>CM031239.1:437340722-437940722 GCA_018340775.1 Taxus wallichiana var. yunnanensis
GGCCTACAGGTAAATTTGAGCCCTTTCCGAGCTAGTAAAGAGAGTCTTGAGCCCATTCCATCGCAATCTGAGCCTTAGAGATGATCGAGTTACTTAATGTTTAAAGAATGCCCTGCGAGAGAAGGCCGAGTCACCTTCGCACGCACCCGGAAGAGGCGAGTTCTCAAGCAACACCAAGGGCCAAGTCGTCTTGAGGGTCACAAAGGTAAGTGGAAAAGGTAATCAATGAGCCCATGATTTGAATAGCCCGTTGAGTCCATTGCAAGAAAATAGGGAAAAGGAGGATGCCACGTGGAAACATGATACAACACTAGGAGGTCGAGTGAGGAGAAATCCCCAATGATGCGAGGAAGCTCCACGTGGAGCAGGGACTATGCAAAGTGGCAAGGATTATGGACCCAAGACGACATGAAGTAGCTCGGTGCATGTGTGTCAATGTGGTGAGGCAGCCCAGTGGGAAGGAAACCGAGTTGATGGGTGTCACGGTGGTTTTAAACGACGCCCAACACAGAGACTCTACACCTGGTGGAGATTAAATGAGCTCGACACGTAGGGGTTATGGGATGGTTTTGCATTGAATGGAGGTCGGTGTCCAAGTCACCAAGTTAGAAACCAAAAGAGGATCTCGTCATCTAAAGTATGACTCGGCTTTGGAGAGAGGTTATCTAGTACATGGAAGGGTAAAGTATTCAACGACATGTTTCGGGAAAATGCGAGTCAACGCCAAGTTGGAGTGCTAAGGTGGAGTACCCGGTGCCCAACGCAAAGGTAGAAACCCACCACTTAGGGAAATGAAGAGGGAGGTTCCAGCCCGGTGAGCTATATGCCGAGCTGGCAAGAGTTGGGACATTGGAAACCCAACCCAACCTCTCTCACATTAAAGCATGAAGAAATCAACGAATGGTCCCCTCAATATTAAATGAAAAAATCATTCAAAATATATGTAGAATGTTGGGAAGAGGAATTATTAAAGTTGTCTTTTCCCAACCAAAGATTAAATACATAGTCCCATGAAGACCAAATTCCTGAGAGATTCAAATTACCCACCTACACTCAGAGGGCCATAACTGGAGCATTTCTTAACAAAATTACACAAAATTGGTGTTGTTGGAATCATGGCTTCAAGCCCGATGCACAAAAGTCAAGAAATTTAGGAATTAATGAATATTTGAGGGTGTATTTTGTAGAAAATGAGACCAGTTCAAAGAGACAGTTGGAAAGTGGTTGGGAATGCGATCAATTAGTATGGCCATCATTTTCTTTACTGCAGGTCATAGGACAGAAGGAGGAGTCTTTCATAAGAAAGGTACCATTGATTACATTCATTTATTGCATCTTACAGGTGGTTGAAAAAGCAATTTTGGGATCAAACTCTTCCCTCTTCCTCATTCTACATATCATGTAACTGGGTCTCAATGGTAAAAAGGGGTTTTTTCTTCTTTGTCTTAGTTTTTTTCTGTAAAAAGAAGGGGCCTGGAGCTCTATCCTTCTTTCTAGGTTTTGTAATATAATTTTTCCTCTTTTCTATTGTAATACTGTGCACAAGTTTTGGAGTAACATAATATGCCATGTGGTGCATTTTTTCCATCCTTTGCATATCTTTGTTGTCTCTGATCGCCTTTATTTTCACATAGAAACTATGCACATCTATAATTTTATTACTATCTTAGAAGTTGTGCTTAAGTAGTTTGAAGCAGTGTTCTATGTGATCTTCTCTGGCCTATGGTGCATTTTGTCCACCCTTTTAGTGGCTCACCTTTTCTCTATTTCAAGCAGTTGGATTCTTGATTAAACTCCTTCTTTTGGTGCATCACTTCTGTTAGTTTTGTGATATGTTTTATTTCTTTGACCCTCATCTCACAACACAGAGAAGAGCCAACTTCTTTAAAATCTAGAGGTCTCCTTAGGGTGCACATCCCACTAACCTAAGGTTTCCTATGACTCTGACGGTCCATCTCCGCAAGGATAATCGTCAACAAAACCCCAAAGGGCGACATATAATTTATAGATAAAGGGGTAGGTTTTAAATGTGGCACTCTTAACACAATCATGAAATCCAAGATCTAAATTCCAATATAGGGAAAGGAGAATAAATGTAAGGTATTTCCATTTCTTCTTCCACCATATGAATGTATAGATTGAAAATAAAAAAATAATCATCAAGAACCAACCATCAAAGATAAATTTCACATTGTAGATCCCCAACTTGTCCCTAGAAACTTAAGTAAAGGCCAACAACAGAGAAGATAAGAAGGGGAAAAATCCCTATCACTTATTACCCACTATAATATCTAAGGAAAGAGAGGAGGGAAACATTACATGTTCAAATCCATAAGAACATGCCAAGGAGAGGCTCATACACCAATACCCTTTATTTCCCCAAGATACCAATGTACCTTGCAATGCAATCTTCCTGGAAGAAGAAAGAAGACAAAGTAAAATTAAATTTTTGGAAGATCCACCCTTGCTAGATAACTATGGGATTCTCATATGATTGCCACCATTAAAATTAAACTCAAGCACCACCCTTTTATAATGATCCTCCTAGAGTCGAGGTCTAAAGATTTACATCAAAAGAGGCCACTAAGAGAGAGGACATGGATCATAGAATCACAAAAAGATACTTAGGTCGACTCCATTATGGTAGAAGAAGAAATAATTTCATAGAAAATATGGCCATTATGGTAGCCATCAGGTTAGAGTAGGTCAAAGAGGCCCACCTAAGTGAAAACACCATACCATCCACCTCTTCCAATTGCCTATCCAAAATAAACCTTCCCACACTATATGAAACCCCTACCAAGATAAAGATCAAACATTAGAGTATAAGTGAGAAGCTCATACCTACTAAATAACACAAAATAGAAGATAACATAGTATCGATGGTTCCAAAAAGATGAAGGAGAAATCATCTCCACTTACGCCGAGAAATATTCTTCCAAAGCCAAATATACTACCATCCCAATGCATGTTATTTTTAAAAATAAAGAGGCTTGAGCCAATTGAGAGAGTAAGAGATTGTTCTAAAATAATATAATAGTATTTGAGAGGATGAAAGAAAAATATGAGTCAATGAAGTGCATGGAGACCATCTATAGATAACCTCACTTATTAAAATCCTAACACTATCACTCATTAAATATGATTCAATGGGTAGTCAAACTAGAATGACAAACACAATCAAAATATTGAAATATTGAGAGTGAGGGTTTTGCGAGCATGGTTACTGAGGTACTTGTTGCTGAAAGCCTAAATTTCAGCAAGAAATTAGTTGTTGAAACAATCTCTCTTCAATCGAGTATAAAAAGGTGATGTCACTAAATCGGCGCACAATCGGGAATATTGAAGGAACCTCCTGAAAAAATGTGAGCCCTAAGACCTCTGAGACTCCACATGGGTATTCACTTTTCCATAGCAATAAAGAAAAAGAAGGTGTGACCCACATCCATGTGCCTGATGGATGCCTTCATAGGGCCATAGGAAAAGTGAATCTAGCACTTGTCGGTAAGTTTCTAGGGTATAGGCCTAACATTGATGAAATAAGAAAATGGGCAATGCGAAGGTGGAAGCCTAAGGGGGATTTTATGATTACAACCATGCCTAAAGGATTTTTTTCTTTCTAGATTTAATCAACAAACAGATCTTGAATCAGTGCTCTTGGGTGGACCCGGTGTATGGGCAATATGGGACTCTTCATTAAAAGATGGTATCCAGGATTCAACCCTAATACTGATAATATTCATACCATACCCATATGGTGTAGAATTCTTGGGCTACCTCTATAATATTGGGATGATGAGATCTTACTAAATATTTCTAGATCTATTGGATCCCCTATAAGAGCTTATGGTCCTACCAGAATAGATCAAGGCTAGTCTATGCCAAGTTTTGTATCTCCTTAGAAATGGAGAAAGAACTTCCAGATCACATCATATTTTAGTCCAAATTTGGTCCATGGAAGTAAGTGATTGAATATGAAACATTCCATTTAAGATGTAAAAATGTCATAAATTGGGACATTTCACTCGCAAATGTCCTACTACAAAAGGATCTAAAGAGCAGGATAAGGGGTCTAAAATCTAAGGCGATCACCAGATCAGAAATTGTTGATCAAGGATCCTTCAAAGAATAGAGCAAGGAGGGTAGAAATCCTAAGACAAATGCTTGGAGTGGGATGGGTCATGGAGCTTATAAGACTAAGAAGAATAAGGATTTGAATAATGATGATCACCCCAAAGGAAATTATGTGGAGAATCATGCTTCTTAGACACAAGTATTGGGAAATCAAAAGAAAATAGGTTTGAAGCCGCCAAAGTGAACTATAAAATGAAAAAAGGGTTTTAAAACCCCCATAAGGAGAGAACCTATTTGTAGAAAGATTTGGAAGCCAAAGACTCCTCTTCCCAAAAAGGGGGATGATATACCTCTGGATCAAGGAGTGAAAGAGAATCTAGAACAAGATAAGTCGATCAAGCTTATCATGAATGTTGATGAAGCTAACTCTAGGGTTAAGATCACTCTATTGACAAGAGGTCAGGAACATTCATTGGATGAGGGCAGGGATAACTTGGCATTGATTGTTCAGGACAACCTAGAGATCAATGATCACCCTCAAAGCAATATTTTATCAACAAGAAATCTTAATGAACTGGAGAAGCTTATGAGAGATGATTCTCAAATGGAGCCTTTAGACTCCATAGTGGAGGATTTGAATGAAGAAAAATAAAATACATCACCTAGAGAATACATACCTAAAGAGTTGCTAATGGCCTTGATCGACTCTACTTCTATCTTTGCTAGCTCGTGATCGGCCGATTAACAATATATTATCAGCAATTTCACATCAAGAGGTTATACAAGACATATACAATAAGGAGGGGGTTAGCTAATACCGACCTAGCTAAAGTGATTGTTGATTATAGTAATGACTTGAATAATGGATTCTCTGAAGTCAAGCCTAAGAAAAGAAGAATGAATGGTTTTGAGGAAGGTCCTGATGAGCTATACAATGATAAAAAAGAAAATTGGTAATTGGGAAGCTTCCACCTCAAGGGTGAAAAGGTCATCTGTTAAGAAGTTAGCAGATATTGGTATTAGTGCAAAAAAAGGTAGGCCCTCCAAATCTGATGTTAGAAAGAAGGAGACTGAGAGAGATATTGCAGATGGGACCCAAAGACAACTGGGCCATCCGGCAAGTTCTTCCCCCATATTTTTAAGATGAATATTTTATCTTGGAATGTCTGAGGGCTCAATGGGGGTCCTAAACAAAGAATGCTTAAGGAAATTAGAAGATCTTATAGGCTTGGAATTTTATCTATTTAAGAGACCAAAATGACAACCGACTCTTTGGCTAAGTGCAAAAAGAACTTTTGGAAAAAATCTAATTTTATTGGCTTTTATTCTAAAGGGGCATTTGGAGGTGTTGTTGTCTTCTAGAATTCTAGAATCCTATTTAGTATCATGATACTTGGCTTCTCAAAATAATTTAGCTCTTAAATTATGGCTTTAGATAATGATATGAAATGGATCCTCTCCAATGTCTATTTACCCAATTCAATTTTTGGAAGAAGGAGGATTTGGGAGGAGTTGAGGGATTTTAGAAGTAGATATGTTGATGCTAATTGGCTGATTATGGGGGACTTTAACACCCCTCTCAACCCTATGGAAAAGCAAGGAGGTAAGGCTGATTACATTGCAGGGATGAATGATTTTGCTCAATTTGTATCTTCTGTGAATCTTATGGATATTGAGCTACATGGGAACCCGTTCACCTGGTCAAATAGGAGAATTGGAGAAGATTTGATTCGGGTAAGACTTGACATAGCTCTAATTTCTGTTAGAGTAGGTATTTACCTTAGCTCATCACCTAGGTACTTTAATTACCTTTATTGTATTTATCCTCACCCACTTATGTGTGTGGATATTTCTTTTATCTTATTTAGATATTAGGAGATATTATCTAGTTGTTAGGTATAGTTCTTTCATTGATCTATGGTATTGACTAGATCCTTGATGTCTAGTTCTCTCCTAAATCTATGGTCTTGACTAGTTCTTTGATGACTAGTTATTTCCTTTATTCATGGCTTGATCTACGACCTTGACTAGTTCTTAGATTGTTATTCCTTGCCTATTTAAGCAAGGCCCATTCTCAATGTATTGCATTGAGTTCCATAATAATATATGATATTGCTGCTCATTTGTTTGCAACGGTTTATGTAATATTATTCTGGCGAATTGATTTCATCTTATTGATCATGATGTTTGATTAGCTTCTGTGTTCTTGGCTTGGCACGATCTGGTTATCGTTCCTTTCATGGTATCAAAGCTGGAGATTGCTATTGACATCCGTCTGTAAGTTTTATTTTGCAAATAAATTCATTGTATATTCATATATTTGGGATTTGGTCATATTTTGTTGCTGCATGCATTTTTATGCAAAACAGAGGCTTTCATTGGATCAGAAGGTGGAAAAACCCTAAGATTAACTGTAAACTTGACCATTTCTGGAGGCAGTCAATTTTCTGGGTTTTTGCATTGTTGTAGGGAAGCACACCGGTCTACCTCGGGATCCATGCCATGAAGAAAAAAATGTGGGATTCTTTTTCAGATATGTTGGATTTATCAAGATCTACACGGTGGTAATTGTGTCGTTGTAGCGTATCTATCTCGGTTTACGTGTAGGAAGGTTTTCAAATATTTCTGTTTTGGCGGGGGTCAACGGATCCTGGGCACGTTTTATGCTATTTCGTGCAAATCCATGAGTTGCTATTTTCAGCAAATGAAAGTCATTGTCTACACACAGTCCGAGAAATAGTAATTTTTACTAGAAGAGGCAGATCCATTAAAATTCTAAGCCCTTGGTCATATGGTATGGTCATATGAGGGCTTAAAGCTTGTGCTTAACTTCAACCCCCTTTAATTTTATTTGTGTGGTGAAGGCAACAACAATTTATTTTGTTTTAGTGGCAACTAAAATAAATAAGTTGAGCATAATCTTGTAAAGCTTGTAACTTTTGATCGGTAACTTGGTTTTGAGTGTCATTTTTGCAAAAGTGCTTGTTTTTTCATGCTCTTTCCATTGGAGTTATTTATTTTGAAACTTGCACTATAATTATAGAGTGCCAACTATGGAGGACTGTTATAATCAATTGTGGACGTAATTTCGGCCGAGCCCGACATCCTAAACTTTTGGGAGTTGCAGTTTGTACCTATCATGGATTTTGAGAATGATATGATTTTCTCTGAAGTATGTGGACTTCAAGAGGATATTGTAAAATTTTTGGAAGAAAATAGATCACTCAAGAAGCAAAATTCTCTTCTACAATCACTCATTCATGATAAGGATACAATAATACACTCCCTGCAAAACAAACTTGCTAGCCTACAACATCACCATCATATTGTGGACAACCATATCCATGCTCCTAGTCCACTTGCAGTTGTTGCTCTTGTACCCACTGACATTGATCTACCAGTCTTTGAGCTTGAACTTGCTTTTGATGCTTCTAAACCTATGAGGCTTGTTACTGCATGCTCTTCCACATCTGTGCCTATTACAATACCACATGTTGTGTATCCTACTTCTGCTCAACTGCATGGATTTTTTGAGAAGCATACCACTGCATTCTCGTTCTCACATGCTCCATTCTATGGGTCTCACTAGCAGAGTCATTGACAGGCATTCAAAGGGTATTGTTTCCTCTATTCCACATGTTAAGTGGAATTCTCGTCATGACATTGGTTTTCGAGTAGATACTTCATTGGGATCACACATTAACAGAGCTCCTTTTTTGTTCACTCGACTCTTTCTAAGGATCATGAGCAACACATGAGTTCTACACCTTCACTTAGGCTTGAGAAACCTGAGATTTCAGCTATCAGATATGATCAACCTAACACACATTCTGATGTTCTTTTGTATGCACCCATTGTGTATTTTGCACCAAGTCATATGCAGGCATATTCTTCATCCATCCATGTTGATTTGGGGTGGATATTTGATCACTCGTGGAGGTGACATAAGCATTCGTTGAGAGGACTCTACAGACGTGGCTCCTCCACCATTCGGCCTCTTGTTCTACTTTCTATACCTTATGCATTGTGATGCTTCTTGTTTTGAGCATTTTTCTTTAGCAGGTGTAGTGTATCTCTCTTGTTTGTTGAGAGATTTTGAATCTGTATTTTCAACACTTTTGGAATGTTGATAGTCTCTCTTATGGGAGAGCTATTCTGGTGGATCCCAGTATTAGTTTGTCAGTGTTCGAGTAGTTGTTTTGACAACTCATACAGATTTGTAGTGTCACTCCACCCATTCAACAGTATGGGAGGGTGTGGTGTTGATCTTGCTTCTTCGGGTTTCGTGTCCTTGCCTTGTTACCTTTGCTTTTCTTGGATCGTGACACTCTGGATTTTGTGTCCTTGCCTTGTTGCTTAGGTTTTTGTTCTTGGATCGTGACACACCTATTAGCAGTAGTTGATCAAATTATGTCTAGTGTTTTTTTACACTTTTGACATCACTCCGTTGAAAGTCTCCTTGTATGGAGCTATTCTAGTGAAACCTAGTGTCAGTTGTTTTTGAGTTTTGTGATCAAGCAGTGGATTCAGACCACAGTGCACACCAAAATTCTTTAGCATTGTACGATTTTTTTGAGCCGAGCTTCTTGGGATGCCTTGGAGTGGGTTTTTACTCTCTTTACTTTGTTGTTACTGGTTTTGGGTACCTTGTGGTGCTTCTTTTTACCAGATTATTGTACATGAGTACCTCATTAGGCCTAGTTTTCGGGACTCATACTGTGGACATGCCACTTCTATTTTGGCCCCTAGCTTCACTTGAGGGGGTGTTAGAGTAGGTATTTACCTTAGTTCATGTTCACCTAGGTGCTTTATTTACCTTTATTGTATTTATCCTCACCCACTTATGTGTGTGGATATTTATTTTATCTTATTTAGATATTAGGAGATATTATCTAGTTGTTAGGTATAGTTCTTTCCTTGATCTATGGTATTGACTAGATCCTTGATGTCTAGTTCTCTCCTAAATCTATGGTTTTGACTAGTTCTTTGATGACTAGTTATTTCCTTGATTCATGGCTTGATCTACGACCTTGACTGGTTCTTAGATTGTTATTCCTTGCCTATTTAAGCAAGGCCCATTCTCAATGTATTGCATTGAGTTCCATAATAATATATGATATTGTTGCTCATTTGTTTGTAAAGGTTTATGTAAAGTTATTCTGGTGAATTACTTTCATCTTATTGATCATGATGTTTGATTAGCATCTGTGTTCTTGGCTTGGCACGATCTGGTTATCGTTCCTTTCAAGAAAAATAAGGAGGTAAGGCTGATTACATTCGGGGATGAATGATTTTACTAAATTTGTATCTTCTTTGAATCTTATGGATATTGAGCTACATGGGAACCCGTTCACCTAGTCAAATAGGATAATTGGAGAAGATCTGATTTAGGTAAGACTTGACAGAGCTCTAATTTCTGCTAGTTGGATTTTAAATCAGGACTTTCATCTCTCATCTTTACCTAGGATTGGTTTAGACCATAATCCAATAGTGTTAAGTTTATTTAATTGGTCTAAACCATCTCATAACTCTTTCAAATTTGAGAAAATGTGGTTTGATCATGTGGAAATCATTGATAGAGTTAAGGAATGGTGGCAATGGGATGGTGAAGGCATTGCCCAATACCGCTTGGTTCAAAAATTGAAAAATGTTAAGAAAAGAGTGAGAGTTTGGAACAAGGAAGTTTTTGGCAATATTTTTGAAAAGAAAAAGGATCTTAAACAACAACTGGAGGATCTTGAGAAAAGAGTAGCTACTAAGGGTATGGATACTAATGACTACCATCTTGAAAATATTTTTCTCTCATATTTTCATAATATCTGTAATAGAGAAGAATATTTCTAGAGACAAAAATCCTAGGCTCTTTGGTTGAAAGAAGGTGATAGAAACACTAATTTTTTTCACATGACCACCTTAAAACATAGGGCTTGTAATAGGATTACTGAGGTCTCCATTGGTAATGGCATGGTGACTAAGGATCAAAATGATATCAAGGAGGAAGCATTGAGATACTATAATAATCTACTTACTGAGACTAGTCCTTATAATGAAGAAGAAGCCTCCTATTTATTAGAATCCATCCTAGAGATCTCATTCCTAATGAGGGGTTTAAAGACCTTACTAAAGTAGTGACCATTGAAGAGTTAAAAGGAGTAATTTTTTTCTTTAGAAGGTGATAAGGCCCCTAGCTTTGATGGAGTCTTAGAAAAATTTCTTTCAGAAATTTTGGGATATTTTCTCTGAAGATCTCCTCAAAGTGGTAAATGAGTTCTACATGACTGGAGATCTACTCAAAGAGTTGAATAACACTCACATAGTGTTAGTTCCTAAAAATATGGATGCTAAATATTTTAAGGAATTTTGGCCCATCAGTTTGGTAAATGTCATATACAAATTTTCACTAAGATTCTTGCCACTAGAATTCAACATATACTTTTGTTCTGATTTTAAAATAGTAGAGTGGTTTCATTAAAGGGAGGATCATTCAAGATGGTGTAATTATGGTTCATGAAACAATTCACTCCATGGATAAAAGCAAGAAAGTTAGGATGGCCATAAAGTTGGATATGAATAAGGCCTTTGATAAAGTTTCTTGGAAATTCTTGGACAAGGTACTGATGAAGTTTGGTTTTCATAATAAATTTAGAAAAATCATTCAAGCTTGTATTTCTACCTCCAGATTTTTGTTGTGGTTAATGGAGTTCCTAGTGGGTTTCTTTGCTAGCAGCAGGGGCATAAGACAAGGGGATCCTATATCCCCCCTTCTTTTTATTTTAATGGTTGATAGTCTTAGTAGATCTATCACTAGGGATGTTAATGTAGGTTTTCTCAAAGGTTTCAGGCCCACTTCTTCCAATCAGACAACTTCTCATCAACAATTTTCTCGATGACACCATATTTTTGTTAATGGCCTCTATCCTTGAGGAAAAAGCTATTAAAACTATCCTCAAGTTTTATGAAGCAACTTCTGGACAACAAATTAACTTTGATAAGAGATATGTATACTTATTTAATACTCCATTGGAAAGGAAAAGATAATTTCTCTTATATTGGGATGCAAAGTAAATTCTCTACCCACTACTTACCTTGGGCTCCCTCTTGGTACCAATAAAGTGTCTATGGATGTATGGAATGCTTTATTGGACAAATTTCACAAGAAGCTAGCTGGGTGGAAAGGTGTGGTGCTTTCTAATGCTGGTAAATGTTTGCTTATCAAGAGAACACTTCAAAACCTTCCCATTTATATCATGTCTATGTTTATCATACCTTCAACTAGTAGTGGATAGTATTGAAAAAATTCAAAAGCACTTTCTTTGGCATGGTACTGAGGAGAGGTTTAGATATCATCTTGTTGCTTGGGAACAAGTCTGCATGCCTAAGAGGCTTGGTGGACTTGGTATTAAAAACATAGGAAAATGAATACATCCTTGATTGCTAAAATGGGCTGGAGGTTAATAAAGGAGGAACAACCTTGGACTGAACTCATAAGAACCAAGTACTTGGCACAAAATCATGTTCACACTTTTATTTTTGAAGAGAATCTCCCTATTGGTTCTAGTATTTTGGAATAATCTATTGAAAATAAGAAACAATCTCACAAAGGGATGTAAATGGAAGATGGGAAATGGTAATGATATTCAGTTCTGGATTGACAATTGGGCCAATTTTGATATAGGGGACAAGTTTGGTGCTATCAAGGATATGCTTATTGAAAAGTATGGGAGTAAGGTGAAGGATTACATAGGTATGGAGAATGGTAAGAGGGTTTGGAAGCAACTTCATGTGGACATTTTTGATATGGAACCAATGGTCTCCTCTCTTCAAGATCAGCTTGATCTCATTCCACTAAGTCAAATTGAATCTAAGGATGAACTTATTTGGACCAGATCTTTTGATGGAGAATACACTGTCAAATCTAGTTACAACCTTTTCTTTGTTGATATTCAATGTGACTTCAATTGGAGAAAAATTTGGATGACAGAGCTAACCCCCAAGATTAATCATTTTCTTTGGCTTTCCCTTAAAGGAAAGATTCTAACTAATGATAATATTATCAGAAAAGGGTTCATTATGCCAAATATGTTGTCTTTGCAAGAATGAGGTTGAAGATGTGAAGCATCTATTGTTGCACTGTGAATATACTACTAAGTTATGGGGCTTAATATTTTCCATATTTGATATGTGTTGGACTTTCCCTCATGATGTTTTTTAGGCTTGGACATAGTGGGATCCTCCATATAGGCATTGCATGGTTAAAAGACTATGGAAGTTGATATTTCCACACACCATCTGGAGAATATGGAAAACTAGAAATGGTGTCATCTTCAAAGATAATAGAAATTACTACAAAAATATGCTCAAGGATATTACTATTGTTATCAAAGAAAACATAGAGAAATTCAGACCCCCAAAAACAAAAATTATCCAAAGGAGGAGGAAGTTAGACTATCAGCTTAGAATATAGATATTGGAGATCTGCAGAGAAAAGATAATACTAGCATTGATAGGTCTCTAGTTCACTAGATACCACCCCCAATCTATGGTTTAAGCTCAATTTTGATGGAGCTTTGAAGGAAACCCATGAGTTGGTGAGGAGGAATAATATAAAGGCACAAATAGTTGTTACTTATGCTAGAAACATGGGACATCAATCTAATCATTATGCTAAGGCTTTATCAACATTATGGGGAATCAGGTTGGTCAAGGAATGTAACATTTCTAACATCATCATAGAAGGAGACTCCATGAATATCATTAATCATTTAAATAAGATGAACCCACCTAGTTGGACAATAAAATACTTTATTTTTGAGGCCATTAACATTTTCAATTCCTTTAATAATTGCAAAATTTCACATTCCTATAGGGAGGGGAATAAGGTAGCGGAAACTCTTGCAAATTATGGTGTACTCAATCAACATTACAATTTTGGTACAATCATGAGGATTTACCTAATAATGTTCAAAGTGCTATTTACAATGATCAATACAACAATGCAACCCAAGCATAATGGTGAGGTGGTCTTCGTGATGCATGATGTATGGCGAAAAGATAACTATCACAATGTATTGTCAGCATACCATCACCTTTAAGTTCCTTGTTCCTCTAAAACCACACGCTTTCTAGGTGGGTAAGAAGGCTGATAACAAGCAATTTAGTAGCAATTTCATTGCCATTGATAAGTTGAAGAGAAAGGTAGGTAAATCCAAAGCCAAAATGGGAGGTGTGCCGTGTCAGGTAGAACCAACATGTGACCCAGAATGGAAGGAAAACAATGAGCTTTGGGGATATCTACAGATTGGAGGAGTTGTTAATCTGATCGAGTAAATAAATGGGTATGACCAACACATCTCCTTGTAGTTTGCTAAGGGATGGAAAGACAAGACCGTGACATACGAGGGCATCTCATTCATTGTTACAAAAGAGATGATTGCAGAGGTCATAGGGCTAGATATGGAGGGGAATCATTTCTTCAGTAGAAGGATTGATAAAGTTGTGGAAACCAAGAAGTTTCTTGAGGATGGTGAAGAACTTGAATTTTTCACTATGCTGGAATTAAAGTGGCTCAATTCCATCCCCTTTTGATGATATTGCTAGAATTATGGTGAGATATGTCACATTGGAAGGTAGATACATCACTATTCCTTTAAAGCACCTTGTTTTTCTCAATCATTTCAAGAGAAATGTCAAAGTTTTCTTTCCTCATTTCATTTTAAACTCCTTGGAACATTCCATCTTGGAGGTGCAAGAAGCACTCCAGGGCCCTTCCCCTGCATTAGGGGATCATCTTTCTACTTCATCAAGCATAGCCTCCTCTAAACCCCCCTCATAACCCTCTCTAACCCCCTCCCCTCATGATTATATGCCTATTCCTTCCAACCCAATGGGAAAGAGGAAATTTTGGTCAAAGAACCCCTTTTACTCCCCCAATCCCCCTTCCCCACCAAAGAGGATTCTTCATAGTAGCAAAAAATCAAGAGCTTGAAGTTGTTCAAGACTTGTTGTCTTTGAGGGAGTCTAAGAAAGGAGATTTGGAAAAGAGAATTGAAGATATGGAGAAGGAAATTAGAGCTTTGAAGGGTGAGGTGAGATAATTGTCTAAGAAATAAGGGAAAAGGAAATTGGATGAGAGACCTAGCCGGAAGACAACCAGATTGCTAAGATTTACAAGAAGCTTCATTCCTTAGATACCAGGCTTCATGGAGTAAGATACATTCAAGATGATACTCTTTCAGCCTTCAAAGTAGTAATAAATTTTCTGGAAACACAAGTTAAAAATGTTTGTATGTTGAGAAACATTTCTAAGAATATTTGGAAGGATGGGCTAGCTCAAGACCAAGTTTTTAGCCAGGTGGATAAGATTGATCCTTCATAGGTTACAACATTGGTGTTATTCACTACCCTCCAGGAGATGAAAGCAGACTATTGAAAATACCTTCAATTGAATCAAATATCACTGTATCAATTTTTCGCATTTGATCCTGTTGTATAGTTGTTTTATCACTATTATTTTACTGTCTATACTCTGTTTGTTGTTAATAGTGGTAATTTTCTTGGCAGATTATTTTTCTATTATTGGGTTCTATTGTAATATTTTCCTTTTGAGCCTTTTTGTACAAGGGTATAGTCCCTTTTAAAAAACTATTTACCAATAAAAAACAACCCTTCAATCGTGTTAAATGACTTCCAAGATTGACGCGTAAAAGGAATCTCCGGCTCTTTTCTTATTTTCTAATAATTAAAAACCATTCCCTATTATACAAGGACCTCATGAAAGAAGTAAACCTCAAGAAAACTTATTTTAGATGATTTACAAAGTGGGTTTTGGAACACTTTAGAGAGTTGGTTTCTTGAGGCAATTGTTCAACATTGCAAAACCCCTCCGAAATTGCCCCGTTTTTGTGCTGTGGACTCTAAAAATATTTCGCCACTAAAAACCCTTCTTTTCCATACTGGGAATAACTTTCCATATTTTATTTTTCTCATATGAACCAAAAGGCATTTTTTCGCATCCATTTTGAAGCCAACTTTCCTTACTTTGTTGAAGAGTAACAACGAAATAAAGAAAAATGACCCCATAAAGTTGTTCCCATTTTGAGATTTGGTTATCGATTTTGGGTCCACTCACTCCTTGGGATTATATACATAATAGATAATGGGTTTTAAGTATTAAAAATTCCATTAATATGTTTGATTCCCTTTCTGCAGGTCATTTGTGGCCACTCGGGCTAGATTGTACAACAATGCAACTAAGAAGTGTGGACCCGTTTTGATTCCTTTGAGGCATTTTTGATAGGTTAAAAAAATTGAGATGTTTGGAAATGTGAATATCAACCATGAATACATTGGTCCGAACACTTAAGAAAACTATTTACTGATAACCTTGATTTATGCAAACTACTAGATATTATTTGTTGAACCTTAGTGACAATGAAGAACAAGACTGTGTTGAAACTGAAAAACTCTCCCAAACTTCAAAACATGTTAAAATTCAAAGGAAACATGCAATAAATTTAATATTTTCTTCTCGCCTCATCTTTTATAAATGTATGATTTTCTCTCTCTCTAAAACCTAGAATGTGTGATTATAAAATGTTAAGTTATGGAAAATCAAAAGTTATTGTCTTTCCTTATATTTTGTTGATGCGATTTTTGGTAGCAATTTCCATGGGAAGGGTGGGGTCCATGTCGTGTAGTGACTGACACCATGTTGATGTAGGTTGTAGGTAGCACAATGAAATAGAACAAATGAATGTTTATGATTTAGTCAAAAATTGTATATAAAATATAATTTGTTTATATTGTTAAAAAAATGTATTATCATTTTGTATAATCATACCTTAATTTAATGTGAAGAAAGAAGAAAATTTGTGTACCATGTATGCATTGAAATTGATTTGAAATATGAATATTCATGCCTTTGGCACACTTTGAAATGAGGAAAAAAGTTAGTTTATGTCGTATATGCATTGTATTGATATGAAACTATATTTTTATGTGTTGCTTTTATGATTTAAATACATTAGAGAAATTATATACCATGGATAAATTTTTAGTCCCCTTGTGACATTATAAAATATGTGGTCATAAAGTAGAGCACCTAAAATAAATATACTAAACGAGTTCTCAAACCTAGACTGTTATGTGTTCCTTCTTTCAGTTGGGTTGTGACTAGATAGTTAATCCCCTATCATCATATGATGAGACTCTAGAGCTATCACAAGTCTTTACCTAACTATCCACATATGGATAATCCTCTATGAGACTAATCATGATTCCAAGTGACTTCACATGAGGCATGATTGCAATATGGATACTCCATCATACCTAGGTGAGTAGGACCCAAATTTCTATGTGTTGTATGTTTAAACACTTCATGGATAAGCTTGAGCTCAATATGTTCGTAATTGTCCTTTATACCCTAGTGGGTAACCAAGTTCTTGTGAAGATAGTTTGGGGTGATTACACTAATAAATGATCTCATTGTGAGATCTAAATGACATGAGTGGATTCAATGTACTAGTTTACCTACGCATTAAACTTTATGATTGACCCCATTAAGCCCTTGTAGATAAAAGTGTTACCTTGACAAGTAGCAATGGAATACCTTTGGATTGTATAAAACTTTGTGAAATAGGTATGTCCATGTACCTAGTGTTGACCCCATGGTGGGTTGTAGATGTTGTGAATATCAAGTGCATGGTTGTCTAATTTGTACCACATGAAATGAGAGTAGTGTGTTAACCCTAGGTGTTCTTCATCCCTCTAAATAATGAATAAGAGATAATTGTGATGTGAAAGACTGTTCTAAGTAAAAATGATATTTTTATCCTGAATTAACCCCATGGTGGGTTGTGGACATTGCAAAGTGAATCAAATTGATCATAAGACCTCTTAAGAGGTTAATTATGGATGAACACGTGAAATCAAATCCAACTATAGATATTGTGCCAAATATGATGTCATGGAAGGAGTAAAGAGAAAATTGAATCCCTTCCCTTTAACTTGATGGTAAGTCCATCTAATGTTAATAAATTTTAATGATTTGTTCTTATGGGAGACATGTCTCTTGAGAGAATGAATCCCTCTTTTGGAATGAGTGCTAAGTGACTCGTTGTACCTTATATTGATGCCAACAAATGAACATAATGCAAAAATGTACTTGTAATGGATATGAAACTAAATGTGATGTCTCTCCCTTATGAGTGAAAATATTGTTATATTGAAATGATAATGTGTGTTCATATGAACATTAAAAATCATACTAACCAATGTGTTAAATAAAAAGGAAAGCAATTTTAACAAGATGTAAACTATGAAATCTATATACATGGTGGATTAAACCTTTACTCCCATCTCCCTCTATTTTGGGAGTATATTATTGTCGTGTTTCACTTTTTGGAGCCAATGTCAATTTCATTATTTTATTGATTGTATGGATGTATGAACATATAGGGGTGATATTTATCATTGTTGAGGAGGGATAAGGTGGTGTTAGTGAAGGGAGGAATAAGGAGTTGTATGTTTTATATGGAGGAACCAAGGGGATTCATGGCTAGTCTTAGTGGAGTGATAAGTGTTGTTTCAAGTGGAGGGATAAGTGTATTACTTGTTATATTATATTGCTTGTTTGTACTTGGAGGAACCAAAGGCTAGCTAGAATTTCCTAGTGGAGCGATAAGTGGTAGTTGTAATGATGATATCTCCCCTTGCAAGTCTCATATGTAGACTTGGTAGTGTAAATCTTATTTTGGTGAAATAATCTTCTTTCCCTCTCTTCAACTTAATAGTATTTTGTTATACTTTGGTTTCTCATTGGAGCATGTTTCATCTATTTGATGGCTTATGTTATTACATGCATCAATACAATTTTGTATGTATGAATTTTGGGTATTTATATTGCTATAGTGGAAAGATAAGTGTTTTTACGGTGCATGATTTTACTTATTTTGGGAGGAAACAAAGGTTGGAGAGACTATCCTTAGTGGAGGGATAAGTGTGGAGGGATAAGGGTGTTTTCATATACGTTTCCATGACTTTTAGAGGAACCAAAGGCTAGTCTTCCTTCCTTAGTGGATGGATAAGTGGAAGTAATGACATCATTTTCCCCTTGACAAAATGATTAAGCTAAAGGTGGATTTACATGTATAATTTGATGTTATTGTAGCAGTAAAATAAATATGCTATTAAGTACAACAATGATACCCAAGTAACTAAGAAATAAATTATGAAACCCTAATTATAAGGAGGAGAAAGAGGTACTTAACTGATTCAGAATAAAATCGAGAGTGTACCAAAGTCTTTGACAAATTGAACAGAAAGCAAGTAGGAATTTCACACAAAGAACCATAAAAATGTAGATCTTAAGAGATAGGTTGGACTATGACGCTTGGAGAGGGATAGGGGCACCCATTCAGAGATCTTAAGAGATAGGTTGAACTTTTCTAGGGTTTGTAGAAAAGTTCAGGAAACCTCCTCTAGGTAGTTGCAAGGTGTTCACTATTAGTCACCTTTGGTCACTCTGAGGTCACACAATGATCATTGAGGTCCCTGTAAACCTGTAATGAAATATGAACATGCACAACCCTAAAATAGAAATAAAACCTAAACAAGAAAGATGTAGAATTAGGGGTCGACTATCCCGATTTGTCACAATGATGAACTTACGACTAAACATTGAACTACATCTCAGACCCAATGTAGTTTTATGTGCATTTGTGTGGAATTGTGCCCTAGGTGGCTCTTGTGTGTGTCACACTTGATAGCGAGTAAATAAGCTACATGTAAAGAAATGTAATAGATGTTTCCATGGAATAAAATGAAATTCCATCCTATGAAGTGTGTATGCAAAATAACCAGCCCTTATGTCCCTTTTGATTGTGCTAGATGGATGTAATGGAGCTCATAGATTCTTGATGGATGTAACCTTAGGTGGTGATAGCTAATTATTAGTGATTGGTTCTTTGTTATGATCACATAACTTTATATTTTTATGATTCCTTTGCTTGAATTTTGTAATTAACCCTGAAAAGTCCAACTACCAAAAAGATAAGATGCTCAAATGGATAGAAAGAACCCAAAAATGTGAACAAAGTATAAAGGGGTCGGGGGTACCCGAGAGGGGATGAGGGTGCTTGGCGTTAACATCCTGGTGGGCGCTGGTGTCCACAAAGTGATACATGTCAAAGTATAAAAAGAAGGATGAGAAAGAAAAAGTGTTAAACCAAGAGAAGTGACAGAAAGTAAAGAAATGTGGCCAAAGACATGGGTTAATTAGTACTCTTCTTACTTAGGAATCATATGAATAGTAGTATGTAATTAGGACTAGATAATTACCCAAAGTGTGTGATTTTGTGTCTACATTTTCCCCCACTTTATGTTGGTGAGTGGAAAGCTTGGTAACATAAAGTAGATAGAGATGTGTACTTGATAATCATGTATATTGATGAAGAAATCATGCTGAGGGACTAGAAAATCCTTGGAGTGATAAAAATGTGAAGCGTGGATGCTAAAGAGGAGAAAGTGAAAAATGTGGTGATAAAAATGAACCTAGGCCTGAAACGCATGTGTAGATGTCACGATGTACCTTTAATTGATGTCGATGTTATTGTTGATGTTGTGAAAAGGTTGATGATGTTGACTACCACTTCCCATATGGATGGAATTGCAAAAGAGAAGAATGAACAAGTAGTCAAATATGCATATATATGTATAAAAATTATGTAAAGAAATTATTTTAAAATGATGAAAATGTAAAAAAAGGAACATGTGCACCTGATCTATGATGAGGAAAAAAGTGTATAAAGGATCCTATAGATATTGTAGATGAATGAGTTTTTCAGGTGATCTCACACCGATTTGCGGGATCGCGAGTTTTGGGGCGATCTCATGCCAATGTCATGGAAGAAGTGGAGGGAGAAAATTTAGGCGTCGTCCTCCAACCTTTAACTACTTCTTGCAATATAGGACACCACTACAAATGGTCTACAAAATCAGTGAAAGTGTTAAGGATTGTATGCCCTGTAAAATATGTTGTGTGGGTTGAACTACCAATCACTGTGTAATTTCCCCCGGTTACTAGCGTCCAAGAAGGAAATCATTGTGCTAAGGAATCAAGTCGATTTTGAGCATTGTTTGAAATTGAAAACTATGGTGTCTTGGTAATATGTTATGCTATGTATAAAATTGTATGGGGTGTCGATTCACCCAAATGATGCCCCCTCGTTTGGGGTGCATACAACATCATTGAAGGAGTATGTGGCCCAAAATAGGACCAAGAATTGTGTTGAAACTATGTCCTATAGGGGAAAGGTAATGTTCTTGGCAGAAACCAAAGCACGTGTAAAAAAGTGGCTAGAAGACAAATGTTAGTACAAAGAAACACAAACATGCATGTATAAGATAAAATGTAAGCTAAGAAGACAATGTGTAATCTAAGACAAAAGTAAACACACAAGAAGAAAATGTAGACCATGAAAAGTGGGTTGCAAACATGGGACATTACTCATGATGTCATAATGCAATCAAGGTCGCGCAGTGGCCACAAGAAGACAAAGTGTGCATAAAAGACAAAGGGAAAATCTTGCAAACAAGAGCATACAAAGAGTAAGCAATGACAAAAATGGAACAGACACCCATTGAAGTAGATAATTACACACGAATCCCCTGTTAGCATGTTAGAAAGATAAAAAGTATGTCAAAGTGTGTATAATCCGATAAAGTAGTGTGTTATGAAACAAAATGAAATAATAACACCTGTAGTGTACGAAAGTGAATACCCCTAGGAGTCGTTGTGGGACTGGTAATAGGTATTGTGCCAAGCATCTATGCTATGTGTAATAGATTTGTATAGTCTACAATCACAACTAGAAAAGCAAGTGAACGTGCATGTGTGTATGATAAATATAATGACATACAAGATATCTATCTAGCATGTGTAATAAAGTGAACATGTAAGCGAAGTAAGCAAGAGTAAATGCAACCAAGATATGTAATATGTTGTGGATGAGAGAATGGAATGCAATGTGAATGATAGGAGCATCATGCCCCTAAGTGGATGTGTATGTATGCAATGAGGTTCATTTATTTATGTCCCTTCGTAGTCAAGAATGAATCGTAAATGAGAGTGTGTCATTGGGAAATGGTTTGAATTATGTGAACAAAAAATATGTGATTGTCAAAGCACAAAATGTAGAGTGTGTAAGTGAGTGTTTGATTGAATGTGTGAATGTGATGAGGTCCATTTGAGATGTATACCCTCAGTAGTTGGGTATGAACCATGTAACTAGAGTGGATCATAGGGTGATGACTGTGGCGTGTATAAGTATATGTAAGAGAGATGTAACGTGAGATTGCCCCAAAAAATCGTGGCCAACATAATTGGCATGAGATAACCCAAAAAACTCGATCTTCTACAACATCTTCAAGATCATTTCTACAGCCTTTTTCTCATCATGGATCAGGTAGACATGTTCATTTTTCACATTTTCAGCAATTTTAACATACTTTTACACATATACATGCCTATTTGACTACTTTATCATTCTTCTCTTTTGCAAGTCCATCCATATTGGAAACGGTAGTCATCATTATCAACAACATTCACATCAACAAAGTGCATGATTTTGTGTCTACATAAACTATTTGATGGTTTGGCCATGTTTTACATAGTGCATATTTTATTAAATTAGCACCACCCTCTTATTTTCCCTATTGTACAATAAAGTGATGTGTGTTACTCTTGACTTAGGCATTGTCATGTTGTTATGTCGTCAAAAGTGATGTTGTTGGATAAAAATATTTGTTTTTGGTTTTGTATCTAGTGTGGGAGTTACGTGAATAATAATGTATTTATGTTGTTATTCTCAAAATCACACAAAATGGAAAACATGAAATTATAATATCATGTTGTTACTCACTCACCAAGGTGGCATTTAAATATCAACTTTGCACCTTCTTTCATCATCGTGACTTCCTCTCTAGTTTTTGTTTTGGATCTAAAATTTCATAGCAAGGATTTGGGGATAACATCCCTAATGGGATCAAGGGAAACACCTTGGGTGCACTCTATATCATGGTATAGGGTGGGGTTGAGAGGCGGAGTCCCGAAGCTAGAATTTTTTTCTTTTTATAGTCTTCAAAATTTTCATCAAAATTGAAATAGTCTTCATCTTAACCCTCACAAGATGAATGTTAGGCTACATTTAAAATGTATAACACACAAAATGAATCTATTTTCAATAATTGATTCTTTTTCTTTTAATACATTATATTGAAGAGGATACAAAAATAAGATTTGATTAATTTTCATGACTATTTAAGACAATATAAAATGACTCGCTATAATTGGATACTCTTACTAAAAGATAAATACCTCGACTCAAAACACATGTGGATAGTCTTGGAATGATGCATTGTGGGTTTAATCATCCAATTCAAATTTGAATAGAGTACCAAATAGAGCATACTACACCATTATAGTAGAGACTCAAAACCAACATTATCATAAGTATTACCCACTCCAAATTTATTTGTTTTGCATAGATATGCACACCAAACCAATGAAAATGTAAATTTAGGGATGTAATTCAATGTGAAATGGAGTCATTGAAGTAACTCGACGTCATTGAAGTTACATGATGGTGAAAATTATACCTTGTCCCAAGTCACTTATAAAATAAAAGTTGAATTATTTACCATATTTCACATGTGCTAATGTATAGACATAATCCACGCTTCACAAACTTGCTACTCAAGAATGTATACTTTTTCACATAATAGTATGCACTGGATACACACG
The DNA here is from genome assembly GCA_018340775.1 of Taxus wallichiana var. yunnanensis. Lineage (NCBI taxonomy): Eukaryota > Viridiplantae > Streptophyta > Pinopsida > Cupressales > Taxaceae > Taxus > Taxus wallichiana. Next base: position 437,363,596 of record CM031239.1, read on the forward strand.
TGGATTGAGACTTGAAATATTTTCACAAGTTTATATCTTGTGAAAATATTTCACTGTGATATGATACCATTTGAATTACACATTTACCCCATATGGGCTTATTATATTATATGAATTCCCTGAATTCCAATGTCTTCATGATGGTTTAGTCTATAAGAGGAAGGGTACTCCCTATTTCTCATGATATTGTTTTCATGAGCAACAATATCAAGTTTGTAGAAAATAACTTGATATCAAGATGGGAAGCCATCTCTAAGTCCCCCAACAACTTTCTTGTTATGAATCCTCCATGTAACTCATTTTTATCTACAAATGCTTTCTGAAATATTTAGCTCTATAAATACTTGAGCCACCCCTAATACTAACTCTAATGAACTAGATGAGTTCAAGTAAATTCTAATAAGCTGTCTCCAATGAAGGAATCGCCATCAAGCGATAACAACATAAAAATTCTCCAAATCCATAGTACTATATAACCCATCTTCCTAGCAAAATATGCCCCAAAATCATGGTCAACTTCTTCTTGTAAGACCCTTGCGATACCCTAGTTTATCAAATCCATACATATTTTTGTCACAATAAAAATAATATGGATAAATAAATGTTGTTTTGGTGTTATACATGGTTTCTATCACATGAATCTGATTGTTATGTCTATGGGAACACATGATAGGTTCCAATGGTGCATAATTATTTAGATTACAAAACTCAATAAGGAATGAAAACATGAGTGCTGGGCAAAATACGATAATCTTTGAAGGAAATCTTGTCTATACGGATGAAAGTAACTTTTTTACACTAAATACAAATGGATAACGCTCAATTTTTTTAGAAGAAACCATATTTCAACACACGATCAAATAATAAGGATTTGGAATGTCATATGATAAATTATTCAACCAAGGTAAAAATCCATGTTTCAACAAGTTGAACAATTCCAAAGAAATTAGTAGAATCAACTATTGCAATACTAACAAATAAATCTCTCTTGAATCCCTAGTATAAAAATATTCATATCTTCTAACATAGAAGCCAAGAAGAGATTGCAATTCTTAAACTTTTAAAAAATGTAACCAACACCAATGAATGTACAGGAACAAATGAAGAAAACTAGTGCTAACATGACATTGTGGGATGTTATAGTGATACCTAATCAAATGGATTTGATGGAAAAGGATCTCAAATAATACTCGACATTTATAAAATAAAGAGAAAGGAAACTCCTAAACATAAAATTTTATGTTAATTAGCTACTCAAGAAGTAAGCAAAATGCCAAGCCCTCTCCTTCTTAGACTTATTAAAGCTTTTAGTTCACAATTTCATAATAGATTCAAGTACTAGAAGCTTAATCATGCCCATAAAAATAGGTGATTGCTTAGGTATTAGGTATACCCCCATTAATAAGGGAGTAGCTTAATGTTGTTGAGTATGAGGCTTTGGTTCTCATACTACAAATAGTTGAGAAGAAATGAATAAGGATTCTCTAAATATTTGGAGATATAAAAGTGGTAACCAAATTTATGTGAGAGCCTTATGTGTGAAAATGATTCCTTAAAATCATAAAAACGTAGAGTATGGGACCTCATTGAGTCTTTTGATGCAATCAAATTGCAATCGATCCAAAGGAAGTAAAATGAATAAATAGAAAGAATGGTGGTTATAAAATCTCATATTAATCTACCTAAACACCAAATAAATGATGAATACCTAATAATGATTGTCACCAAAAGTATTTCAAAGTGATAATCATATTGTGTGATTCATTCAACATAAAGCTAAGTTGTTTGAAGGACTACACTCCAAGCTTGAAACATTGTATTAGATTATATTATTCTATATTAGTTTTTTCTCTATAATTTATGTCAATCTATAATAAATCATTATCTTGGTTATTTATTATTATTGTAGTTCTTGAAGATTCTTATGTTATTGTTATCACAAAGTTGTTCCTATTTTTTAGATGTTTTCTTTTGTTATTTAATAAACCATTCATATTGTAATGCTTACAACTTGAAGCAAAATAATAATATGGAATAGAGAATGTAAGTAATTTTATTGAAGGTACATGATTTTTTTATTTATTAAACTTGTAGTTGGTGTGGGAAGAATCCATTTGGTAATAGTGTTGGAAAAAATAGAGAGGGGTGATGCAAACACAAAATAGAAAACAAAAAATAATAAAAATAGAGTCACTACTATGTGAAAAAATGAACACTCAAAAATATGTATATTTATACAAGGAGATTACAAAAACTTATACAAAAAGTTGCATATAAACAACTATTATTATACATTCCTTTTATTATTTCTATTTGGATGCTTTGAGCTATGTTGTGGACTCTATTGTTATTTTATCCTTATTTCCAAATTCTCTAGACTCATCCAATGGCTCTGTTGCTCTAGGATATTGTTGGTTCTATCTTGATAGAGTCCTCTTTTCTTGATCCTACACCACTCTTAAAACTGTTGTTATATTTTTTGTTTCAACTACTTTCACTTCACTCCAAAAATTGGGAAAATGCATTTTCCCGTATTTTTCTTCACTTCAAAATCCAACTACTAAATCACCAATAAATATTTAGTGTGTAGTCCAAATTTGGGTGTCAAAGCTTTCTTGGATCATGTAAATAAGATCATTTGAAATTGGGGTTGTACATGAAAAAAATAATTGTTGTTTGTTGGGATTAATTTTTCAACACTCCCCTTAATCACAATTGTCGCTTCCAAGAATTTTCAAATGCAAAATAGTATTGTGAAACTTGTTTTCGATAGTATAGATATTTTTGTGTGAGTTCATAGAAAATTTAGAGTTGAATATCCGAGTCTATAGTTTTCGCCTAAGTCGAAAGAAATTCCATAGATGACTCTATGAGTATGGATTTTTCTATGTAAGTTGGGAGAATTTCTATACGAGTATGAAGAATTTTTGTGTAAGTACAGAGTCTTCTTTCTAAGACTGAAGAAATTATAGGTGAGTCCGGAGAAATTCTAGGTGAGTTTTGGAGAAATTTTGGAGTTGACTAAATGAGTTTGAAGTTTTTACGCATGATTACGTAGCTTCTTGTATGGCTCGAATTTGACTATGATAGTTTGGAGCTTGTCTAGAGATAAGCGTATGAGTTTGGAGCCTACTTCTACAACATCTATGAAAAACAATATTTATCTTAGGTAATCAAAACTATATTTTGAAAATGGTTTGATGAAAATATTCTGAGTTTCTTCTCATATCGTAATACCAAAGTTCTATCTCTCCATGCTTTACCAACTCTCCGATAAAACGATAGTGTATCTCAATATTCTTTCTTCGACCATGGAAGACTCGATTATTTTTAAGGTTGTTAAGGATATGTTGTCAAAAATATGGTTGTGGCTTCTCTTTGTTCTTCACTCAAGTCTGCTAGGATCCTCCTAAGCCAAATACCCTCACATGCTACAATATACTCAACTATGGGTATCTTTTTTAATGCCCATGAAATGGCTCCTAACCCAATTTGGAACACATATCCATGTGTGTTCTTCCATTCATCTACACTACCTTCCTAATCACTATTCTATATAACCAACCAACTCAAAGTTATTTACATTAGTATACAAAATGACATGGCCTTTTGTGCCATTGAGACATCTCATTATTCTCTTCATTTCTTGTCAATGTGTCTCTTTAGGTTTTCCATGAATATGGAAATCAAGCTTATTGCATGCGTTAAATTAGGCCTAGTTATTTTTGAATACATTAAATTTCTAGCTATGTTTGTGTATAAGGTTGAATCTACCTTACTATTGCAATCTTCCTTGCTTAGTTTTAGAACTCAGAATCGTTGGTGTTGGTGTAGGTTTTTGTTCAACATTCTAAACCTCTTCCAAATTTTTGAGGCATACTTGGTTTGAGAAATGATTATGCCATGACCCATTTTTTTCCCTCAATACCGAGAGAAAATCTTTGTGACTCCAATTTTGTCATCTCAAACTAACTTTTCTTCTATAAAATTAATAATCAACATGTCATTGTTTCCTATGAAAATTAGATAACATACATTAAAAAACAATTAAAATCTTACCATTAACCACCTTGATATAGAGTGTGGGCTCATTGTTACTTTTGCTAAATTCATTTCTTAACAAATAGACATCTAACCATGTTGTTGGTGTTTTCTTGAGTTTGTAGAGGATTTCTTCGGCCTTTACACCTTAACTTATTGTCCTAGAACCTCATACCTAGGTAGTTATTCAATATAAACTTATTCTTTAATCACTTTATTAAAAAATGCAAACTTCACATCCATTTGGAATCATTTCCACTTGTGTTGGGTTGTTATTATTGATACTGCTAACACGATATCCATTCTCGTAACTGGAGCATATGTTTCATCATAGTCTCTTTATGGGTGTCGTTTATATAATTTAACAACCAAACTTACCTTATGCCTTCTTATTTTGTCTTTAGTTATAATCTTGGTATTATAGACCCATTTAACTATAGGATCAGGTTACATTCAAGGACTTACTGGATAGGATTTAATGCACGAAGAAACATGTATGTAGTAATAAGATCTAAAAAATACTCGAATAATCAAGAAGCGATACTTCTACAACAAGAACAAGTACATGAGGAATCTAACCCTTCCTTAATTGATTAGCCTTCATTATCCAAAAAAGTACATAGGAAGGTACATTATATAGTGAGAAATTAGGTCACCCAAAAAGGTAACTTCTCAATGAATAAATAGAAAATGACTTAAAGTACATTTCCCTTTAATGACCTATTATGACCTAAGCAAGATAAATTAGATCGGGTAGGAAAACCATAAGGTCGGTAAAATCATACACAATGCATCCCCCTTAAGCATAGCTTAGGTGGGTAGAAAAATGGGTCCGGGTAACAATACTTGATGAGGTACTTAAAAACAATGTAAATCTCTCATAAAGTAGAGAAAAGGAGAAAACCCAGTGGGAAAAACTCCCCCAAAAGAGAGAAAATAAAATGGATGACTAGAAGCCCCCCAAGAATATGATGTTAATATGTCCCATACCCCAAGAAGAGCTCACAAATGAATAAAATTCTCTCTGTGAAAGTTTTGGTGAAGATGTCGATAAACTAATCTTTTTCTATAAATATTGAAGATCAACGACCTTTCCATGAATCATATCCTTGATGAAATGCATGTGAATCTCAATGTGCTTAGTCCGTTGATGTTGAACTAGATTCCTATAAATCTGGATGGTGCTCTGGTTATCACAAAATATGATTATGGGTTGCATGTACTAAATACCAAACTCTATCAAAATATCTTAAATCTAGATGGCCTGCGGGGCAGCATTTACAACTCCTCTGTATTAGGCCTCAGTAGAAGATGAGGCAATAGCATTCTACTTCTTGCTTGACTAGCTAATAGGGGTAGAACCTAGAGATAAATTGTAACTGAAATGGATTTACAAAACCGAACATCACCATCCTAGTATGAGTTTATATATTCAACCAAGTCAATGGAAACACCAACTCCATATTGAATCATGAATTTGTGTGTACCCTAAATATATTGAAGAATTCTCTTAGCTATCTTCCAAAGTGCAGCTCATGAGGATCTTGTATGAACCTAGAGACCAGACCTACACATATGAAATTTTAGGTCAAGTATGAGTCAAATAAATGAGGCTTCCTATAAGTTTTCAATATAAAGTAGCATCAACTAATGGTGAAGTGAAATCAACCTCAAGCTTGACTCCAAACAAGAAGGGAGTCGGATTTGGCTTACAATCAGCCATGTGAAACCGAGAGAGAATATCAAGATCATACTTAGTGTGCATAATTAATATCCCCAAGTCATACTGTGAGATCTGAATCCTAAGGAAGTAGTGCAAAAACCTAATTCCATCATGGAGAATCTATTCTAGAGGGATTCTTTCACCACTGCAATAGACAATAAAGATATCCTCATGATAAAAAGGTCATCAACATAAAGAACTAAAATTAAATCATCTTGTTACAAAATATAGACATTGGGATTTGAATGGCAACAGGTGAAACCCACAGAAACAAGTAAGGAATCCATTTTGGTATACCAAGCCCAAGAGGATTGTTTGAGACCATATATGGATTTCCTAATTCTGCAAACCAAGGAAGAATATTGAACAAAACCTTGTGGTTGTTCCATGTAGATATCCTCCTCTAGATCACCATGAAGAAAGGAACTCTTCACATCCATTTGATGAACATCCTAATAATGAGTGGCAGAAATGAAAAGAGTAAGTTTGATCACGTTCATTTTCGCAACATGTGCAAAGGTATTAGAATAGTCAATTCTAGGAACTTGAGAGAAACCTTTTACAACTAATCATGTTTTGAACTTGTCAATAGACCCATCTACTACATATTTAGTCTGATATATCCATCTACATCAAACCATATTTCTTCCCTTAGGAAGTGGTGTCAAATCCCAAGTGTGGTTTTTATTAAGGAACCGTATTCCTCTGCATAACAAAGAGTGTCCCACTCAAGATTTCCATAAGCCTCTCTCAAATTTTGTGGATCAAAGGCAAAGGCAAAGAAAACATGAGGCCCATCCTTGAACTCTGATCATGTACATCTGACATCTGTTGGATCCCCTACCTAAGTACCTACACTCTAAAAATTTTGTCTAGTCCAACGAGGACTAGTGGTGGGAGTGTTAGGAATAATCTCATCATTGTTTGAGTCATGGATGGATGTAGAAGGAGATGAAGCTCCATCACTATCTTCAGTGTCAAAATTGGAAGAAGAAGAGTCCTTGGTAATAGGAATAAGTGTAGGAACTTTCTCAAGCTCCTTAAAACTATCAGAATCATCCTTAGAAATTCCAAGTGATGTTGATGGAAGTGGAGAAGATTCAGGTGTGGAATCTAGTGGGCCTTCCTAAAATTTGGAACTCCTCTCAATGAATAACACAAGTTTTGTTAGATGAAGAAACCACTACCCCTTAACACCATCAAGGTATCCCACAAAGATAAACAACTAACTATGAGGTTCCATAGCCTTCCATTTATTCTTAGGGATTCAAGCCATAACTAGAGATCCAGAGACTTTAAAGTTCTTAACTAACATTTTTACCATGCCAAGCATCAAAAGGAGTGACTCCCTTCAATGCTTTATAAGGGACATGGTTATCTATGTAATTTTCATAGTTAATAGCTTCTACCCAGTATTGTGGTGCCAAATATTTGGAGTGAAGCATATAGTTGGTTATCTCTTTTAGAAACTTGTTCATTTGTTCTGCAACCCCATTTTGTGAAGGAATGTAGGTAATTGTTCTTTGTAACTCAATCCCCTCTGCATTTCCTGTAGTGTAGAAGTACTCAAACATATTATTGACATATTCCCCACCATTATATGTTCAAATAATGTTGATGAATTTCCTAGATTATTTCTTTGCAAGGACCTTGAAGTCCCGAAATAGGTCATAAACATATGACTTTTGATGAAGAAAATAGACCTAGGTATATTGTGAAAAATCATCAATGAAAGTGAGAATATACCATGCCCTCATGAAGGAATGTTTGGGAAAATAAACTAAGACATCACTATGAACCAACTCGATACTGTGTAGCTCTCCAAGATTTAACTTTGTCAAATCTCTCTCATAGATGTTTTCAAAGGTGAGGCTCTCAGATACCTTTAGAGAAACTAACTTTAGTCAAACCTTCAACCATTCTATGTTTACTCATCAATTATTCCAAATAACAATAGTTAAGATGGCCAAATCACTCATGCCATAATTTTTTAAACCTATCTAAATAAGTCAACAAAGAACTTAGAGAAGAGTCGAAGAAAAATGAGAGAAGTTATACAAACGTGTTTGGAGGTCTGTCCTTCCATCTTTAACTATAATGTCATTGTGTATCTCTCGATAACCGAATCTGGGTTAAATTTGATTCTCATCCCCTTCCCAATGTGATTGATCTAGTAAAATAACAATAGATTGATAGAAAGTGTGTGAACAATTAGAACATTGTTGAATGCTCCATCATCTATTTCTACTGATCCACACCGCAACTCTGCTATAGAAGTGTCATCACCCAATGTGATAGAAGACATATTGCATGGTTTCAAAGAATAAAATTGAACCTGTGAGGAACCCATGTGGTGCGAAGTACCAAATGCAATGACCTAGGAAGAATTCAAAGCCACTAATACCACTAAATCCTTTCCCTTCTTCTTCTCTTTACTATTGTATTTTTCCTTAGAAGTTTCTTGGTTAGATGAATTATGTTTGATAGATTCAGGGACCCCTATGTTGTTTTTCTCAAGAAGATGAGTAAGGTGGTCAATCTAATTTTTCATACACTTGTGTTCATCATGGCCAAGTTTCTTGCAATAGGCACACTTTACCTTTTCCTTCTTAGGTTTAGCTTCAAGGAGGAGGATTCAATGTTGGATTTTGGTTGGGATGGTTTCTGATCATTCTTTTTCCTTTATCCTTATTTTCCTGTTTCTTCTCCTTATTATCGAAGCCTTGGGTTTCACATTCCCTACAATCAAGGCATGTGATTTGGAAGACTTCAAAGTGCCCATTTGTATCAACTTATCTTGTTCCTTATTCAGTTGACCAACAAAAATGTCAAATGAGGGCATTGTCCATGATGCCCCAAGTGCCTCCTTGGTGGCATGGAATGTGTTCAGACAAAAATGATTAATTTAGACCCAATTTAGAATGGATGGAAAGAATGAGTTAAGAGTCTTTCTTATCAATTACGTATTCCTTCAGCTGTAATCTTACTTATTTGAACTTTGTGAAGAAGTCCTGGAGTGTGTCAAAGTTGGTGGGGATCAATCTAATGAGCACAGTTTCCAGTTCATGTGCTCTCATTTCATTTATTTCCCCAAAGAGACTTTCCAATATGGTCCACATTTTGTTCGAGAGATTTAGCAATATCAACATGAAAGAGAAGATCTGGAGACACTGATAGACATAGAAACCCAAAGGGTTCATCACAGTATAAACCATTTCACTTTGTTTGAATATGAAGTTGGTTTTTTTAAGCCCCATTGTTATCCGATGTAGACCCTTACCCCTCAAAATGAGTTATATTTTGGACTTCCATTCAATATAGTTAAATGGTGTGAGTGGTGTCACAGAACTAATATCCATTGTTAAACAATTGTGTAGAATATAGAAAGGAAATCACTAGAAAAAAAGGGCTCACATAGTACACCCCTTGAACTTATAGAGGTTTAAATTTTCAAAGAATGAGGATACCTCCAATGTGAAGAGCACGAAAAAATATGCACTTTCAAAAAAATGGCACCTAAAATGGAGCATCTAGTTGAAAGTTATGCCAAATCAGATTTTTGACTGTCAAACACCTCCAAAAGCCCGAAAAGTAATTTTTCAAGGTTTAGGTGATGTAAAGCATGGGACAAAAATCGACAGTGAAAAGTAGGGGTCAAAACCCAACATGTGCAAAGCAGAGTTGGAACTGGACAAATGTTAAGCGGGGTCGAACTCGACATAGTGCAAATGAGAAAAACACAATGAACCTATAGATCGATAAAACTTTTAGTTTTTCATACAAAATAGAAAATACCCACCAAGTTGTTTAAGAAACCCAAAAAAATCCAAAAGGGTTTTTTCTATTTGAGCCCAAACTTCTACATATTTACTAATTTTTAAGTCAATGAAATTGTATGTTTTCCATGTAGAGACTTTAAAGGAATAGATCTGCACGGATTTTCTAGAAACCCCACCAAACCCTTGAAAAGTGAAATCAATGAAAAAAAAATAAAAAGATATAGAATGCTAGATCTCACATAGAGGTTATGGCATTCATTTACCAAAATCACTCGATATCATATAAGCAAATGACATATTCAAGGATTAGTCTTGGATAGTATCGAATGCACAAAGAAACCTATATGTAGTAATAAGATTTGAAAAATACTTGAATGATGAAGAATAAATACTTCTACAACACGAACAAGTACATGAGAAATATAATTCTTCATTAAGGGAATAACCTTCATTAGCCAAAAAAGTAAATAGGAAGGTAATGATATAGTGAGAAATTACGTCACCCAAAAAGGTACCTTATGAATGAAGAAATAAAAAATGACTTAAAGTACATTTCCCTTTAACGACCTATTATGACCTAAGCAAGCTAAATTAGACCGTGTAGGTAAAACCATAAGGTAGGTAAAATCCTACACTAATAAAAATACATGCTTATTTCCACTTATCCTCAATTATTCACATCCCCTTTAGAATTGATTAATTAAATTAATTAATTCATACTTTGAATATCATAACCTTTGGAATTGATTAAATTAATTCCTACACCCTTTATCTAGTTTAATTAAACATTTATTTAATTAAATGGTTAATTATTTACTCCACTTCATAGCTAATTAAATTAGTTATCAAATTGGAAAATAAATCTATTTTCCTATTTGGACTCCACTTCACTATCCTAGTCAACTCCACTCCCACTCCACTTCCAAAATCCTAGAAAGGTGGAAGCAAAGTAAAGTTGCATGTACAACCACCTTCCTAGATGCAAACTTCTACCAACTGAAAAGTTACTGCCCCTCAATGGAAATTTAATCCATTAAAACTATTTCAAATTCCTCTAGTGTTATTTTAAGCATGTGCATTGTTGAATTCATTTAACCACTTTCAATCACTATGTAATTCCTATGTCATGGTTTTTATCCTTGAACATTTATGTAATTGAAGTTGCAAACTTAGATAGGTGATTCTTGTTTAAAGACAGTGTGCTCTTTTGAACTAAGTAATCATGTTTATTGTAGATGATATTTTTATCTTCTTAAATTGGATAACATCATGCCATGACAATTCTAAATTAATAATGTAGTATTTCACATACTCCTTATGTTGAACTTTGAAATACGTTCTTACATTTGTGAACGAAATAAATTTAGTCTTATTTGTGCATTTCCTATTTTGTAATATTGAACTTGTTCTTCAGTCCATTTGATTGAAAAATATAGGAATAACCATACCTTGGATCAATTATAGTGATCCAAGGCATGTTTATGATTTTTAATGTTTCAATCATTTTGATTGATCCAGTCATAATATTTGATTTCTGAACCTAGGATTGCTTAAGGGATTGCATGGGCATCTTGTAGCGTCTCATGGATGCACCATACTATGTGATTTGATTCATCGTTTTGATAAAATTTACAAAGGTAATGTCTTTGATTAATTTATTGGGACCTAATTAATCTAAGTTCCTTTGATTATTTATCCTATCCTAAACCTAAGTTAAGGTGATTATATTTATTGTGATGATTAATTCCTAAGTGGGGTAATGAGGAACTATCCTAAGTCTTGGATACTAATTATCCTAAGCTATTATATGAACTATTCCTAAGGTCCTAAGCTATGGTTTATAAACTAATACTAAGGGAACCTAACCTAAGGACATCGAACTAACCTAAGGGAAATGTGGTTGGCTTTGTTAGCAAGTTGTTGGATGGTGGTGGCACCATTCCAAATGCATTAGCAAGGTTTAAATGTTTCATTTAATAGGTTTTTGCCACCAATTTTGGCCAAGGCATGAAGGTGGTGGAAAGTGTTGAGTTGTCGATTGTTAATTTGATTTGATGAAGTTTTTAAATATTAGTCATTGAATTAACAAAATATAAGGCATGGTGGGAGTTTTAGGGGGCACTGTTAGTCCTGTTGGCATTAATGAGCCTTGACTCTGAGGAAAACCGCATGGGGAATAGTAGAATGGGTTGGAGGAAAAATAAATGGTTTGGTTTCATTGTGCATTCAGATTTTTGAGCTTCTTGGCTTTGCATGTGGTATTTTCATTTTTAAACTTTCAGTTTGATTATGTTGCATGTTAAACATCGCCATTGCATGGCAGAAATAATGGCAAAATTTGGTCATGGAAACTATAAAGAGAAAGTGGGAGAAGTTACAAAGGCTTTGTTTGGCATTTTCATTGGAAATCTTGCAGTGGAATATTTTCTTGAAGGTTTGAAGCAAGGAAGAGAATCCAAGAGCACTACCAGCATGATAGGCTCTATCTCTTTAAGATCTCTTTCTTTTATATAAACATTTTCATAAAGAGAACTCTGCTCTTCATGCAAATGTCTCTAAGATGGTTTCTTGTGTGTTGTTTTCTTCTTCTTGATTCTGTGAGTTTCTTATGGATATGGTTTCTTGTGGATATGAATGATTCTATGGAATGAGGTTGTTATACATGATTCTAGGTTTTGAATAAGGTTGGAAAACATATGTGTTTACAATATACTTAACTATGAATGATTGTTATTGGGGATATCATGTTATCTTGCTTCTAGTAAATGTATCTTCTTCGTCTTGCAAACGATTGGTGTTAAAAAAATTTCACAGGTCTAGTGGAAGTATTTTCAAGTATTGGTAATGACCCAGGTTTTCATTAAACTGTGTGTTAACACTAGGATATAGTGTTCACTTATTGCATCTAAAATGTGGCTCTGGTTTCAATTTTATGGGTCATTCATTTTGGTTAAAAAATTTAATTGATATTTTGTTGTTTTAATGAATTCAAGCTTCGACCCATACTGGGTATCTTCGATGGTGGTATTTCAAGCACTATAAGTGCATAATATGAAGGGGATTGATATGGGTTTTCCGTCTCTGTCATTTTAAGTTACGTTTCATTATTTTATTTACCCTTCTTGGGTGGACATGTTTGAGAAACATGGACTGGTAATCTCATGTCTCTCTCTTTTGTGGGCTATGAATTTCATTGCATGATTACCCGTCTCGCGTCGGTGTGTATGGACAAGGGGGAGAAATTGGGTAAGTTTATGTCCCTTCTTGTTCATTCAGTTTTGTTTAATTTTTGCACCCATCACGGGTTGGTTCGTATAATGATTTATTTTATGATGTTGTTCATCCCAAGTCTTTTGTTATTGTTTAGGACTTTCTCTTACCCTTGAGATTTGTTAGTTGCGGCGTCATGAGTTAGATATCAAGGATCTATCTTTACCTTGGTGAATTTTTGGTGGTTTGGATCATCGTTGTTTTCAAGGAACACATTCTTTGAACTATAGCATGTTTTGTTGAATGTTTATATTCCTGCAAAACGCGTCTCTTAGAGACTATGCTCACATCTTTGGGTTATTTTAGAACATTTGAATCAAGACTCTTACTCTTATTGTGAATTCGTTTCGAGTGTGAATGAAGGTTGTAATTTGTGATTATGTTCATTATAATTGTTTGGTTTTCATTATCTCGTATCTTGGAAGTAAGAATTGTTTGCACTCGATGTAGCTTGATCATTTTAAACATATGGTCCATTTCAACCCTCACTGTGGACTTGGTTAAATGGAATGTATAGATCAAATGGGTTAAGATACCAGTTCATTTTGTTTGGACAAACCTTTCTAGAGTTCTTTATCTTGTGTTTGATTCATTTTGTTTGTAGGCTTGACATAACCTCTTGTAGGAATATACAAGTGAGTATATTCGACACTTTGCCGAGTTTGTTCTTTACTTAAGGCATCCTCTTGGAATAGAGGAAGGGATTTAAATAGCAGGTTTGATGGAACAATATGGAGAGGTTTACAAGATTCTAAAGATTTTAACACTTCCACAATCCAACCGTTTATAAGATTCTACAAATTTAAACACTTCCACAATCTTATCTGAGGTTTTCAAGAGAAACATGGAGGAGAGGTTTGTAATATGGTTATACGATCTATATTCTTTGGACTCTTTGTTGTATCCAATGAAGATGCATTTTTCTCCTTTATCATTTTAATTTTTCTTAGCTCCTTTAACAAAAATGCATAAACCACGCACTCAAATATTCATTGTTCCACACTATATTTTCTTTTTTACACACCTCTTGTGGAATCTTATCACATATAGCCTTTGTGGAAAATCAATTTAACAAACATACTTGTGTTGTAACATCTTTATCCCAAGACTTGTTTGATACTCCTTGACATTCATCATGTTTCTCACCATCTCTTATATGGTTTTATTTTTTCTCTCACCACACCATATTACTACAGTGTATACATGGTTGTAAATTGCTTTTCAAATCCTTTAGACTTGTAACAATTTAGAAATTCTTTGGAGATATACTCTCCCCTCTATCTATTCTAATATATTAATGAAGTGTCCACTTTGTTTCTCTATAAGAGCCTTAAAAGTTTTAAAATTATCAAAGGCTTTAGATTTGTTCTTCAAGAATTTGACCCATGTCTTTTTGTTTTAGTCATCTATGAAGGTCATAAAATATAAACTTTTAGCTAGAGTGGGGGTTTGCGGTGGGCCACATATATCCGGATGCACTAGCTCCAATGGTTATATTGCTCTCATAGACTTCATTAATTGAAAGGATTTCCCATGTTTCTTTCTGAAATATAAGCCTCACATTTATTTTTCGGGCTCTACAATATTTGGTATCCCCTTAACCATGTCCTTCTTGGATAAGATACCAAGTCTAGCAAAAATTTAATTATCATACCTCAAATGTCATAGTCTGAAGGGATATTTGATGAAAGTATTGAATTCTACATGTTGGGTTGTAGCTATGTACTCGATCCATGTGCTTAGAACATACAACTCTGACTATGCAAAGAAATCAGATTGCATCCTAAGAGGAAACATCCATTTTTTTGTCATTTGTATAGATGCAATCTTATTTTTAATTCCATATTTTTCATATATTATGCACTCTCCATTCTCCATTAGGAATCTATATCCTTTTTGGACCAACTATCCAATGCTCAATAAATTATGTTTTATGCTAGGGGCATAATAGACATCCTAAATTATTCTCTTATCACTATATTTGGTGTGAATGGTGACAACTCCTTTTTCCACAATTGAACCTTTTCATTGTTCCACATCTTAATATTAGATTGAATGTTCTTGTCAGTGAATGCAAATAAGTTTTCATTACCACTCATGTGATTACTACAACCGTTTTCCAAGTACCAAATGTCATAATTTTTCTCGCTTAGCAATATTACACATAATAAATAAATTTGGCTTTTGATCAAATTCACACACCTTTTCATTTTCTATATTTTCACTCTACCTTGACTCATCACATTATATTTTTCTACATTCACTTGAAAAACTTTTGTGATATGATAGTAGTAGCATTGGACATTGCTCTTATCATACCTTGTATTTGAGTTGTTGCTCCTTTGTTTGTCCTAGGAATCGATTGTGAGTTATTTTCTCCTTCTTGGTTGTTTGAATTACATCTTCCATAATAGCTTATTCCTCTTCCTCTACCTATGGGATTTCTTCCTCTATTGCCTTTTCCTTCCCCTACCTCTTACATTGGTATTCCCTTTAAAGGCTTGTTCTATGGAAGAACGGGCTGATCTATTCATCCTTTTCTCATGGGTTTGTAGTGAACCCATCAACATACCCATTGTCATTTGTGATAGATATTTGGACTCCTAAATTTATAAAATAATTTATTCATCTCAAACGGGAAAACTCCTAAGGATTTTCTCAACAATCCTTTGATCTTTAATATACTCTCCTTTAATTTTTAACTAGTTCACCGACCTAGAAATTCTATTGTAAAAATCATAATTAGATTCAACCTCTTTCATTTGTAGGATTTAAAAATCTCTCCTTATCAACTAAAATTTTACCAAATTCACCTTACCAATAGCTTTACAAGAGTTTTGTATAATATCCAAAGATTCCTTGGAGTAGTTAGCTTGCTATTTTGGGAATAATGGGATTTTCTATTGTTGTATATTTCCTTCTAGTTTCCTTCAGCTTAATTTTTTTAAGCATTTGAGAGGGATGCATATGATGTTTGGTCATTCACATATGTAAATCCAATCAAAATAAGCTCCCATAAATCATTAGCAATCAAAATGGTCTTCATTTTATTTTACCACACATCATAGTTTTCCCATCAAAGGTTAGAGGTTATCATTTCCAACCATTATAACTAGCATGTAAAATTATTAAAACAAGAGACACAACTTTGATACCAGCTTTTTTTTGGGAAAAATAGGGAGGAGGATGCAAATAAAAACAAAAAAGACAAAAAAATAAAAATAGAGTTTTAATTTTGTGTACAATCGAATACACAAAATATTTATATTGATAACAACAAGAAGATTACAAAAATATATACAAAATTTGCATACAAATAGCTTTATTGTACATTCATTTTACTATTCCTATTTTTATACTTTGAGCTATGTTATGCAATCCTCTACTACTATTTTCTCCTTCTTTCCGAATTATCTAGAATCCTCCAATGGTTCTGCGTTGCTCCAGACTATTATTGGTTTTATCTTGGTAGAGTTATCCTTCAAACTCTTATAATTGTTGTTCTTTTTTTACTTCAACTACTTTCACTTCACTCCAAAACTAAGCAAATGCATTTTCCCTCTATTTTGTTTTCACCCAAAAAATCCAACTACTAAAGAACCAATCAACATTTATTGTGCAGTCAAATCGGGTGTCGAAGCTTTCTTGGATCACATAAATTAGATCATTTAAACTTGGGGGTTGTATAAGACATAATTAAATGTTGGTTGATGGGATTAATTTTCCAATAGAGAGAAAGAGTGAGAAAACTTTAGATAAAATATTAGATTAAAGGACATAGTATTTTAGGCTTAATTTTAAATAAGAAATTAAAAGTGTTGTCAAATGGTTGTGTAATAAAAATCATTTTTATTTCATCATGAGAGTTTTTAGTCTTAGCATTGACATGAACATGATATAATTTTTATTTCCAAAGCATGGAATGAGAAAGAGGCGTGTTGTCATGTAAAATGATCCTTTCTAAAAATCTTAAAAATTATTCCAATGAAACTATGAAACGTTTGCAAATAGAGAAAGATAACTTGCTTGGATGCAATAATTATATAGAGGTAAGTATGGCCATGAAAATGGAAACAATTAAGAAATTCAAAGATCTTTTAGAAAGGATTTGTAGTGCTTCATGGGATTTTTGTTGTAAAATATTTGGAAGCTATGAAGGTATTTACCAAAGAACAAGGCTTCATGGAGTAACATGATCGGTGCATATGCCTAGAATGGGCTTACTAAAGAGGAATTGGAGTTTTTATATTTGAAGAGAGGAGAAGGTATGAGGATCAATTCCTTTGCTTTGTCTAGTGTCCTTTGGGCCTATTTGAATATGGAAACTTTGGAACAAGCATGGGCACAACAAGAAGGTGTTTGAATTATTTTATCAAATAAAAATATGTAGGCATATGTTACCTTTATTGGCATTATATTTAATTGTGAAATTGTTGGTTTAGTAAATAGTGGCTATGATTATCTCAATTTTATGAACTAATATCATGGAATCATGTCATGAATGGATCACTATACTTGCATGGTAGGACTTCTTGGCTAGTAAGGACTACTAATGAATGTATAGGATCTAATTAAAGAAATTCCATTATCTTATGATATAATTATATGACAAGCTTTGCTTGGTTCTTGCATAGTTCATTACAATGCAAAGATTGAAGTTTGAGTAGTACAACATATGTTGGATTTGGATCTAAGATCATGTATTATTTGTGATGATGTCCAATATCTTGTTACAATAGGTCAATGGGATAACTTAGAAAAAATAATAAATTAATGAAATATATAAGCATTGAAATGAGATAAGAACAAATTTTGGTTAAAGTATAAGTCTAATGAAGGAAATTATATTCCTGGCCTAGTTGAGGCTTGTTACTTGTAACAAATGTAAAGAAATATTTGTTTCAATCCATATAATATGTTCTTTGTTGCTTTTATCTTGGAAGAACATGACAAGGCATAAAATATAATCAATGAGCATGAAGGTACAATAGAGGCTTACACAAACCACATAAATGTGATCAAAATATATGAATGTAATTTTTTAAACATGATTCTCCTTTACATTTTCACTTGACTTACTCTAACAAAGAAGAAGAATATCGTAAGTCATATTCATGGAATGTATTTTATAGGTTCAAATTTGGATAATCTTGACATTAACTCACTCACCCCAAAGAAATTCATTTGGAAATAAATTAATTCTCTTTGAACTAATTTATAATGAAATAAAAAAGTTTCCTAAAATGTAATATGAAGTTAAGTCAACTTGAAATGAGGTCATAGGTTGAGTTAAGTTAAAAATTAGGTATAAAACTACTTTTAAGTGTCAATGCCTATATAAGGATTATAAAAAATTGTAAATGGGAATCTTTCTTTTATCTTGGTCTTAGAGAGATTGTGTTGCAATTTTTTTTGTGCATACTCTCTTATGTCTTTGTGAATATGATAAATACAACCAAGTGAGATGATTTTCACCCCGTGGGTTTTAATGCCTTTGATTGTGAAATATTTCTATTCATCGTTTAAGACTCATTAATATTCCAATGTTTTCTCATTGTAAGTGATGCTCTAATGTCAAAACTTTGTGTTTTGTATCTATGTACATGGATTTTATGTCATATTTGTGGAATCTAGATATGAATAAATCTCATCTTTCATGCAGCTATTATTTGTACTTTATCTTTCATATGATATAAAAGGTTCCATATTTTTTTACCTTGATTTAATAAGGTAGTTCTTTATGTTTATTCTATTGTGGGTTTCTCTCTTCCTCCTCCTTTTCCCCTTTATTTTTCTCTCTTTCCCATTTTTGATTGTCTTTTTGCTTTCTATATAAAACACCTGAAAATATAAAATACCCCCTTAAATGCAAAGGAATATCACCCTATCAATAGGTGATCTCTTCAATGTTGTAGATTTAATGTTTCTTCCATTATGCAAGTTACTAAAATAACTAAAACAAGTATAGCAATATAAATTCATGTCAATAATGTATGTGGTATATATTGTTTAAACATGATTATTATCTACCGGGTATCTCTTGTTCTTATTTGGTTACATTTGGTAATATAAATATGAAGAATAATCCAAAACTTGAGCATAGAAGATGATCTAAATGGGGCGACATAGTTTCATGTTGCATTATTTCTAAACAAGAAATTTAATTTCTTGATCTTGACAAATAAAATCATTTTCATTTCAAGACAAGACAATTTCTTTCCTTAACATTTATTTTTTAAACTAGGTTTGTTGGTGAAATAATTTTTCAGGTAGGAAAATCGGGGGAACTTTCACCAACATTGTGTGGTAATAAGTTCCTCTACTTGAATGTATCATCTCCATTTATTGAAAACAAGAAATATTTACACTATTCTAATTGTTTGGGGGTGGCCTTTTGATCGTGGATCACACAAGAGTACTTCCCTACACTATGGAAAAGTGCTTGTAAATGCTACAAGGGAGGAAAAATCTTGGAAGAGAGAGGTATGAAAATAATAAAAATGATGGTTTTACACAATAAATATCACATAACGTTTTATTACCTCAAAACCAGAATATAACCATAAATTCAATGAGAAGAAACCATTCACATATAACAAGGAACAAAACACAAGAAGAAAAAGTCTCATTGCATTATATTCAACAAGTACATGCTCATGGAGTGTAGTTGAGATGGAGAGGAATGCATTAGACTAGGAAATGGAAGAAATCAACTATCTTGCTTCTAGAGAGAAAATAAAATTAAAAAAACAACAATAACCATCCCTTGAAGTGAGGAGGTCACCCCTATTTATATCTTTACATTGCAACCCTTCATCTACCCCCACATGACTCTTCATGTTCCTATTCCACTTGTGACTTTCCATATTCCTAGGAAGTGAGAAAATAAGTCCCCTTTTTATAAATCAAAAGGGACTTTTACAATGCAACATTAGAAATTCACTTAAGTGAAAAAGACAAAATTTCATGATTATACATAATGAAGAATTAGAAAGGGGGAGAGAAGAAGAGGGAAAAAGAGGAAGGAGAAGGAGAAAGGAGTTGACTAATTGCTTGATGAAGAACCCTCTTATGATGAAGAATCAACTCTGTCAGCTTCCACGGAATATCCCCAATGATGAGGCTTTGACCTTTGACCATCTTGTTGAATCTAGAAATTGCAAATGAAACTTTCTCAACTTTTGGGATGTTCACATGCTCCAATGTGTTGAGCCAAGTCTCAGGAATGGCATTGAGCTTTCTACATTGATTGAACCATTTTTCATGATTCCTTGCAGTATTAGAGATGGAACCTCTAATATCCGCAAGGGCTTCTAGAGTATCACCACTGAAGGACAGAGGGTCACCAATATTTTCTGAACCAATTCTTGGAATGAATCCTGAAGATTCTTCAAGGAAGTAGTATCATCAAGGAAAGGAGTGCCAAGCTCATGTATGTTTGTGTCAATATCTTCTAGAATTCTTGATACCTATTCTTCACGAGATTCTAAATTAGAAATGGCCTCTTTCAAAGCATCACACCTCTATATTATGATGTAGGACCAAATGGGAGACAAGTTCTCTAAGGTGGATGAAAACACACTGATCTTACCAAGGCATGAGAATCAAAATTATTCATTTCTCTCACCAATGGGAGATTACTTTCCCAAAGGACCTTCTCTTTCTTGATCTCAACTCTCATTTTCTTGATTTTCAACTTTGTGGCCAAGAGGAATGTTAATAAAGATATGATCTTGGGGAAGAGATCATTCCCTTTTTCCATGATCATGTTTACCCATTGGTCACATGCCATTCCTTGCATTGTGAATGTTTGAGCTTGCTTGATGGACAGAGGGTTGAAGCTACAAATGGGAGGGATTGCTTCAATTGAAGGAAAGGATGATGAATGCGGTTCAAGAAATGATTGCACATATGAAGACAAATTTCTCACATGTTCCTCCAATTGGTCGATGGTCTATTTGCACTCATCATTTGAGTAAGGATCTGATATGAAGATTCCTTGAAAAGGTGAGAATCTCCCTCATGATTGGCTTGCCCCAAAGATACTCTTATCATTGTATAGTCATCAGGTTTCATTTCCTCCACAGATTGATGACTTTTGGATGAGAAAACTCCACAAAGTGGGTTAACTAAGCTCCAAAATCCTCAGTGAATAACCTAGAGGTTGTATGTGCTTTCTTACTCCTTTTTGTCTTGATGTGCTTTGAGATTGCCTCAAAGTTGAGTGCCACTTCTTGTTGTACTATTCTTTAACCTTCTCCAAGTAAATCGTTGATCCATGAGAAGGGCTCAGAAGGGGTGGAGATGAGATCAGACACCTCAGGTGCTTGGTAGGAGACCAAATCATGACTTGGATGGGTTATTTCAACCACCTCTGCAAGAACAATTGGATTCATTAGATTCTTAAGGGACTCTAATGGATCTATTTCACTTGGCTTAAGTTCTCTCAAGGTTCTCCTTGACCTTGTATCTCTTATACACCTCCATCAAGGGAGATGTTTCTTCAAAATTTGAAATTTTCCTCTTTTTGGAATGGGATGAGCCTAGACCTTCATTAGATGTTTCATGGGATGTGGAGAGAGAATATTGCTTGGGAAAGGTAGCCAATGTATCGTTTTCCATGCAGGATTCCCTCCTCTTTTTATACCACTTTTTGGATCTTTGGATCACGTGCATTATTCTCTCCTTGATATCTCTGGACTAAGTGATGTGCTATGGGATGGGAGAAGGAGGTGAAGATTTCACTGCTTTGTACTTAGGATAAAAAAATATTTGAATCATCATTAGGAACACTTTGCACAAACCAATCAAACTGAAAATATCTCATTAGTTCTACTGACATCCTCATGCAATCCCTTTTCCTAACTTCCTAATCATCGTAATAATTGACCCAAAAGTATTCAATTTGAGGAATTTGGTATAAGTTGGGTAGGAAAAATGATTCGAGATCTACTTTGATGGCAAAGTTGGCCCTAGCCAAATAGGAGTGCAAGTTGAAGAAAAAATAGAGGTCTCAATATTTGAGGCATCTACCACATTCTTGCATAAATAAATTCCCAATGAGATAGGAAAGGAAACACCCTTCTTCTTCATAGCCTTGCATTTGATATGGCCCTTGAGCCAATTGCCTACACAACTTAATCAAAATAATCTTGTGGTTTGGATACCTCAAAACCAAAGAGGGGAAAGGTAAAATCCACTCACCCTAAGGTAAGTGAATGTGGAGAATTGTGTGAGGAACCCCCATTTTTTAATCACTTCCAATGCTTTAGGTGAAATTCTCCAAAAAATATCTCCTTCAACCAACCTAATGAGGTACATAGTGAATACATCATTCACTCTTGTGAGATGTGAGTTGTTCTCCTTGAAAGTGAGCTACCGATACTTTTCAAATGTGGGGGCCTTCTAAGGGACATTATGTGCAAAAGAGAGACCATGGAACGGACATGTGTGTATGTGAGGTCATACACCAAGTAAGAGGTCATAGTGAACCTCTTGGTGATGAAAAACTACTCCAATTTCCTATGAATGTTATTGTTGATGATTTGACCCCAATCAATAATTTGATCTCCTTTGGTGATCACCACTATGAATCTTGCCATCCACTCATGAAATTCCATGTTTTGTTTTTTTGCCCATCACTTTGTTCAGGATAAAAATTGTATTTGAATATGCCTCATGGAATTCACTTCGTGACGATGTCTTGGGCATCCGAGAAGGTTTTCTCCCCTATTTGAGCCATGAACCAATTACAATCCCTTAAAGGTGAAATTTTGTCTCTGACCATTAATTGGATGAAAAATCTTATGTGATGATGACCATGTTTCTCCGGATGGTAATTTCCAAGCATTGTGAGATTCCCTTTGTGTGAACTGCAAGTAGAGAGTTGTCTTTGGCAAAGATAAATCTCATTGCAAGATCATAGTGTCTTGCACAAGTTATTACTAGCTCAATCTGTATATCTCACTTTGAAGATTCCTATAATGAACAAACTCTCCTCAACATGCCCTTTTGGTTCCTTCATCATTCTTGACTTCAAATAATCTAGGTCTAGGTGTGCCACATTAATGTCTCCTACATTTGTGTACTCGATAACCAAACTGGAAATTGGCTTGAATCCAGTGTACTTGATTTTCATGATGGATGGAAACATTAGGGAAATGGTGTAATAGAGGTGTGTGTGAAATTTATATGTGATCGGAGTACTTACTATTTTTAGTAAGTCACAACTCACCCTTAGTTTCTATTTTTAGCCAATTTTCCCAATTTTGGAGTTCTGGACTTAGAGATCGCACAAAGGTTTTAGAATTGTTGTTTCTTTGTTATCAAAACTTACTATTTTTAGTAAGGCTTAGATGAAAACTTACTAAAAATAGAATTATGTCTTTTGGATGTCCCATTGATATGAAATTTGCTTCATTAGATTAGGAATTTTAATGTGGTTTCATGTTTTAATTTTTAGGTGTTTTTGATCTCCATAATTGCAAATATCTCAAAGGGTAAGTTTTTTCTCTAAAATATTCAAGGGGTTGCTGTAAAAAATGAATGGGATCAATGGAAATGGTTTTTATATCATCTTCAAGGAGTTTAGGAGTAGAAGTTACGGGAATGGTTTTAGGAAAATAAAGCAAAAACAAAGAGATGTGAGCAAAAAGGTGATTTTGGGGGTTTATGGAAAATTTGGCTGCATACAAGCAGCAATGGACAGAAGAAAAATATGAAAAATGATCTTTAAAAATGACTAATTATTGAGTCAAACTCATCTCCCTTCACTAACCTAGTTAACCCATCTCATAACTCATCGCTTAGCCATTCGACTTAACTCGGGTTACATGGCATATGAGAGGGGGTTAAAACTTTCTAAATGGGTTTTACCATCCCCATGTCCCTTACCATATGTAGTAAGGGAAAAAGGGACAATAAGGGTGTGAAAGTGTGCTAAGGTTCATGTTTCCATGGGGAAGGGCCATAATCAAGTGTGAGAGTGAGTTGAAGATCTCCTTCTAACACATGAAATTGTAAGCTTAAGTGACAAAATTTATTCCTCCACATGGTGGTGCATTATGATTTCCCCATGTCCCTTTGTAAAGGGTATAAAATTACATAAATCCCTCATAATTATGCCAAGGTCTACACCCATCATGAGGAAGGGGCTAAATAAACATGTGAGTGCATAACACCTTCCTAACACTCCAAGTGAGCATTTAAGTGACGCAACATTCAAAAGTGAATCTCTCACCATAGTGGAACACTCTAGTGTCCCCCACATACCCATTTAATTTGGTAAAAGGTAAAAAAGGGACACCATGGTTCTCGATAGAGGCAACTCTTATTTTTAGAAGCTTGCCTTCACCAAACATTGCTAAAAATAGCCATCTAAGAGTGTCTTCTTGCCCGAGAGCTTCCCGAGGAGTTTCATAGGAAAACCTTATATTATTTTGACTCCAAAATGGTGGATTAGAAAATTTCCAAAATTTTAGGAGCTAATTACGTTGTATTTTTAAATTTACCCCATTTTCATTTTTTCTCAAGCATGTGTGTCGTGAAAGGAATTGCCACCAAAGTTTATGATGATAAAAGGATAACCAACACATTAGGTGTGAATAGGGCCTCACATATGTCATATTTAACTTTTAATAAAGTATCAAATATTCTCATAACTCCCAAAAAATTTAGTTGAATCTCCATCAGAATCAGAGGTCTTCATCTACACTATCGAGCCAATTTCTCAAAATATGATCCTTAGAATTTCTTGAAACCTTTTGACACCTTTGTGAAGTATGCATTCTTATCTTGTATAAAATTCTATTATTACTTTCCAAAACATCTTGATGCTCCTGAAACATTCAAACAAGCCAACTAGCTTTTTCATTACTTTCATTTCCTTACACCATGCTATAAGTAACTCGATGTTACATAACTTGTTCCTAAACTTGATTTTTCTTGAAGAAATTTCCTAAACTTCCTCTGATGATATCAGAGCTTTGCCACACACTTCATGCATGATTTATATCTTTCTTGCACATTCCCAGGAGGTGCTCACCAAGTGTAAAAAGCCTGAAAATAAGCCTTTTTGGGCCTCTTGGGGTACTTATCTTTTCTTGGATCTAGATATCTTCATGGATAAACTTTAATAACATCCCCTACACATGAAACACACTTGAAAATCACATTAGCACATTCTTATTGACCATAATGAGGGTAACAAAATGATTAAATTGGTCGGAGGACAAGTTTACATTAATCGGGATAAGGATTTTCAAATGTGGCTTACATTGTCATGGCAAAAATTTTGAATTTTGCATGGCAATAGTGTGATTCTTGAGGTGTTTGGGAATGAATTTTAAATTGGATGAGGCATGATGGCATGAAGCACTAATGAGTTTAAGTTTCTATAAGAGAGGTCCATGTATTAGAGAGAGAATATAAAAGAAGATAACTATCCAAAAGCATGAGAAGTTGAGCACGGGTTTGCACCTATCAAGTCATACAAATAGTTATTTTTATAAAGCTTTGGTATATAGTTTTTAACCTATAAATATTTTGGGAAAGAGTTTATATAATTAAAGTATTAGATTCATTTAATAATTTTTAAAGTTTGTCTATAAACTTTCAAAAATTACTTGCTAAAAACAACAGGTTTATGGTGTCAAAAATACATACTATTATAAGAACTTTGATCATATTGTGCTCAATAAATAATTGGGGACTTGTAAATCATGTTAAACACTATAATAAATTACATAAATAGTCTTTTTTTATTGGAAAATAGTTTTGAAGGGACTATACCCTATTACATAGAGGCTCAAAATCCAGCTAGACAAGTGAAATAATTAAAAACATATCTAAATCTAGATAGTATAACAAAGCCCAGTTATAGTAAAAAGAAACTACATAATGGAGACAATACAAGGAAAAAACTACAAAAAAGTAGCGAGTAAAAAACAACAAAACAACAATGGATCAACATCAAGACAACTCCACAAAGGATTATTTCTTAAAAGCTCACATTCGGACTTTAGAGTCCGTAATGAAGTGAAGAGACCCAAGGCACTAGTATGAGTAGGATCATTGGCATCCAGCTGAGAAAGAACCCTGTCCCTTTCAGCATCATTGCCCCAAATAGCATCAGAGATATCACTAAGCATGCAGATGCTTTTAACCTGTTGTTCTAAGAAGTCATAAATAGCCTTGATAAGAGATGATGCAATCATGCCTAACCTTTGAATTCCCCAATCTGTTATCAAGAGAATTCAACTTCTTGTAGATTTCACTGACTTGACCTTCACCAGTTCAACATCTTCATCCAATTTCCTTTTACCCTTTTTCTTTGATAACTGATGCATGTCCCTTTTTAAAGTTTGCAACTCCTTTTCCATGTTGTCAATTCTTTCTTGAAGATCCTCCTTTTTCTCTTGAGCAGCTCCGTTGGGCCTTGTGGTGCTAATGTGAAGAATATTTTGTGCAATTTCCATTTCCTTACTATTGTGAAGGACTCAACTAGAGGGAAAAGGATGGGTACCAGGGAAAGAAGGACTTTGGTTTTTCTCTACCTAGTAATTATGGTGGCTTGATGGTAGTGTCGAGATTGAGGGAGTGAGGGTGGCAAAATGACGGGGTTGAGGGAATGGTGGGGTAATGGGTGAGAAAATGTCGGTGGAGGAGGATAATGACGCCCTAGTGGAGAGGAATGGCACGGGCATGATTTTGGAACTCTAAGATGGAGCATTCCATGGAATTGAGAATGTAGTGAGGGAAACAAACAAGAGGTTCCTTCATAAATGATTAAAAAATCCAAATGCTTAATGGGAACCGTGATATACCTTCTTTCAAGAGTGATAAACAGGACCATCATCTTGATGAGCTCATCAAAGAGTGTTAGAATGGAGTTTACCCTAATACCTGCAATGAAAAACTAGATCTCTTCACCTTCTTCAATAAATTCCCTTACCTTTGTGTTCTTGTCGATTCTTTTGTTGAAGAATGTGCTACCTTCTAAGCTAAGACCAGTTACTTCAGCTACCATTTCCTCTATGATCTGAATGGCATGTCCACCATACTTCACCGTTCTATTTTTCCATTTGGTGGCAAATTGTAGGGAGATATTTTTATCATAACCTTGAATCTTCTCAATGAGGTTAGAAACCCCTCCTAACTGCAAAAAATTCCATAGAACAACATTCTCTTTCCAATTCATGTCGTAGTTGGGTTCTATTTGACAAGGAGCTCCCCCATTATTTCTCTGTTGCATTTGAAGTGCTTGCATCGATTGAAAATGGTGATTCTTACTTTCCCAAACCGCTTCTTAACCTTATTACTACAAACCCAGAAAGCATGTGAAGGAATATGGCCATATGTGATTGTACTATTCTGCATGAGAGAGTTGTCATTCCCAATAAAGCGGGGAAGATCTCATTAAGAATTTTGGATAGCAAGTGATCTTTCACACTTGTCATTAAGGATGGAATTTTGTACTTCAATAGGAATATTATCATCATGAAACCAAGTGGTAAACTTGTTAATCCCATGATTGGCTAAAGTGTCTGCAACTCTATTACCTTCTCTATAGGTGTGAATAATTTTTAATTATTGAAGGATTGAAAAATACTTATAGATTCATGAATAAAATCTTGTATTGTCTAGCTAGGGGGTAAGTTTGTTTTAAATGATTGATGATATTCATTGAATCCCCTTCAATAATAATGTTCAAAATATTGCATTCCTTAGCAATTCTTAAACCCCAAAGAGTTGACAAAGCTTCGCATAATGATTTGTTTGATGTCCCATTCTTCCTGCAAAAGCAGCAATTAAACAACCTTTATGATCCCTTATTATTCCACCTCCAACAATTTTGTGCACAGGTTTCCCTTAGAGGCTCCATTTTTTTATTTTTAGTGCTAAATTTTAAAAATGCCACTGTACTATGTCTACTATGGAAGAATATGAATACTAAATATCAGGCATCAAAAGTTAAAAGGGCTTTGTATTTAAAAATGTGTTGTTATCCACTAAGTTACACAAATGAGTTATGTTTATAAATACCTCCTACTTACGAAGGACCTCAATGATACTCTAGATACAATTGAGAATCCAATAAATGGTCATGATAATGTTGTATTCGTATGCATAATTTACTTTTTTCTTTTGATTAATTTGTGGAGTCACTTCATCTGATTACATAAACACAAACACTTGATTTAGAGAAGGTTTCATCACTTCTCATGTAAAAGGAGAGGATAAGAGAACAAACAAATGAATAAATCTAAGTTGTTACATACAGTCATTTAGTACATGGTTCAAAGGAAAGGGAAAACATGTTAATGCTATCAATTTGTCTAAAGAGTCCTTCAAAAGTAGTAACATGTGAAATAGGTCAACGTGGAAGTGTTTTATGGTAAAGAGCCTATAAAATTAAAGAAGGATTCTCAAAAGAGACAAAAAGACCTAGAAAGTGGTTGAAAAACATCATGATCTACTATTTTTTTGAAGAAGATGAACAAGATGCAATAAGTGATTGTGTGTTCATGGAATCATAGAACTAGTCAAAAGAGTCTATAACATGGTATTTTGGCTAAGGTGCATACCAAAACTATATGTTCCATTGAGACATGTTGGTACTTCTATTAAATATAAGAGTAGTTTAGGCGATGGTTGTATTCACTATGTTATAGAATATTGATATGTTCATATCACTTTGAAAATTATGTTTAAAAACTTTTAAGAATATTATTTATGACCTTGTCATGAACAATATTTTGGTTTCCATCACTTAGATCACTAAAAATCCTACTCTTTGTGTAAAATTTCATGGAAGTAAATGTATAATCACTAATATTCAAAATAATAAAGTGAAAAAGAGGCAGGCTTGGAGAAAATGATTTCTTGTATGTGGCAAACCCTCAAATATTATGAAGTTATGTACAACTTCATAGAGAAGTATACCTATACCTTTACACTATTGAGATCCTTCAAGAGTTTTATATACCTTCTCCCAAACAATAAGATCAAAGCTTATTTTGGCCATCCTAGTGTGAAGTAGAAGATCTTGGGAGAGGAAATTCATGAAACGAGAAATGAGGGGATCACTAAAATTATGGATTTTGACATTGAGATCAAGTCTACAAAGCTAATCGGAGGGAGAAGCTTTTTCCAACATCTATCATAAGACTTGGATGATTCCCAAGAAGTAGTTAATGTTAATAAAAATCACATTGTAGTAAGACATGAAGCATAAGAAGGGATTTGAATCAAAATGATGTCAAATATTTATAAAGTGGAGAAAACTGCATGGGTCTATGTGGGGAGGGAATACATTTCAATCTCCAAAATATACCATATAAACTAGTTGTTATCCTGTAAAATTGACAAGGGCAATTTTATAGGTAACCATACCAAAATTTTCCGTTTTGTTTCCCCGTCAAGGTCCCTTAGTGTTCGAAATGGCATAACATCCTTGTCTGAAAAATCTAGTTTTTTGAACTTGGTCATTTGGTGTTTTTAGGCTGGGCGCAGTTTTTATTCGCGTTACATCAACCAAAAATGTGCCCCTCCTTTCCTTTGGTGCATCCTTTGGAGTGTCGACACTTCTAATGTTGCGCCTTCCAATGTTGCACCTTTCAAGGCTGCACCAAGGCACATGCACCATCTTGTCAACATTCAAAATGTTATGCCCCTTGATGATGCGCCAAAGCGTTGAAAAAGCAATGTTCACAATCTCAAAGCCGTACCTAGGGCGCAAATATTTTCATGTTGACATCTATCTGGTTGCGCCATAGAAAATTTGGTGGCACATTTATTACACCTTTTGCTATAAATAGGTGCATCCGACTTGTCATTTTCACAATTCAAAAAATGTGAAAAGTTATTCTTCTGCACCTGTCAGCATTCCTGTCAGCCCCATGTATCGCTTTTCATCGCATTCGTGGACCCCTCACCATTTCCTCTATCTTATATATATTCTGGTAAGTGGCCCTTGTTCTTCTTATGGATTTGTTGTGGTATCTTTGTTGTTTTGGAGGTTAGTATTATTAAAACCAAAAATGAACCTAAGAAGATAATGCAAACCAGCCCGTTTTGCAAATCAACCCACCTTCAAACCGGTTTTTACTCTCCTTCCAAATCTGCTACCCTGGAAGGCCTTGCCTCAAAATGGATCCCTGTTCCTTTTTCCTCTTCTCCCCTCACTGTTAAAATCTAAGTTAAAAAAGCAAAAAACCACAAAACCTGCCAAAGAGTGAAGTTTCTAAAGTTGTTGCAATTAAACCCACTATTTTCTTTGGTGCAAACTTCATTATTGTAACATCAAAAATAGTCGCGCCAAAGGGGCACACTGTCCCCGCATGCAACATTGGCCTTTCCCACGCCTTACAAAATTCCTAAATTCCTAACACAGGTGCAAGCACACCTATAGCTACACCAACATCTGAATGTTGTGTAGGCCCTTTCATGACGCGCCAAAGTTTAGCTTCTTAGCGCACCTTACCTTGATGATGCATCCTTTGAATCTGCACCCCTTTGGCACATCATAATGTTTTGCAACATGTACCACATCTGCACTAAAGGTGCACCCTGAATCCTTGCAACACTAAATGAATATGCGCCCAGTTAAAACCCTTTATATGGTGCAGGTGCACATCCATTGACACCAACATTTGAATGTTGTGTGTAGTCTTTTCTGCCACCTCGCACCCTCTTGGCGTTGTTTTCTCGCATGCAACACTTTCGAAAGTACGCCTTGCTATTATTCGAGATCCTATAACTTGTAATAGAACTATGCCTTGCGCCCAAAGGCTTGTAAATTGGTAACTTTTCATTCTGTAAGCTTTGATGGATGACTTAATAGCTAACATGACTCTTTTGCGATAGAATTCCTCGCTTCTTCTTGCATATCAACAAATTTGAACTCAGATTCACACATGTTTTTATTAATTAAGAAGCCAACCAAGTCCAAGGGTAAAGCCAAGCTAACAGAAGAAGAAATGAAGTATAAATACCAAAGGGTCAGGATGCCCGAATCCCTTGCAGAGTGTGACCTAGATATCAGAGATTCAGAGCTCGACCATATTGACATGGAGGACTTTTGGGCTAGAACCAAGAAGGTCACGGGAAGCCCATGGATGGAAAAATTGGTCGGTAGTGGTCTACACTTTGCTGCAGGAATTCCCATGAGCGCAATCAACAATGAGTTCATGATGGTGGTGGGCCAGTTGTTACAATAAGGACACAAGATGTGTCGAGAATGAGAAGGGCGAGGTAATAATCAACCTCACTGCCCGACATTTTGAAATTATGTTGGGTATCCCCCACCACCGGCATTTTGTGGCAATAAGCCAAGACGACTGCATAAAGGCATGGAATAAGAATGAAGACAAATGCATGCAGCTAATGAATGAGGTATATCTCAAGAACAAGAAGGTGGTGAGCAGGTGGCCACAAGTCATTCATCGCAGTGACTTCTCAGAAGAGTTGAGTGACACCGTCACTTTCTGAGCAGGGTGTTTGGGCTTCCTGATGCCCATTATTTTCACAAGTGGATGCTCAGATACTTAGAAAAAATGAGCAAAAATTCCTAGATCAACGTTTTGAATGGGTGGAGATTATCAGCAGCACAATCTCCGAGTAGCTTCAACAACTCTCAACAACTAGGAGGTTCTACATGAACTCCTATGTAGTGTACGCTGCTGCCTCTGAAAGAGACTACCCAAAGCATTGAATCAATGTGGGGTATGGCCCCAGAGTCGAATATATGAGTATTATCCAGAGTTGAGATTGGAAAATAGTATAGCCCAATTCAGCAAAATCAATGATGCCTTCTTCTACGGCATCATCTGCCTCTTGAGGCCCAATATGACTCACGGTCGGATAACCAAGAGCGTGGTCACTACCACAGAGAAGTGGGGAGCATTATTTATGCAATTCCCCACTTTCACCTATCTCAAAGCTGCCAACTTCTTGGGGGAGCCCACTAAGTTACCAAGGTATGCGGGACCCAAGTGATCCTATTGGAGCTGTCTAGATAGCTTATCACATACAACGAGAAGTGTCTAAAAAGAAATAAGGGTGGAACTCCATTCCCCCTCACAGTGGGCAGGTACACCTGTGCTTCAAAAAGCAAAGCTTGGGAGATGTTTGCAGATCTTGAATTGCTCAAATTAAAGAATAATTTCTGGCGAGGACAACCTTTGATACTCATAATTTCCTTCGAAGGGAAAAGCTTGATCTAATTCATGTCCCTCAGATCGAAGATATCTACATTGATCTGTATCATGAAACCGAGCTCAGATGAAAGGATCACTCCCGCCTGGCCCTGGCAGAAATCATCCAATATGGTGTGGCCATCGTCCTGAAAGGTTTCCAAGCAACTGATCAAGAAGTTGATCAGGTCTATCTAGACATGGACGGGGACAATTGGTTGTTTTCCAAGATTGAGAGAACCAAGGCACCTCAGACTATTAAGGAAAGATACAAAGGCACTCTACAGCACACATAGCATTGGTGCAAGAAAAATGGTCTCATCTACCTTGGGGTAGACTTCACCATGTCTCCCTTGGGAAATGCACCCACCAGGCCAAAGCACTTGCCAAAGGGAAAAGGGAAAGACAAAGAGGAGAGACAAGCACTACTCAGGAGGAAATTCTCGAGAGTCCTCCTTCCACCGCTGAATAACAAGTAAGCCTGATCTCCCCAGAAGAAGAAGAAGTGGTAAGTGTTCCAACGGGCACATCCACTCAGGATGTTGCCACTACTGCAACTAGTGAAGTTCCCACCATCCCATCTCCCACTCCTCCTTCCCCTCCTCATGTCGCTCAACCAACCACTCCTTCGGTTGTGTCTTCTCCCTCGTCTTCTATTGTTCCCCCTTCCTCTTCCTCCATCTTTTCTTCCCTCGCGGATCTGTCTCCCAAGCATTTCTTCCCTCATCTCTCAGATCCCTTCCACCCCTACAGTTTCCTCTCCTGCAGTGACTCCTACCCCCGTGAGCACTATGTTGGCTTCTCTCTCAATGCCGCCACCAAGTGTCTCGACGCATTTCCCCGTGCCCACTGCAGCTGCTCCTCCTTCCACCCATGTTCCCTCCTCTTCCCCTGGTCCCACTCCCTTAAGTCCATAATGGATCTCCAAACACCTGAGCCAACACAAGAGGAAAGTCCCCATTGCACCTATGGACTTCTCTCCGTGATTCTAACTAAAGGAGCTAAGAAGCAAAAGGCTATAACCCACTTCTCTTAAAGTGCTTCAGGTGAAAGAGTTATGGAGATCGCGTACCCTAATCCCACAAAGGAGAAAAAAGATTTGTCTCCTACAGATTTTACTGAGTAACACGAGTTAGAATGGGAACATCCTCGAAAGCATGCAAGGAGAGGCCTTATCTATAGTGGATGCCCTTTGAAAAAGCTTAGGAAGTAAAATAAGAGAAGAGGATATTGAAAGAGCAAAACAAGCATCTTCTCCAAGCCCTGCAGAAAATGGGTAGTACACCTCCTGTAGTTGCCACCAAAACTCCTGAAGCCCTTAGTCAGGAAAAGATAAATGAGTACACCAAGATTGGTGAGCAAGGTATGGCAATGTCCACCTAGAGAGACCAGATCCTCAAAGATAGTGAGGAAGTGATTATAAAGTTCACAGAGCTATATCAAAATATAGATCAGGCTAATAAGGAACTCCAGGCAATTACAGGACCTATCTCCAAAGAGTTGGACCATGTCAAGTTACAACATGAGACATTCCAGAAGATGCTCAACTGCCCAGTCAATGACTTAATGAAATTCGGCATCTTTGATCATCAAAGAGCACCCAAAAAATTCCTAGCTGCTTTGGATTATCGGGTTGACCAAATGGAATTTATCTTGGAGAAAATAGATAAAATTAAGGAGGAAGCCTTAGATGTAATGCATCAAATGGAGCAGATCGTTTTAAGGATGTCTCAAGTTTTCTCACCCCATCATACACCTTGAAGAAGGTAGAGGACACTATTCAACTTTTCAAGGAGATTGCGTTACTAGGGTTTAGGGTTAGAGGCCACTTTTGATACAGAATCTATCAACAACCTTTTGGCCTACCGTGACTTTGTTGGATACCTAATGGAGGCAGGTAATGAATACTTCAAGCTCCTAGAGAGACTCAGAGACGAATGGGAGACTTGCAAAGTCATCGGAGATCACACCAAGGGTCCTGCTCAGGATCAACTCCAAACGATGGTTAGCAAGTTCATGGAGTACCGAGCTCAATTTCACATTTCCTCTCCTGAGCAGAAACAAGATACTCCTTTCCAGCCGAGGGATGACGACGAATAGGCTCCTCCCTCCTGGGATTTATCCCATTTTTGTAATATTTAAAAGAATGTTGGCACAAATGATGACATCATCCATGTTGCACCATGGAATGTTGTCATCCACAAAATTGCCCTCAAGTCAACATTTGACTTTTAGATATTTTGTAAATAGTTGTTGGCTCCTTTTTGCCTTCTTCTCCTTCTCCTTCTATAAATACTTAGATACTTGTAGTATTCAGAGTGGACATTTTTTAGATGAAAATACAAGTGAGAAGAAAAGGCTTTGTACTTTTTGTAACAAAAATATTAATACAAAAATTAAGACTTTGTGCTCAATGGATGTGTTATGAGCATTAGATCTTTCTTAAGTTAGATCTGTGTTGCTTTTCTGTTAGATCTATCTCTACTTTTTTGTCATTTGCTCATCAGTATTGCTTTGTTCATTTATGCAAGTAGGTTTGGCTCTGTTTACTACTAACCCAAAACATAAACCCTCTGACCTTTTTGCTTTGGAATTCATTTCTTTTCTCCCTTCAGATCTATCCTATCTCCATTCCTCCCTTCATTCCTTTCTGTTCACAGTCAGAAATACCCCTACTGGGATGAGATCCCAAACCCCTGAAGGCAGAATATTGTGGGACTTGCACAGATTCCTGCTGGTAGAATAGCAATAAACTAGTTTCACTTTGCTATCTCAAAGAGGGGCTATGCCCTGCACACTGTTGGCTCGTCTATCCATAGATCTGCCCTCCCGATAGATTTTCGGACCAACAGTTTTTGGTGACTCTGTTGGGGAAAGAACCAGACCTATGTGAGTGTTATTTCAACTAAAATACACTATGATCTTTAAGGCTCTTACGCAGTGACTAAGAAAATAGATAAAACTGCGGAAATCACTACCTGTTTGCAGATCTTAACTTTTTGCTTAAAATCTAAATTTTTTGCAGAAGTGATCCAAACTGAAATTTTTCTTCAGAGATCTATATATCTGGACCAGTTAGAAACCTTTAGTTCACTGAGTTTTTATAAAAACCCGTATATTTCCGTAGATATGAGATTTTGACTTTTTACAAATATTTTCAAACCCTTGTAAAAAGACAAATCTAAGATCCGAAAATCAGCTTACTAAGTTAACCATCATTTTATCCTCGTTAATCCTTGTCATTAAACAACAATCGGTTTTCAAAAGAGGGATAAAATTAAATATTTGGAAAAGTACATGTTGTTTATTTTTGCCAGAAAAATCAGAAAATCAGCAAGTATAAACAAAAAGAGTTCTTAAATCTACTCTAAAGACATTGCAGATCTAAAAAGATACACTGGCGGGTGAACCATTTACCCATAGCAGGAGAGCCCGTGGAGAAGTTGATCCTACTTTTGATCTACTTCAATGGCACAACTTCAGTATTACACTAGCACGCTTCTCATCACTGAGTTCAGCTGATCGGTCAGCCAGAAGTGCCTCGCCCCCACGAAAAAACTAGTTTTCACAAGGAGCCTCCACATCCCTTTACAGTGCTCTGTTACTCAGTGGAACTGCACTCCCAGCTCACATCCTCTTTCCAAATTTTCAAATGGCAATACTATGGGGAAACGTTATGGGCCCTCTTACGTTGCCACATCCAGTTCACACACTCCCTTATGGAAACCGCATGAATTTCCTGAGATTTGATGGGAGTGGAAATTAGAGCACAGATTCACATATATCTGCATTCATTATGTCATGCAGCATCCTAGATGTGACCCATGAAGATGTGTTAGTACGCCTCTTTTTAGAGACCTTGCAAGGACCCGCAGCAGAGTGGTTCCAACATTTGTCGGCCAGATCTATCATCAGTTGGGCCACATTATGAACTGCGTTTGAAGACAGGTATAAGCCTTCAGAAGACGCATTTGCGTTACTATCAAAAATCACTCACTTGAATAAGGAGGCCAATGAAACCATGCGTGATTTTATCACCCATTTCAATTCATTGATTAACCGTGTGCCGCCTACCATGTTGCCAACACCAGAAAATCAAAAGTGTTTCTTTGTGAATGCCATGAGCTCAAGAGTAAGTTTATTGCTCTTACAAGAACAAATCACCACCCTGGTTCTCGCTCAAGCTACGGCCATTTGGATAGAAGACAACCTGCTTATATTTGGTGAGTTAAAATGAGAGCCATCCAAGCCTAAGGCTTTAACTCCTTCTCAAGCCACTTCATCAGATCCGACATTCCAGAAGATGGCAAATGACTTGCTCGCATTAAAAAAGCAATTAGCTCAAGCTTTGTCCTCCACTCCATACAGGATATCCCACGGAGAAACTTCACTCCCAACAACACCCCACAAAGGCCATGTTTACTGCAGCTGCTCCACGGTTGGCACTTGAGGCTCCTTCGGTCAATGCCCTGGTCAAGATCGAAGAAGAGGAGAAAATTTATGAAGAACCTTTGTCGCAAGGTGAAGATGATCAAGATGTCGGTGAACCGACTGGTGACTCTACAATCAGGTATATGGAATTTGAAGATGAGGAATCTGATGAAGAAGAGGGTACCCAAGGGTATGCAAGACAATCATATGCTATTTTCACCTGCTCTCAAGGAAAAGAAGCAGAAGTTGCTGCCAGGATACAAAAGGAGAAGGTTGTGTTGAACACGCCTCCAACCATTGCTAAAAGAGGTAATCCTCTTCCTACTCAACCTCCTATTAAGCCTTTTATGAAGAAATATTTTCCTCCCATCTCTCCTCCAAATCATCCTTCTTATTTCCATAAAGACCAGTAACCCTGCCCTACCATCACGAA
The DNA here is from genome assembly GCA_018340775.1 of Taxus wallichiana var. yunnanensis. Taxonomy (NCBI): domain Eukaryota; kingdom Viridiplantae; phylum Streptophyta; class Pinopsida; order Cupressales; family Taxaceae; genus Taxus; species Taxus wallichiana. The sequence continues at coordinate 437,400,466 of CM031239.1, forward strand.
ATGAGGGACTCATTCCTTCGTCAACGCAACCCTTGGTCACATTCGACATAATCAATCACACTAAAAAGACCAAGATTCAAATGTCTAAAGCTAAGTATCTTTAGTCTAACCCTGAGCAGCTTGTAAGATTGCTGAATATATCCAAAGCCAAGCTGTCATACCCTCTCATGTCTCCCCTAAAGGAATCCTTTCCACTCCTCCTACATCTTGCATAAATGTTACCTCGACTTTCGTGTCAGGAAAAATTAAACCTTTTTATCTCTCCCTCCTAATCAATGGTCACAAACTAAGCAACTGCATAATTGATTCTGGGGCTTCCGATAATGTCATGCCGGAAAAGGTCACTCATGCTTTGGGCCTTACTCTTACCAAGCCTTTTGGCAGATGTTACTCCATGGAAACCAAACAGGTTCCATTGATTAGTCAAATCAAAACGCGCTTGCGGTTTGCATTTACAAGCGTTCCCAGAGAAAAGGGTGAAGATGACCATTCTCATTGTTGATATCCCAGTAGCATATGGAATTCTACTAGGAAGAAGCTTTTGCAGAGAAGTTGGTGGAGAAATTCATATGGACTGGTCCAAAGCCAGAATCCCCGTCAAGGGTGTAATGCAGACTTTGGAGCCTGAATCACAAAAGAAGTACCTGGTCACCAATTTTGACGACCCCAAAGCCCAAATTCTTTTCGAATCATCAGGGATGGGGAACTACTTCTTATCCACTGATTTTGATAAAATGGACGTTCTCATCCGGGACGACCTTAACAAGGTATGGACACTACTGGTTTGATGGCGGTTGTGTAACTAGCGGATGTGGTGCCGGAGCTATCTGATATCTCTTGAAGAGGAGATTTTTCCTCTCTTTCAAGTTGCATTTTTTCAATATAAATAATACTGTTGAGTATGAATCTTTGTTACTCGGTATGCAAGCTGCAAAAGAAAGAGGAATTAAGAACCTAAAAGTACAAGGTGATGCCAAACTGATCGTCAACCAGGTAAAAGGGGTGTACCAAGTGAAAAATGATAGACTTAGGCATTACTGTAACACGGTATGGAAAAACATTGAGGAATTCGATGCTTTCTCAATAAAAGTCATTCCAAGAGCTCAAAATGATATGGCCGATTCATTGGCTGTCTCATCATCCCTTATGCTCCCTCACCCAGGGTTGAAAACAAACACATATACCATTGAGGTAGTCTTCCACCCAAGCGTGCCAAACAATTCTCAACACTGGCAGGTATTCAACGATGACAATCATCTTATTGCCTTCCTAGAGAAAGTAGAAAACTTCAATGAACTCCATTTTGAGGGATCTACTTCTACATGTCGTGAATGGATCGATCCTTTGAGTCAAGTAAACGAATCAAAAGAAGGTGACGGCATATGTCAGTTCAAAGGAAATAAAATTCCAAAGGGTTTAGTCTCTCTGGAATGTTTGTTTGAAAAACATGATCGTTTTGTCAAGAAGAAGCGGCAAGATGACCCTAACTCCTCTCCAGAAACCGATTCGGTCAACCTGGGTTCTGTGGAGCATCCGTAGTTTGTGAACATCGGGAAGTTTTGTACACCCGAGGAAAAGCGGAAGTTTGTCAAATTGCTGAAGAAATATATGGATGTATTGGCATGGTCCTATGTCAATCTAAAGTCATTCAAGCCTAAGGACATTCAGCATGACATCCCGTTAAAAGATGATGTCAAACCCTTTCACCAGAAACAGAGACATTACAATCCCAAGATTTTGGGTACCATCCAGGTAGAAATACAGAAGATGCTAGATGCGAGGATTATCTTTCCTATCCATCACAGTACTTGGGTCGCAAACATCGTACCAGTACGAAAGAAGAATGGTGAGATACGCATATGTGTAGATTTTGCAATCTGAATCAGGCGTCCTTGAAGGACAACTACCTGCTACCCATAATGGATCAGGTTCTACAGGAAGTAACTAGTTTAGAGATGTTGTCCATGCTTGATGGTTTTTGGGATATAATTAGATTGAGGTCTCACCTGAAGACCAATTCAAAACAACATTCACTACTCCCTGGGGCACATTCACCTACAGCAGGATGCCTTTTGGCTTGACCAACGCCGGTGCCACCTTTCAGCGAGTAATGGACTTCACATTCAAAGGTATGATGGGAAAGGTCATCGTAGTTTATCTAGATGACTTAACTGTGTTCTCAAAAAATTGAAGTGATCATTGTGATCATTTGGAGCAAGTATTGATTAGATGCCAAGAACACGGGATTTCCCTAAATCCAAAAAAATTTTGTTTTCGGGGTCACTGAAGGAAAGTTTCTGGGACACGTTGTCAATAAGGAAGGAACAAAGATAGATGTCGAAAGGGTTAAGGCTATTCAGAGCCTTACCTTACCCACAAGTAAGACCGGTGTTCACTCTTTCTTCGGAAAGGTGAATTTTCTCAGACGCTTTGTCCCCGACTTTTGAAAAGACTCATCACATATCAAATATGATGAAAGGGTCACAAACTTTCCGTTGGAGCGAAGAAGGAAAGGCGTCATTCAAGGATATAAAAGCCTCTATTGCTCATGCACCCGTCCTGGTATGTCCCGACTTCTCCAAGGATTTTATCATGTATAGTTATGCATCTGAGCATACTGTATCAACCATCTTAATGCAAAAGAACTTTGAGGATGTTGAATCTCCAATCGCTTTCATGAGCTCTCCTCTCAAGCCTCATGAATTGAAGATGTCTCAGTTAGAAAAACATGCCTTCACAGTGGTCAAAGTAGTCAAGAACTTCCGGTACTACATCCTAAACTCTCATACGGTAGTGTTGGTTCCTGACATGGCAAGTCAAGTCTATCCTAACTCAACAAGAGTTAGGAAGCTTATGAGGGAATTGGATCGCAAAGGTCCAAGAGTATGATCTAGACATAAAACCAACCAAGCTGGTAAGAGGCAAGGGCCTATGTCAGCTTATGGCTGAAAACAAAGATTCAGAGATCCCCAAGAGAAAGATGATTGCATCGACGGAGCATAGGGTAAATTGAAGAAAGTTGATTCTCTACCTATGGTTCTATTTGTTGTAACTAGCGACGAATGGTATTCAGACATTGCTTTCTTTCTCACTTATGGTGAGTGTCCAGCTCATCTAACTTCAAAGGAGAAGCATACTGTAAAGCTCAAGGTAGCTAGATATGTCATATGGGATGATGGTTTATACAAGCGCGGTATTGATGGCATCTTCTTGCGATGCGTTGACAAACCACAATAGATCAAATTACTTGAAAGTTTTCATGACTCGGCTGCGGTAGTCACTTCTCCTCATCCGTAACAACACATAAGATCATCGGGCCAGATATTACTGGCCAACACTATTTCAAGATACAGCCACCTAGGTAGCAAAATGTGAGCTCTGCTAACAGTTTGTTGGCAAGCCAAAATTGGCTACTTTTCCCCTCAGGCCTGTCATTATTGATGAACCATTCAAGTAATGGGGAATTGACTTTATCAGAGCACTACATCCCCAATCAAGTGCCAGACATAGTTATGTCCTAACAACAACATATTACTTCACCAAATGGGTGGAGGCCATACCTGTTAAGAATGCCACCTCTGAAGTTGTTTGTAACTTCATCAAAGAAAATATCATCGTGAGGTTTGGCATCCCACACAAGATAGTTATTGATAATGCTTCCAACTTCTCCTCACGGGAAGTTATCGATTTTTGCTATGAATACGGGATAACCTTGGCCCATGCCTCAGATTATTACCCCCAGGGAAATGGTCAGGCAGAATCTAGTAATAAGAACCTAGTGACCATCATACGGAAGCTAGTCGATGAGAATCAGCAGTCTTGGCACAAGTCATTGTATGATGCTTTGTGGGAAGACCGTATTACTCTGAAGAGATCTCTTAGTATGTCACCTTTTCAAGTATTATATGGAATCGACGTTGAACTCCCCATTTCCACCGAACTCCCTGCTCTACACTTGGCACGAGCGATCGAAGATGAGACTTTTTAGAATTCTCTTGAAAAGAGGATCATGTATCTAACAGAACTTGAAGAAAGGAGAGTAAGGGTGGTCGACAAGATCACCGAACATCAGAATCAAGTCAAGAGACTGTTCGACAAAAAGGCTAAGTAGAGGGATTTCCGGGTGGGAAATCTCGTACTTTTATGGGACAAGCGAAGAGAGCCCAAGGGTATGCACAAAAAAATCGATTCTCTATGGAGGGGGCCTTTCAAGATCAAGCGAGATCAACGGAGAGAATAGCTTTTATGTCTCGTATCGGATGGAACCGAGATCCCACTTCCCTATAGCGGGTAACATCTCAAAATATTCAGGAAGTAGAGCTCGCTCTCTTCTTTGTACAGTTTGCTTTAGTTGTGTGTTTGTTTTTGTTGTGTGTTTGTTTTTGTCGTGTGTTTGTTTTTGGTTGTGTGTTTTCCTTTTTCATCACCCTTGTTTTTGACCCCAAGCCCAATGGATAGGCACATGTTGATCTAGGATTCTCTACCCTTAAGCTTCACTCAAAGATAGTCCCCAGAAAGAGCCAGCTATTATCCTGTAAAATTGACAAGGGAAATTTTGCAGGTAACCATACCAAAATTTTCCATTTTGTTTCCCCGTCGAGGTCCCTTAGCGTTCGGAATGGCGTAAAATATTTTTCCGGAAAATCTAGTTTTTCAAACTTGGTCATTTGGTCTTTTTTAGGCTGGACACAATTTTTATTCGTGTTACATCAACCAAAACTGTGCCCCTCCTTTCCTTTGGCGCATCCTTTGGAGTATCGACACTTCCAATGTTGTGCCTTTCAAGGCTGTGCCATCTTGTCAACATTCAAAATGTTACGCCTCTTGATGGTGCGCCAAAGTGCTAAAAAACAATGTTGACAATCCCAAAGCCGTGCTAAGGCAAATATTTTCATGTTGACATCTATCTAGTTGCGCCATAGAAAATTTGGTGGTGCATTTATTGCACCTTTTGCTATAAATAGGCACATCCGACCTGTCATTTTCATAATTCAAAAAACGTGAAAAGTTATTCTTCTGCACCTGTCAGCGTTCCTGTCAGCCCCGTGTGTCACTTTTCGTCACATTCGTGGACCCCTCACCGTTTCCTCTATCTTATATATATTCCTGGTAAGTGGCCCTTGCTCTTCTTATGGATTTGTTGTGGTATCTTTGTTGTTTTGGAGGTTAGTATTATTAAAAACAAAAATGAACCTAAGAAGATAATGCAAACCAGCCCGTTTTGCAAATCAACCCACCTTCAAACCAGTTTTACTCTCCTTCCAGATCTGCTAACCTGGAAGGCCTTGCCTCAGAATGGATCCCTGTCCCTTTTTCCTCTGCTCCCCTCACTTTGTTAAAATATGAGTTAAAAAAGGTAAAAAACCACAAAACCTACCAAAGAGTGAAGTTTCTAAAGTTGTTGCAATTAAACCCACTGTTTTCTTTGGCACAAACTTCATTATTGTAACATCAAAAATAGTCGCACCGAGAAGGCGCCTGCCGTCCCCGTATGCAACATTGGCCTTTCCCGCGCCTTACAAAATTCCTAAATTCCTAACACAGTGCAAGCGCACCTACAGCTACACCAACATCTGAATGTTGTGCAGGCCCTTTCCACGCTGCGCCAAAGTTTAGCTTCTTAGCGCACCTTACCTTGATGATGCATCCTTTGAATCTGCGCCCCTTTGGCACATCATAATGTTTTGTAACATGTACCACATTTGCGCTAAAGGTGCACCCTGAATCCTTGCAACACTAAATGAATCTGCGCCCAGTTAAAACCCTTTATATGGCGCAGGTGCACATCCATTGACACCAACATTTGAATGTTGTGTGTAGTCTTTCCACGCCCTACACCCCTTTTGGCGTTGTTTTCTCCCATGCAACACTTTCCAAAAGTGTGCCTTGCTATTTTGAGACCCTGCAACTTGCAATAGAACTGCGCCTTACACCCAAAGGCTTGTAAATTGCTAACTTTTCATTCTGTAAGCTTTGATGGATGACTTAACAGCTAACATGGCTCTTCTGCGATGGACTTCCCTGCTTCTTCTTGCAGATCAACAAAGTTGAACTCAGATTCACACATGTCTTCATCGAGTAAGAAGCCAAGCTAACAGAAGAAGAAATGAAGTATAAATACCAAAGGGTCAGGATGCCCGAATCCCTTGCAGAGTGTGACCTAGATATCAGAGATTCAGAGCTCGGCCATATTGACATGGAGGACTTCTGGGCTAGAACCAAGAAGGTCACGAGAAGCCCGTGGATGGACAAATTGGTGGCAGTGGTCTGCACTTTGCTGCAGGAATTCCCGTGAGCGCAATCAACAACGAGTTCATGATGGTGGTGGGTTGTTACAATAAGGACACAAGATGTGTCGAGAATGAGAAGGGCGAGGTAATAATCAACCTCACTACCCGACATTTTGAGATTATGTTGGGTATCCCCCACCACCGGCATTTTGTGGCAATAAGCCAAGATGACTGCATAAAGGCATGGAACGAGAATGAAGACAAATGCATGCAGCTAATGAATGAGGTATACCTCAAGAACAAGAAGGTGGTGAGTAGGTGGCCACAAGTCATTCATCGCAGTGACTTCTTAGAAGAGTTGAGTGACACCGTCACTTTCCTGAGCAGGGTGTTTGGGCTTCCTGATGCCCATTATTTCCACAAGTGGATGCTCACATATCTAGAAACAATGAGTAAAAATGTGCCGGATCAACGTTTTGAATGGGTGGAGATTATCAGAAGCACAATCTCAGCAGCTTCAACAACTCTCAACAACTGGGTGGTTCTACATGAACTCCTATGTAGTGTATGTTGTTGCCTCTGAAAGAGACTACCCAACACTGAATCGATGCGGGGTATGGCCCCAGGTTAGAATATATGAGTATTATCAGAGTGAGAGGCGGAAAGCGGATATAGCGCAATTCAACAAAATCAATGATGCCTTCTTCTATGGCATCATCTGCCTCTTGAGGCCCAATATGACTCACGGTCGGACGACCAAGAGCGTGGTCACTACCATAGAGAAGTGGGGAGCATTATTTACGTAATTCCCCACTTTCACCTATCTCAGAGCTGCCAACTTCTTGGGGGAGCCCACCAAGTTACCGAGGTATGCGGGACCCAAGTTGATCCTATTGGAGTTGTCTAGACAGCTTATCACATACCACGAGAAGTGTCTGAAAAGAAAGAAGGGTGGAACTCCATTCCCCCTCACGGTGGGCAGGTACACCTGTGCTTCACAAAGCAAAGCCCGAGAGATGTTTGCAGAGCTTGAATTGCTCAACTTAAAGCATAATTTCCTGGTGAGGCCAACCTTTGATCCTCGTAATTTCCTTCCAAGGGCAAAGCTCGATCCAATTCACGTCCCTCAGATCGAAGATATCTACATCGATCACGTGTCATGAAACCGAGTCTCGAGAAAAAGGATCACTCCCACTGCCCCTGGCGAAAATCATCCAATATGGTGTGGTCATCGTCCGAAAGGTTTTCAAAGCAACTGATCAAGAAATTGATCAAGTCTATCTAGACACGGACGGGGACAATTGGCCATTTTCTGAGATTGATAGAACCAAGGCACCTCAGACTATTGAGGAAAGATTCAAAGGGCACTGCTGGCACACAGAGCTTTGGTGCAAGAAAAATGGTCTCATCTACCTTGGGGTAGAATTCACCACGTCTCCCTTAGGAAATGCACCCGCCAAGCCGAAGCACTTGCCAAAGGGCAAAGGGAAAGATAAAGAGGGAGAGACAAGCACTACTCAGGAGGAAATTCCCAAGAGTCCTCCTTCCGCCACTGAAGAACAGGAAGTAAGCCTGATCTCCCCAGAAGAAGAAGAAGTGGTAAGTGTTCCAACGGGCACATCCACTCAGGATGTTGCCACTACTGCAACTAGTGAAGTTCCCACCATCCCATCTCCTGCTCCTCCTTCCCCTCCTCATGTCACTCAACCAACCACTCCTTCGGTTGTGTCTTCTCCCCCATCTTCTATTGTTCCCCCTTCCTCTTCCTCCATCTTTTCTTCCCTCACGGATCTGTCTCCCAGCATTTCTTCCCTCATCTCTCAGATCCCTTCCACCCCTATGGTTTCCTCTCCTACGGTGACTCCTACCCCCATGAGCACTATGTTGGCTTCTCTCTCAATGCCGCCACCAAGTGTCTCGACGCATTTCCCGTGCCCACTGCAGTTGCTCCTCCTTCCACCCCTGTTCCCTCCTCTTCCCCTGGTCCCACTCCCTTAAGTCCAGAATGGATCTCCAAACACCTGAGCCAGCACAAGAGGAAAGTCCCCATTGCACCTATGGACTTCTCTCGTGATTCGACTAAAGGAGCTAAGAAGCAAAAGGCTATAACCCACTTCTCTCAAAGCGCTTTAGGTGAAAGAGTTATGGAGATCGTACCCTAATCCCACAAAGGAGAAAAAATATCTGTCTCCTACAGATTTTACAGTGACACAGGTCACAATGGGAACATCCTCAGAAAGCCTGCAAGGAGAGGCCTTATCTATAGTGGATGCCCTTTGCAAAAGCTTTAGGAAGAAAAGGAAGAGAAGAGGATATTGAAAGAGCAAAACAAGCATCTTCTCCAAGCCCTGCAGAAAATGGGCAGTGCACCTCCTGTAGCTGCCACCGAAACTCCTGAAGCCCTTAGTCAGGAAAAGATAAATGAGTATGCCAAGATTGGCGAGCAAGGTATGGCAGTGTCCACCTGGAGAGACCAGATCCTCAAAGATAGTGAGGAAGTGATTATAAAGTTCACATAGCTATATCAAAATATAGATCAGGCTAATAAGGAACTCTAGGCAATTGCAGGACCTATCTTTGAAGAGTTGGACCATGCCAGGTTACAACACGAGACATTCCAAAAGATGCTCGACTACCTAGTCGATGACTTAATGAAATTCAGCGTCTTCGATCATCCAAGAGCACCCAACAAATTCCTAGCTGCTTTGGATTATCGGGTTGACCAAATGGAATTTGTCTTGGAGAAAATAGATAAAATCAAGGAGGAAGCCTTGGATGCAATGCATCAAATGGAGCTAGATCATTTTAAGGATGTCTCAAGTTTGCTCACCCGGTCATACGCCTTGAGGAAGGCATAGGACACTATTTGACTTTTCAAGGAGATCGCGTCGTAGGGTTTAGGGTCAGAGGCCACTTTTGATACAAAATCTATCAACAACCTTCTAGCCTGTCGCGACTTTGTTGGATACTTGATGGAGGTAGGTAATGAATACTTCAAGCTCCCAGAGAGACTTAGAGACGAACGGGAGACTTGCAAAGTCATCGGAGATCACACCAAGGGTCATGCTCAGGATCAACTCCAAACGATGGTCAACAAGTTCATGGAGTACCGAGCTCAATTTCACATTTCCTCTCCTGAGCAGAAATAGGATACTCCTTTCTAGCCGAGGGACAACGACGAATAGGCTCCTCCCTCTTGGGATTTATCCCATTTTTGTAATATTTAAAAGAATGTTGGCACAAATGATGACATCATCCATGTTGCACCATGGGATGTTGTCATCCACAAAATTGCCCTCAAGTCAACATTTGACTTTTAGATATTTTGTAAATAGTTGTTGGCTCCTTTTTGCCTTCTTTCTCCTTCTCCTTCTATAAATACTTGGATACTTGTAGTATTCGGGGTGGACATTTTTTAGATGAAAAATAGAAGTGAGAAGAAAAGGATTTGTACTTTTTGTAACAGAAAATATTAATACAAAAATTAAGACTTTGTGCTCAATGGATGTGTTATGAGCATTAGATCTTTCTTAAGTTAGATCTATGTTGCTTTTCTGTTAGATCTATCTCTACTTTTTGTCATTTGCTCATCAGTATTGCTTTGTTCGTTTATGCAAGTAGGTTTGGCTCTGTTTACTACCAACCCAAAACATAAACCCTCTGACCTTTCTGCTTTGGAATTCATTTCTTTTCTCCCTTCAGATCTATCCTATCTTCGTTCCTCCCTTCATTCCTTTCTGTTCACAGTCAGAAATACCCCTACTGGGACGAGATCCCAAACCCCGAAGGCGAGAATATTGTGGGACTTGCATAGATTCCTGCTTTGGTAGAATAGCAATAAACCCTTGATTTCGTTTCTTTGTCTCAAAGAGGGCTATACCCACACACCTTTGTTGGCTCGTCTATCCATAGATCTGTCCTCCTGACAAATTTTCGGACCAACACTAGTGAATTGATTGCTCTGAAAGAAAAAAAAATTGGTGTCTTGTTGAGATGAATCTAATTTGAAAAGGTTGAGGGAGACATACTGAGAGATTTACTAAGGATTATTGGGAGGGCACTATTCATCCCAAAACATAGGAAAGCTAGAACATGCTAACAATGTTTGATGATACATTCAAGTGGGTAAAAAGTGCAAGGAACTCTCATTTTCACAAGAAGAAATAATAAGGCATGAATTCCATCACAACGAAACATAGTAAACAAAAAATTCTCTCAATTGGGCTTAGACTTAATTGGAACAATAAATACCCTACTAAGTATTGGCCATAAGTGGATTCTCACTTACACATAATACTTTTCAAAATATGAAGAGGTAGTTATTTTGAAGTATGTCATAGGGGGCATTATTGACTTCTTAGAGAACATCATACCATATTTGGTTTCCTAAACATGGTGATAAGTAACAATGCTAAAACATTTGTGGTTATCGATATGAGTGATTTTTCTCTCAATAATGGAATTTACTTGAATACCTCTTCAAATTATTATTCTCAAAAAAGCAAAATTATTGAATCCACATAAAATAATATCATTATAATAATGAAAGGACAATTGAGGAAAATCAAAGGAAATGGCACACCAAACTGAAGGGATCAATCGCAAGAAATCAATTGATGATCCTCATTACACACTTGTCTATGGAAAAGAAACTACACTTCTCCTTTCATTAGAGTTCCCATCCTTAGAATTTGAATATTCAGTGGATTTAAATCATCTTGACTCCATAATATTGAGGATAGTTGAGTTGTTAAATCTTGAAGATGCAAGATAAAAGGCCAAGAAAATATTTTAAATCCACCAATGAATTTTCAAGAGGATGTTTCACAAAGACCCATCTCTTAAGAGTTAAAAATGGAGATTTAGTTTCCAAGTGGGATTAAGATAAGTCAAATACATTAAAATTTTGATTCCATTTGGAGTGGACATTATTATATTAAAAATGTAGGAAAATTAATACCTTGGAGCACAAGTTATCATTCCATTAAATGGGATGTATCGAAACAATACCCATAGTTGGAAGAAAGACCAATATACATATTTAAATAGTTCCCCTTTCTAGTTTTTGTTGGCCTTTTTCACATTGTTGTTATGTATTTTAGCGTAGGATATTATTTATTCTTTATTTGTTTATTGTGGATTATTCCTACACATGGATTGTCCCTACACTTGTTGATTTAGCTTGCTTAGGTATACTAGTTGTGTGGAGTTAGCTTATCGGTTGTGTGGAGTTAGCTTGCTAGTTGTATAGAGTCAACTTAACTTTCAAGATCAATTAGTGAGAGTTATTCACCAATGATCTAGGTGATAGTTGTACTCCCTCCTCCTATGTATACATCATGATTATTGGGCTAAACTATTACATTGTGTTGAAGTGGAGATATTATTGTGTTATTGCAATTATCTCTTTGTTTTTCATAGATGCAAGTTTGTGCGCTTGTTCATATTTGTCTTCATACAAATCACATCTCGTATTTTTGACACCGATGCATGCCTTGATCTCATTGATCCGCCTATTCTACGATATGGTATCAAAGCTACGTTGGTATTGAGGATTGTCTTGTGTTTTCTACAAGTTTTTTCAATTTGAGATTATGTTTGCAATATTTTTGGTGTTGGTTGTGTGCATTTACTTGTTTTTGTTTGGTTCACATTAGTATAGCCTATTTGTAGGCTTCTAGAGGTGTTTGTAGGCCCATATAGAGGTATACACATTTGGAGATTGTTTTTTGCAGGCCTATACATGTAGTTGCATACATGTGAGGGGTGTTTTCACCTGTGGCAGTGCCTTGTATGCATATTCAGACCTATGAGAGGCGTTTTCACATGTGTGATGGTTTGCATTCATATTAAGACTTGCAAAGGGATTTTTTTGTTGACTTGAGGGGCATTTCAAACTGTAGTAGAGTCTCGAACGCCCCTTCCATATCTCGTAGCAAATTTTTTAGACGCATGTGGAGTTGAAAAACATTTTTGCTACATTTAACAAGGCTTTTAGTCATTGTATGCTTGAAATGGCACTTTAAACCTCTCCTAGCATGCATCTACTCCTAAAAAGGTTATATTGACATCTATATGGTGGTTTTGGTCTATGGCGGCACCTAACGACAAGCAAAGTTTAATACGATCCTAGGGTTTGATAACTCTAAAATCAGCAACCAACACATTTCATTTGGTGGGCCCATCAACACATAAGGTAAACAAAACCTTTTTATTTTCAATTTCACTCTTTATTATTCCAAAAATAACACTTTGTGTTTGGAATACAAGTTGAAATTGTAAAAGGAGGAATTTTATTATGTAGTTGTTTGTGTCATCGCCCGAAGAAGATGAAGGGTGAGGCCTAAGTTGGTAGGAGGTCAACTCCCCCTCACAAACTAAACCATTATAATCTACATTTTGTGTTGATTCCAACAACTGGTTGGAAAGCTAGGTCCATCCTCCTTAAGTGCATTTTTTTATGCTTGAGTATAATTTTATTTAAAATAGACATTATTCTTGGAAAGTAATTGTTTAATAACTTTTGATCGATAGATCAAAACAAAGTGTCGTCTTTTGTAAAAGCCAATATGTTTTTATTTTCCACGCATTGAGCCTATTTTCATTATAAAACACATTAATTTATAAAGTGCCAAATTTGGAAGGCGCTTCCTAATATAGTTTCGGGGGAGTGTTCTATGCGCTTACTCTTATGTTCAAGCACTTCTTTCTTTTCACACATTCATGTAACAACTCCACTAATATACTTTCTACAACATGGATCCAAGCTCTATTAATGTACTTACACCTTTTAACTACCAAAAATGGAAATCTAAAATGATCATTGTACTAAGGAGTAAAAGGTTGTATCGCGCCACTATGGGGTTAGAAACTGAGCCTAGTGTAGATGCAGACAAAGTCAAATGGTTCAATAAGTGTTATGAGGCCTTTGGTATATTATCTTTTGGCGTCACTTAAATTGCTCTTCCATGTAGAGTCACCATATCACCCAATCAAGTGTGGACAATCTTATATTCAATATTTAAAAGAGTTGATATTATGAGGGGGCATGAACTAGAAATTGAACTTATAAACCTAAGTACTAGCAACTTTGAAACTTTGGAATATTTCTTTATCAAACTCAAGTCCTTAAGATTACAGTTGAAGGAATGTGGAAAAGAAAAGAATGATGAACAACTTGTTCTTTCCATACTTGTCAAACTAGGTCTTGACTATTTTATATGTCTCTACCTTCTATGTGCTAAAGAGAGCCTTTGGAGCCAACTAGAAAATGCCATCTCTAGATGAGTTTATTACCAATTTGACTAACGAGCAAGACAAGTTAATCCAAATGGGCACCTTGAAGTCCTCCATACCTCGGACTCTTATTTCTAGGAATGGGAAACAAAAAGCCTCTAACAAGGAGTATAAACAAAATAGCAAGGATCATGAGTTAAAGAAGGGTCAACATTCTCCCACTTCTATATCAAACTTTGAAACTTTGTCTTATAATGTTAAGTCCAACAAAAAGAATCAAATATGGGTATTACAAAGGAAGCATTGATGAAAGCAAATGTTTGAAGAAATAGATTTAGCACCTTGCGAGTCTTCTTGAGAACAACATAGTTGCCCCTGATTCTATCAAACCATCTTCATCGACCCATGAATCCTTAAAGGCAAATACCGGTGGAAAAGGGAAAAATAAAAAATCAAGAAAGGTGAAAATGGGAGAGCCCTAGTTGTAATTGTACCACCGCTTCCTACGAGAGGTTATTGATTCTAGTGCATCACATCATGTCTTCTTCACAAGTAGAGTTCACTTCATTAGAGCCATGTGACATGTCTATTATACTGATTGGGTGATAGTATTTTTGTATAGGTTTTGGGAGAGGGTTTGTTGAAGTGACTAAAGGAACATTCAATAGTGTTCTAAGTATTTCGTCATTATCAAATAATCTCCTATTAGTCTACTTGATTAGTCACCTTAGTCAAGTCATGCGGAGTTGAGTTCACTTCAAATTCGGTTTATGTTAGAGAGTTGCATAGTGACACTACCATTAAAGGTGTGTTTGATCATTAGACTTGACTATATTTCTTCTCATTTTGTCCCTTCTTCGGATTCTTCACCAGATTCACTTGTACTTGACACTTTTGAGCTTGAGCACATTTCGATGAGGACTTCTCTTTCATCACAAATAACTACGGTAGTGATGGGGACCCGTCTTCACCATCTCTTGGTCGCCTTTCGGTTTTAGAGGAGTTATTTCTTGATCCACCTACTTCTGCTCCTCCACAAACTTTTCAAGGAGTAGGTACCTTGATTCAAGACTCATGAGACATCAAGCAATCTTCATACTCAATTATAGGGCCTTTCACGTTCCTTCTTCGCTTCTATATCGGATACATTATCCCTTCATGGAGCACTTGGCACTTACCTTGCATGAGGAGCATAGTTCCTTCGATAGGAACCATGCCTTAGTTGGACATCCATCAGACACTTAAGAGCTACCTTCACTCTTCCATGGTGATCCACTTTTCACTAAATCTACTTCTGAGCCACAATCACTATAAGAGGTTTGCTTTGTAGGATATCGAATGGCTTCGGGTAGTTGTAGCTTCGAGTGGGGTTTTCTTGTCCTACGTTCTCTTATTTGTCTCTTTTGGGGGGAGTTTTTTCCCTACAACACAATGAAAGTAGAAAATATATAATTATGTGTTTTGGTAACATAAATATTAAACTAATATGGGCAAAAAAACCTATAAACATAATGAAAATAGAAAATAATTGAGCTAAAAAACACGATATATCAAAAATAAATTTTGATACATATTATAAAGATAAGAGCAAATTTCGACACAAGTTGACAATTGTGGTGTGCTTGCTAGACTAGATATGCCCACATATGAAGGGGAACACATTGATGCATTCCCATAGTCTCCTTCACTATCGCTTTGCATATATAGAGGCTTGCATATGTCCGAATACCTCACAATTTTGTCCTTGTCCACGACACTCTCCTACTTATCCTACACGACAATGAACATGAATAAACCCCACCAAAAATAATGAAAGTAGCACATTAGACAAAAAAACAATTTGTGTTGGGCCCGGTGAACCACAATTGCCTCTTGAAGCATCTTCACTTATTCTCACCACCCATGTCAAACCTCTGGTGAAGATAATGGAGTATACAATCCACATGAGATTTAGTCTAGTTGCACCTTGGTTCTACCTCGAATGCGGCTTAAATAAAGACAAATTGGGTTCTCGTATATCATGGACTAAAAAATATGAAGTCTCTCATGTGTACACATTTACCACTTTGCAAAATTTTATATTCCTCACAAAAACTACTATCACCACCCCAAAATTATATATTCTCTCACAAAAGCGCTATTAAGGTATGACATATATTGGTTACTACTTGCATGACCAAGAACAAGTACATCCAACAATCAAACATCATTGTTTAATTTGGGAAACATTTTAAGAAATAAATATGCCCCTACCATCTAATAATAAGTTCACATCAAAACTTGATTATCAACTAGGAAAATATTCAATTAATTGTCCATCTTGTTAGGCCTTATATCTCTATTGCTCCAAGCAATTGCTCCATCAACACACTCACTTTATCTTACAAGGGTGGGTTATCATTCACCCAATCAATGTTCAATTAATTGTCCATCTTGTTAGGCCTATCGATTTTTCCTCTCAAGCATTTACTCCACTAAATTTAGGGTGGTGAATATGTGTACACATGAGAGACTTGATATGTTTTAGTCCATGATATACTAAAACACAATTCATCTTTATTTAAGGTGCATAATAGGTAGAACCAAAGTGCAACTAGACTCAATCTCATGTGCCATGACCATCTAATGAAAGTAACACATCAAAGCTTCACTATCAACTAAGAAAATGTTCAATCAATTGTCCATCTTGGTAGGCCTTTTGTCTTTATTCCTCAAGTATTTGCTCCATCAACACCTTTGTCTTGCAAGGACAAGTTACCATTCAACCAATCAACAACAATGCTCCTTAACAAAGCACCAAAAATCAGCCATCAACTAGTTTCTCTCTAGTCATCCAAATTCAAAGAAATCCATATGGAGCAATTACTAAAAACAATTGAATTGTTGTGGCTTTTCATGCATCATATCCTCCAACATCACCTTTATGGCACTTGCCCAACATTACATCATGTGGATACATTCAAACACATTTGTACAATATCTCGTCAAGTCAAATCTAAGACAACTACAAGAAGGTTACACAAACTACTAATTACTTCTTGTGTGTCATGTAGTAACACATGTAAGCATGCCTTGATTTCAAAAATGTGACAAACCCCTCTTGAACCATCTTGAGCAATTAAGTTTTCAAAGAAATCCATATGGAGCAAAAACTAAAAACAATAAATTGTTGTGGCTTTTCATGCATCATATCCTCCAACATCACCTTTATGGCACTTGCCCAACATTACATCACGTGGATACATTCAAACACATTTGTACAATATCTCGTCAAGTCAAATCTAAGACTTTTTCAACAAGGTGACACAAACTACAAATTACTTCTTGAGTGTAGTAGTAACATGTAAGCATGCCTTGATTTCAAAAATGCTACAAACCCCTCTCTTGAACTACCTTGAGCAATTAAGTATCTAACAAATCACCCTTATTAGGATTCTTCAATCCCAACATTATGACACAATAAGCAAAAGATCTACAATCTTGGTTACACCCTCATTTTGAAAAAGAAATGACAACCTCCATTGACCAAAACCATTTGACAATTCAAGATAATTCAATAAAACATGTTGTGTTGAACTCATCTTAGTGTCCCAATAATTTTGATAATTCAACCTAATTCAAGGAAACATCGTGTGTAATTCAATAAAGCGTATTGTGTTGAACCCATCTTAGTGTCCCAATCATTTTGATAATTCAACCCAATTCAATGAAACATCGTGTGTAATCCATCTTCAAATGCCCTACCCTCTATTTGTCATTCAAAACATGTTTTACAAACTAATAAGAAATAAATAAGATAACCTCAAAAATATCTACTAAGTCAAATGAAAATATATAACAAATGTTAGTCACATTCCCTCACAAAATAGCCATTCAACATGAACTTGTTGGCCCCATCATAGGAAGTCACAAAATTTGTGCCAAAAAATAATGCCAAAACTTAAAAACAATTGAAACCTCACAACTCAAAAGACGTCTTCCGGAGCATGTGGAGAGCAATTGAAAAACTTCACCACCCATGCATGCTTTATCAAAACAATCAAAACATTCAAAATGGATATTTTCAAGAATATTAGGTAAGCTGGTATTAGTCAAATTGCATAGATCCACCACATCTCAATTCTCTGCTTTATGGGGGACCAAAAAGCATCACTATATTTTTAAGAAATTAAAATAACTCACTACCCATGCATGCTTCATCAAAACAATCAAAACATTCAAAATGGATATTTTCAAGAATATTAGGTAACTCATATTAGTCAAATTTCATAGATCCACCACATCTCAATTCTCTACTTTATGGGGGACCAAAAGCATCACTATATTTTTAAGAAATTAAAATAACTCACTACTAGTTGAATTGAATAGATCCCCCACCTAAAATCTTTGCTTTATGGGACAGAAAGTGTTGATATATATACATATATATCAAAAGAATAAAAATTAACATTGGCCTTTCTCAATCTCGCTGCAAAAATTAACGGTAAGGAGTGGATAAACTTGCACCTATATGCAGCTTATTTTACTCTTGTGAGAATTTATTCAAACAATACTACTTGGCCAAGCGCAAGAACTTTAAAGAATGGATAATTAAATGGTCACTCAATCTTTGGAGCTCAAAAGTTTTTCAACAAGAATCAGCAAAACTAGACTAAATGAAATCGTAGCAATCATCTATCACCCCATCCAACAAGAGTCGGGTAGGGGTGAGCGATGGTATATAGAGTTTAATTGGCGCTCTCCCCTATCTAGAACTATCTTATCTTAGAGTTCTAGATAGGGCGCCCGGGTGCCGGGCCCCTCTAGAGAATCTAGATATGGCGACGGCCTACTCTGCCCCCCCTCACCCTCCAAAATATAGATAAGGGTTGGGCGGGCGGCCCCATCTATATATACAATTAAGGTGTTGAAAATGCATATTTTCAAACAGGCCTTCAATTGGAACTAAAAATCGAACAACAAGAATCAACAAAATGACCAATTTAAGTAAAATTATAGCACTCATATTTCTCCCTGCCCATACATGCAATGAAGATGTTGGAAATACATATTTTCTAGACAAGTTACATAGTTACTAATATAGATATCTTAAATAGATCTAACTAAAAGAAACCAAGAGATATCAATTTTGAGGTACCTATATTAGTATCCTCACAACACTTGGATAGGCAATTTGAGATTGTCTTTTAGATACATCAATGCTAGTTATTTTATTTATTAAACATCGAGTTAGCATTAAAAAAATTATTATTTTAACCATTAAATATTCGTTTGAAGTTATTTTTTTGAAAAATATTTCTTACTCACTAATTATCTTCCATTAAAATAAATATAGTTATTAAAAGTAAAAAGCAAATCTAAAACTAGAAAACTAAAAATAATATAGACAAATGTAATAATATTATATTACTTACCTATGCACACTTAAATTATCTTCCAATAAAAATTATTTCCCAACACATTTATTCACAATTTCACACTTGTTAGCTTTCACACTTTTAAATACCTTACATTTTCATGTATAAATACATAATCATATCTTATTTTATTTATTAAACATTGAGTCAAATAAATTATTTTAACCATTAAATATTAATCACACAATATTTATGCCACTAATTATCTTCCATTAAAAATAAATATAATTACTTAAAATAAAAAATACATCGAATGATATCTGGGCTCATAAAGAACCCACCATGGTTCATTTTTGCTAAAAGCGAAGTCTGAATATACTATAATAAGGGATGAGGCTGAGATCATATCCCGAACAAATTTGGAGGAATGGAAACCCCTCAATCCTTGGCTGCTTCGCCAAAAAGTCTGTCCACCTCAATTGAGGGATATGGCTGTCTATGACCTGCCATGTTTCAGATTAAAAAAACTAAAAATACATCTAAAACTAAAAATAATATAGATTACTATAATAATATTATATTACTTACGAATTCACAGTGAGTAATTATCTTCTAATACAAATTACTTTCACAATAATATCCTCCCAAAGTTATTTACCAATTTACACTTTTTAACTTTCACACTTTTAAAATAACTTACATTTCCATGTATAAATACATAATCATATATTTATTTTATTTATTAAACATTGAGTTGGCATTAAAAAATAAATTATTTTAACCATTAAATATTAGTTGGCAAATAAAAAGTTTTTCAATCAATGCATGCCATTACACTCCTTTCCTGCCACTGTAAGAACACCTCTGGGTCAAATGAATCCTTCCCCACAAAATTTCTTCATGTCTTTTATAGTAAAAATGCCCCATGAAATATCTGGAACTAATAAATCTCTTGAAAAAGTGCAATCAGTGCAGAAAACAAAACTATATAAAAAGAAATTGAAACTAATGTTGGGCTTTTTCAATCTCAACTGCATGGCTTAGCAGTAAAGAGCTGGTATAAAGCCCTGCAACTTTATGCAGCTGATTTTACTTGCTGTGAGCAAACGCTCAAACCCCACAGCTCGGCCAGCTGCAAGAACATCCAAGAATTGACAATAAAAAATGCCCTGTAAAAGAACACGAGTTACACCACTGGAATCAACTAGATCACTAGCTAAATGAAATTATAGCACCCCCAACCAATAGATCTTTGATAAAAAATTTGGAAAGGAATATTTTCAGATGAAGGACATGAAAAAATACCAAACAGATGGCATATAGATATAAATAATCCCCGTCTCTAATTTTTGTTTTATACATGTCTAGTAATACAACAATAAAATCACTGGCACTAACAGGGCTGTTTATAATAAGTGCTGTGCATACAGAAAAGCAAAATAATATCAGAGGAAATAGAAATTAATGTTAGAGCTTTTCCAATTCTTTCTGTAAAGCTTAGTAATGAGCTAAGTAGCCACATACAGTGAATTTGATGTAAGAAATTCAAGATTTGTAGAATGCCAAATATGACTAAAATAATCATTGAAATTATTTCAGAATTCATTCGAAATTCATTAGACTGCATTGAAGTTCATTCTTTCTTTTTCAATAATTAATCTAAAATACAAGCATAATACTTCTTGTAGACATTTAATCATGAATTTTATGGCTAATTTTTGTATTATCGACTTTTTTCACAAATTTTATCCTCCACATGTGGCAACTTAGGTAGTGAGTAGCTGAAACAACATCCTGCAGCTGTATGCATCTGATTTTTACATACCACAACTTGAGCAGCTGCAAGAACATTCAAGAAAAAAGGACTGGTATTCCTGCAACTGTATGCAGCTAGATTTGCTTACTGTAAGAAAAATATTCAGCCTGCACAGCTAGGTCAGCTGCAAGAACATACAAGAATGGACAATCAAATAGGCCCTAAACTGAAATAAAAGTTAGGCTGCATGGATCAACAAAATGACAAGTCCAAATGAAATTATAGAACCCATACTTCACCCCACCCATACATGTGATCAAATATATCGGAAATACATATTCTGATAGATACAGGAATACAAATCTAGACAGTTTGCATACTTATGATTCCTCCCCAACAAAAAGTTCTTTATATGCATTTTATAGTAGTGTCGCCATAAAATAGCTGGAACTAAAAGATCAATTGACAAAATGCAGCATATACAGAAAACAAAACTATATCAAAAGAACTTGAAATTAATGTCGGGCTTTTTCAATCCTAACTGCAAGGCTTAGCAGTAAAGAGCTGTTATCAAGCCCTGGAACTTTATGCAGCTGATTTTACTTACTGTGAGCAAACACTTTAACTGCACAGCTCGGCCAGTTGCAAGAACATCCAAGAATGAAGAATCAAAAATGCCTTATAAAAGAACTTGATGATATACACTGCATGAATCAACAAAATCACTAACTAAATGAAATAACAGCGCCCATACTTTCACCCCATCCATACATGTGATCAAGTTGGAAAAACATATTTTCTGATAAATACAGGAATTCAATACTAGATAGGTTGCATGCTTATGATTCCTCCCCACCAAGAACGTCTGCTCTATATATGCATTTTATACTAGTGTCATCATGAAACAGCTGGAACTAAAAGATATGTTGAAAAAGTGCAAAAGTATGGAACAACTACAAAGGAAATTGAAATTACAGTGGGCTTTATCAATCCTGACTGCAAGGCTTAGCAGTACAGAGCTGGTATAAAGCCCTGAAACTTTATGCAGCTGATTTTTCTTACTGTGAGCAAAACACTCAAACTGAATAGCTTGGCCAGCTGTATGAACATTCCACAAATGGACAATCAAAAACACCTACTAAAAGAACTCAAAGCTATGAATTTATAACACCCGTACTTGAACACCCATAATTCTTTAATCAAATAAAACAAAAGTTTTCTGAAAAGATGGGAATTCAAGACCAGACACGTTGCACAGTTATAACTTATAAATACTCTCCATCTCGAATTTATGTTTTATATATATTACACTAGTGCAAAAACAAAATCACCAGAACTTACAGGACTGTTTATTAGAAGTGTAGCGCATAAAGAAAAGCAAAAACTATGTCAGATGAAATAGAAATTAACGTTGAGCTTTTTCAATCCTAACTACAAAGCTTAGTAGTTAGCAGCTGGCTTAAAATCCTCCCACTGTATGCAGCTGATTTTACTTACTGTGAGTAAAAACTCAAAACACAACTCAGGCAGCTGCAAGAACATTCAAGAATATACAATGAGACAGGCTTTTAGCTAGAGCCTAAATCAAAAAATGACTAGTCTAAATGAACCCCTCAAGTTATTATTTCGATAATGGAGTCGAGTCCCACAAACATAAAATTGAAGATAATCCAAGCCCTTCCACTCAAATGAGGTTCCACTAATATTCACATTGAAACTCGGATATGTTACAATGCCATGTGCAGAAAATTATGCAACTTTCATTTGTGATCATCCCCAGTCAGTACAGATCATTTAAGACATGTTGTGTGAGATTAGATAAAATACAGTTATTATGATATTTCCACATGTGCTCATTAATCACTTTACATAGCTTTTACATTCAATTTCCAAACATTCTTTCAAGAAGACATACTTCCCTTATTGGAATAATATCCTCATGTTATATCTATGTGCAGCTGTGTACAGGCCAAATTATGTTAAAAAAACAATAAAAAACAACTTGCACATTTGTTATGCTGCAAGAGGTGTATGGAAAAATAAGTCTAACAATACAGGGCACTTACCTTGCTCTTAAAAGCCTGGTAATTTCAAGACAAGAAATATCCTTGATGCCTCCTATTCCCTAGCAATATATTGGACATCTTAAATGAGACATTTTTAAATTTCTTTCCATGTTATGTGCTAAAATATCAAAAATGCCACAAAATTGTTACATTTGTTAGCTTCTTTACTTTAAAAGCAACCCAGCTAGTGGCTACAGAATGGCATGGCCAAAGGTTAGGAATCACAGAGATTGTAAGAGTTGTCTGCTAAAGGAAAAAGAAAAGATCCAATAAGTCTGATAAAAAAAATTATGATAAGTGCTAGAGATGTAGCCTGATCAAGAAATGTTAGCATTCTTCAAAGAACTACAAGTCACCAAGCCTGCAGATGTTCGCATTGGCCTATCTTCAAATATGGCCACGCAATTATCTGTTGTCTTAAGATGAGGCTGCGCAATTTCCCAGACCTTTTTCTTTTGGACCTGTATGATAAAATAAAAAAAATGGTAAGCATGAACAATTCAGTATATTGGTTGCAGATTAATTTAACTTGCTCTCCACAGGAAAATGCTTGAAGATAAGTGAAACAGGTTTTGTCTGGTTTACAAAGACGGTATTAGGGATGTGGTTTCTTTGGCAGGCCTCTTAATACTATCCAATAAAAAAGAAGCCTATCAAAAATAGAAAAGCGTACCTGATTAGGGGTTGCAGCATCAGGCTGACTGTTTGACTCTTCATCTGACCCAAACCAGATTCGCTCCCCAGGAAGGGAACCTTCAGGAGGTATAAGGAGCTCTACATTTTCATGAGACAGATCAGAAGCTGCCATAAGCATTCCATTAGATTTAATACCACGCATATTCCGGGGCTTAAGATTGGCAAGCACAACCACATTCCTGTCCTGCACACAATCCCTATTAAAAATTTGCATGCATACATCCAGAATAAAAAATGATTAGGTCGCATCTAAAGAATTGTATAGTTAATTTAAGAGGAAATAATAGAAAAATCTTGAAGGCCAGTTGGGCACATGGTACATACCTAGTTACTTGTACAATCTAGTTTTAGCCTATTTGAGCATATACATGATATTTATTTGATAATACAGATGTCTAGCATAGTTACCTAAGTCTCAGGGACAGGGGGATGGGGAGACGGAGGGACGGGGTTTCCGGGATGGGAAAAAAATTCCAAATTTTGGGGACGGCAAGGGGACGGCTATTAAAATAATATATAAAATATTAATATTTGAATATTTTAACTTTATTCAATGAAATTTAGGGATTTAAACTCTATTCAGGTACTTTCAAGATTATAATTTAATGTTCTTCGTAAAAATAACAGCTTTTTAAAAGTAAAAACATCAAAATTTTTTGAAAGATTTAAAAAAATAGGGGACATCCCCTCCAAGTCCCGAAACGTTCGGGACGTCCGGGACGTCACCAAAATCTAGGGGACGTGTCCCCGCATAACACTGATGTCTAGTTAGATGCAGTGCATTTGAGACAAAGCTGTGCAAAACAGCCATTCCTTTAAATAAAATGGCATCCCTGAATAAATAGTGTATAAGTCATTCAGGCGAATTAACTTAACCCATCTTCAAAATCCATAGATACGAAATGACTTTTAAAATTAAACAAATCCAAAGCTAAGAATTTTTCATTATTATAAAAAGTTTGATGAGCTCTACATGTCAAAAATTAGAATTAACATTTCATGGAACATCAAATATTTATACAAATGAGATGATAATGGACTTGTCATCATGAGGGGGCAAAATGGTATGTAGAACCTATCGTACATTTTGATTTACTTTGAAGGATTGTTATTTGTTTCTAGAGCTATACAGTTATAATGTAAATTTTTAGCTTTGTTTAAGATTTCAGATATACATGCCATTATGCCTAACACCATTGTATATAGCCTTATGGGGAAGGCTCTAATGAAATGTATTCGTAGGGTTTTTATGTATTAGAATGGTGACGTCAATCTACAAATTTCTGTGTAGTTCATTGCAGTTGTTTCATGAAAATGGCATTCAAATTATAGCAAATATAAACGAAGTCTAAAAGGTTCAAGTAAAAATGGCTAGTGCTATAACAACAGAATCAGCACCATACATTTAATGGGCAGCTCACAGGCATGACCCATATGTAAAAGAGGAATTTCCCCCTCAGACACTTGTGAGAGTGTTTTCACTCCAGCTATACAGTTATAAGATAACTTTTGAGCTTTGTTTAAGATTTCAGATATCCATGTTATTATGCCTAACACCGTTGTATATAGGGAAGGCTATAATGAAACGGATTCATAAGGTATTTTATGTATTAGAGTGGTGATGTCAATCTACAAATTGTTGTGTGGTTCATTGTAGTTGTTTCCTGAAAATGGCATTCAAATTATAGAAAATATAAATAAAGTCTAAAAGGTTCAAGTAAAAATGGCTAGTGTTATACCGACAGAATCAACACTATAAATTTAATGGGCAGCTCACAGGAGTGACCTATACGTAAAAGAGGGAAATCCCATATGTAGAAGAGGGAATTTTCCCCCTCGGACACTTGCGTGAGTGTTTTCACTTTCATCCAGACAAAGAAGGAAGCTTTGGGGGCTTGTCTCTTATATTTAAAAAAAAAGGCTTGTGTTTCTTTAGAAATTTTAACAAAAGAGTCATGAGTTTTGTTTAATTCTAGAAGACGAATAATTTTTGCCTTTTTCTTTATCCAGAATCAACTGTGTTTGAGGTTTTACTTCCAGATAAGTTCAACAGAAATAAACACAACGGTTTTTTTCCTCACATCGAGTTGTATCATAAATATAGTTGAGGTAATAGCAGACACTGAGTTGCAACATAAAGATTGTTGGAGATATCTCTGGGAAATTTAATTTGGGTTTACTTTGAAGATGATCCTATAACTTTTAAGATAATCCTATGGTCTACCCGAGATGGGGATGTAGCCAGTATTGATTAACCCGGTTTTACGGTAAATTAAGGTTAGAGAAAGCCACCGCAAGTCATCAAATTGTAAATTAGGCAAAAAGATCCACACAGCAAGGTCTCCTAATGGCAATGTATAGACTAAGACCAAATTTAAATTACCACGGAGCACTTAAAGGTAGGGATCAAGAATAACCATATTGAGAACACAAGCTCGCCCTCAAGACCTCTACAAAATCTCTAATATTTACTTCTGACGTTTAAACCCAAAATTATAATTTGAAGTATGGTTTCTTTGCAGAGAAGCAATGTATACTTCTAAGAGAACCCTACCTGAGATGGGGATGTAATCAGAATTAATTAACACAGGAGTCAAGCGAGATTAGGGTTAGAGAAGATTGCCACAAGCCAGCAAGTTGTAAGTTTGACATCAAGTTCCACACTGTAATGGTCTCCTAATGGCAATGTCTATATGTAAGTCCAAATCTATACTACCACAGGGGCACTTCAAGGTAGGGATCAAGAATAACCATATTGCGAACCCAAGCCCACCTTCCAGCCCTCTCCCTAATATTTATATTAGGTTTTAAGTATTGTTTTTTGCAGTGTAAAAATGTTTAATGTTCCTCTGGAATCAAGATAGGGATCAAATGTTACCATATTGAGAACCCAAACCCACTTTCAAGTTCTCTACAAAATCTCTAATAATGTTTAACCTGGACTATGACCTGGCATTTACTTTTAACATTTTAACCCAGAAATTTAGATTTAAGCTTGGTTTCTTCACAGTATAACAATGTATGAAATTTCTTTTCTTCCAATGTTTTGGTCCTTCAGAATTTATCTATAAAACCTTCTACCAGATAAATCCAGAAGAATATCATATTCAGAATTCTGTCCTAACAACAAGTGAGGCCAGATCCCAGTAGACGTGGTTTAGTTGCAACCTAATTCTTAGACGGAATGCTTAAAAATAAGGCTCTAACCAGAAACAAGGTTAGAAATAAGAGTTGGATCAAGGCAAATTACCTGAAGGTCGTCTTGTTGAATATATTTCACGAGGCCACTGCAGATGGTGCGTAGCTCTGGCTCGCCCACATCGACTTCCTCCACATACAATGAATCCGCGTCTGGATGTCTCCATACTTTCCGAATGCGCCCTACGCGAATGTCCAATGCCTCCACAGCAGCTTTCAGGGAACCCTCGCCATTTTGTTCTTCTAATGGAGGCGATGTAGGAGTATTAACCATGGGCGCAGAAGAACAGGAACAACTTAGAGTTAGGGTTTCGATATGAGAAACCAAGTGTCGCGGTTTGGAGAGCCGAAAGCTTCTGAAATATGATGGGATAGAAGAGGGAAGTTGGCGGTTGAGCGCGAGAGAAGAATGGCGCTGCTTCTCACAGCAATTGAAGATGCCATTTTATTTTGAAGGTTAAGTACTTACCACAGTTTTAGGGTTACAAATACTAATGGGTACCTCCCTGTAACGATATGAAGGCCACGATCCCCTCGAGGAGGCTAGCTAAAGAGCCTCTTCCAAAGAGAGTATAATGTACTCTATTTTTGTTGGTTGGTGTTCGTCTAACTTTGAAGTTGCATTTGCGGGAAAGTGTCAAAATCAGGGACTGTTTTCCGATCAGATTTTTTCTGGTAACATTATTTTCTCCTATGCGAAAATAAATATATAGATTTTCTGGCGTAATTTGCAACACTGTGCAATTGCTAGATCTATATAGAAAGAGAGTATGGTTAAGAAAATTGATGTCAAAAATTATAAGAATGGCAATAAGGTTGTGGTCCTCTGCTGGGGGCAAGTTATTTTTATGAGGGAGTATTATAGAGTAAATATAGGAGCTTAAACCAACTTACAATCCCATGCATAATTATTTTGAGCGGCTTTTGCAAAGCAATTACAAGTGTTTAAACCAATTTTACGGTCTCATGCACTAAATATTGAAGGATGACTATTGTTGTTACTCAAAATTGTAAGATTGCATTCAAAGTTGAGTGATTCAAATTTCTCCAAGTGTAGATGTTGAAGGCCTCCTTATTTCTTGCTGAGGAGGGTTGTCTTGATATCTTTTATGAGAATGATTGGACCATGGCAACACCCGCATCATGTGCTTCTTCCTTGATAACATAAAAGCCCATTCGGCTATATTTGAAGATTTGACATGCCCCGAGTACTTGTTATGCACTATTATGTCAAAAATGTGATGTGAAAGTGATGTTTAGATTAATATAATGTGCATCCTCATCTTTATCAACCTTCCCTACCGGACCATTGGATCCAAAGAGACAAATAACAAAATAAGGATTGGGGACTAAAATAAATATTAAATTCCCAAGGAAAAGCATAGAAAATGAATAATATATAAATTCTTATTTGTGTAGTTGATGATCGTCGGTGTAGAACATGTTTGTGACAAGTTATGCATATGTATGTGTGTTCTTCATCTAATTATTTGGTTACAAATAACATTCACTTCCCATGTTTTTTATAAACAAAACAAATCCTTTTCATGTTTTAATAAACTCGATCCCTATTTTTATTCATTGCAGAGGTCATCTCATTTGAGAATTTTCTTTTCTTAAACCAAAACTTAATCGGTCCCAAAAAGACGAGGAATATAAAAGTCATCCTAAAATCACTAAAGTTGTTTCTACATTTATTACAATCAATGTTACTCGGTTTGATTCTTTAGATAAAACAATTCACACTCACTGATGTTTGACTTTTTTAATGAATGCCATGGTTTCCCCTTCCATTGGTAGTCTCTCACAGGGCTCGATGATATTTTGAACAACCAAGCCCATTGGCTAAACTCTCTCGCCCAAACAATCATCCTCGGCATCTTGCCATTGTCTGTTTGAAACATGTTGAACCCCCATGATTAGCTACTCTATATAAGGACATTATTTTAGAGGATGGTGTGTGAATGATTTAAAAAGAAAGGAGATCGAGTTATCTCTACTAACAACTCTCTCTCAAAGGAACCTTTTAGGGGCCCCAAATCTAATGAGAATTGTGAGTCAGGGAGGATCCCTTAGACAAGGTAGTGGTCTTGTTTGCTTGTTACTTGTGGTGTCTCCACCTCTAGCCCAAATCATTGATCAATTGGTTTATCTTAGCCCTTGATTGTAAAGCCAAAAGAAAGTGTTTTCTCTCCCAATGAAGTACAAATTTTTCTCTTGGAATGTGAGGGGTTTGTTTATCTTTGTCCTCGAGTTTAGATTTAAAATGCTAGATATTTGGCATTTGAATGTTGTTTTTCTTCGAGAAGCCATGGTCAGGGGAGGCGAGATTAGAATTTTCATCAAGCAAATTTGGAAATATGTGACTTACTTCTAATCCTCTCACTCGAGATGGTATTCAAAGGAGTCATGTTCGATTTAACAAAAATGTAATTTGTGAAATCCTAATTGCAAAGTCACATGTAATAAATAAAACACTAAAGTACAGATCGACCTAAGAAATAAGCTAGATAAAAATGAAACCCTAGGTGCAAGAGAGTGAATAAAAGACTTAGTTGATTTCATAATTGATCTGAAGTATGTTGGACTAGAAAACTGATAAACACGAGGAGAAAATTGTCGCAATTGTGCTTGGTAAATTTTGGAGTTTTCGGACTGCCTCGGGGTCAAGGGTGCCTAAGTCTTGAGATCGCTTTTGGGCACTGTACATGTGCAAAAATAGTCAGAAACTAATTCTTCTTGTATCACAAGGTGGTTATTAGTCTTCATTGTTGGTCATTTGTATGTCGCACTATGTCTATAGACTTCGCTTGTAACCTGTAAAGCAAACGATCTCCTTCAAAACCCCAAAACACATCAAATCCTAAAAATAAATATGTAAATGGGGAGTCAGTTTGACCCCAACGCTCACTGACATAGTGAACTTCAACCGCATGTTGCACTACATCTCGGACTTCGTGTAGTTTTGTGTGTGTGTAGAATCGTGCTCTATGAAGCTCTTATGCAAGATGCACTGAATAACGAGCAATAACTAGATGTAGTAATGTAAGTAGATGTGTGGATGGAAAAATGAACTTTCCCTCATATGCATGTATGCGAAAATGCGATCCACTTGTCCCTTAAGTGATAGTTGTAGACACTAAATCACACACTTTGGGTAATTATCTAGTTATGATTACATACTACTATTCATGTGATTCCTAAGTAAGAAAAGTATTAATTAACCCATGTCTTTGACCACCTTTCTTTGTTTTATGTTATTACTTTCAATTTTGCACCCTTACTTGCTCAGGTTGCCTTTTTACTCTTTGGCATTTGTCATCCTGGACACCAACTCCAAGCGCCCTCATCCCCTCTGGGTGCCCCTGTCCTCTTTGTACTTTACTCTCACTTTTTGGGTCCTTTCTATCCGTTTGAGCATCTTATCTTTTTAGTAGTCAGCCTTTTTAGGGTTAATTATGAAATTCAAGTAAAGGAATCATATAAATATAAAGTTATGCGATCATAATAAAGGACAAATCATTAAGCACTATCTATCACCACCTAAGGTTGCATCCATCAAGGGATCTAAGAGCTCTATTACATCCATCTAGCTCCATCATAAGGGACACAAGGGATGGTTTTCTACATTACACTTCATAGGAGGGAAGTTCATTCTTTTCCATGCACACATTTATTACATTCTACATATAGCTACTTTCTCGTTATCTAAGTGTGACACACACGAGAGAAACCTAGGGCACAATTCCGCACACACACACAAAACTACATTGGGTCTGAGATGTAGTGTAGTGCTCAGTTATAAGTTCACCATTGTGACAACTAAGGATAGTCTGACCCCTCATTTTTCATCTTTCTTTTTTAGGATTTGATTTCTATTTGAGGGTTTTTCAGTGTCTATACTCCATTTGAGGTTTCTAGCGATCTTGATGTGGCCTCGGAGAGACCAAAGGTGACTAAAGGCGAATGCCTTGTGACATCTCGAGATGAGGTTTCTGAGCATTTCCGTAGAGCCAGTGCGCAGAAAAAGGTCTAGGGTACCCACGGGTGCCCCTGTCCCTTTCTAGGCACCCAGGTTGTAGTCATTTTTGCCCTTAACACAAAAGAAAGGAACCCTATGCGCGTCGGCCTATCACCCAACGAAAGCTGGTTGCTCACCCAAGGCACACACGGTGCCGAGTCTCTCTTTTATGTGAGTTTAGTGGGAAACATCATCTATGATTTGTGTTTAAAAGACTTTCAAATGGATTTAGGACATACAAGAACCATAGAGCTCAAAATGGCCTCTAAATCCTTGCAGTCATTTCAGACATAGTACTTAACAGAGTCTATAACATGTACCATGACAGAAATAAATATACAAACATCCATACTTAGCATAAAATGAAAGAGAACTTATGAAAGAGATGTATGCATCAGAATCATTGATATTCATATATATAATAGGCAACCTCATTACATCCATGGAACCATTACAAAGGTCACGAGAAGAAGTAGACCGCAATGATCATGCATTCGACAATTTGGACTAATGTAAATATGCTACCAAAAAGAAAAATTACAAACCCCTTGCCAAATACATCCTTTCACAAGTCCAATTACTCACTAACATAGTTCTTGTAGTATTTCTGTAGAGCTCCGCCCACACTCTAAGTCTCTCATGTTTACTTTGTAGGAACTTGTATTTATAGCCTCACTAGGTTGTCCTGACTCATCTTCCGTGCCCTCGGATCGATGCCAAGTGTCTCGAATGTGGTCCTCCATGTGAGCATGCTCCTCCAGGCCTGAGCTTCCCACTTTATCCCATGTTGTGCTTCTAGAGGCTGGGCATGCTCCTTCTGGGCAACCTGAAAGTGGCACCTTATCCACGCCTTGATCGGGTCATGCTTTTCACGTGTTCTACCCCAAACATCCAATTTGACTAAGTCTCGAACCCTTGGTTCTATCCACGCACGCTGCACGTGCCACGGGCTTCCTTAAACCCCATTCTTAAACCCTGCATTGCACACTTTGTCCTTACACGCCTTTCTTTAACTGGGGCCCTTGCGTGCCTATGTGCCTTCTATACTTAGTCAATAACCTAGGGGCCCAACACCAGTCCAGCATATCTCCTAAGATATGAATTTTTTTGTGCTCTAGTGTGATGGTCAGTGCTTTGCATTTTCTAGTTTTCCAACTCTGTGCATTCTTTAGAACTCTACAAACTAGCTAAGGCTTCTTACCCTCTCTTTGCACTTAGGGTTTTCACTTTATTGCTTAGTTGCTTTGGGTGTGTTGTTGCCCTCAAAATTCCCCTCTTTTGAAGTCAAGTTTTGAAAATTTTGAGTCTATACCTTGGAGTATTGGATCGTGTCAAGCTGGCATTATTTGCAGTTTTCCCATTCATGGAGAACAATTTGAAAGTCGGGCGTAATGGTGAAGTTTCTTCCCTTCTTTTTATTTTCTTCCCGTAATCGGGAATGACAGGTGTATCTTCCCGTTAATTTTTGCCCAAAGCATCCACGGGTAGTATGTGGACATCTATGATTGGATATGACATGCCCATGTTTGGTGGCATGGTGGAAGCCTCCACGCGTCCAAACAACGCAACTCCAGGGGCAGGGCCTAAGGGACACTCAAATAAGCACAGGCTTTCCGCATGTCCCAGGTTCAAAATAAAGGTAAAACAAGCTCAAATTGGCTAAGTATGGAAGGTTCAGTGGACGGTGCCACGTGCCTCATCGACGCAACTTCAAGAGTCAAAGTTGAGGGTAGTTCTCAAACTTGCGCCAATCCTCCACGTGTCCCAGGTCTAAAAAAGAGAAAGAGTTGATTGTTAAAATTGACTAAGTATGGGCGGGTTGGCGGAAGTCTCCATGTGCCTTAATGGCATAATTTCAGAAGTGAAATCAAAGGGTCAATCTCCAAATGAGCGCCAGCTCGCCACGTGGTCAAAGTCAATGGAGAGACAAAGTTGGTTGTTGAAAAGTCTAAGACCAGCGGAAGGAGCCACACATCATCGGCAGCACAATTTTAGGAGGTGTTTCTAAAACAGAAACTCAAATGAGCGCCAGCTCTCCACGTGTCTAGGGGTCAACATAAGTCAAGCAGGAAATAGGCCCGAATCGGCTAAGTATAAAGAACCGGCGGAGCTCTCCACGTGTCAGCGTGACACAAATTCAAAGGCAAAAAATACAAAAGGAGTCCACATGCCCGCTCAATCAATTTCTTCCACGTGGGTAGCCCAAATTTAAAGTTGTAAAATCAAATCAAATGGCCCATGTTTTAACTGGCGAAATAATGTAATGGTTGTATATTTAAAAACATGGTTTTTCTACCATTAACGTTTCTTTACGAATCAAGAATTCGAAAGGGTACGAATGATTGGAATAAGTTGTAATTATTTCTTGCTTGCTCGAGGAAGTTGTAACCATCTCTTGCGAGCTATTTCAAGGGCTTTCAAAGCCATTGTACAAGGTTGGGAATTTTGATATTCTGAAACTATAATTTTGAATTGGAAGAAATTAATACAAAGGTTTTCCCCTTTTTCCTCTACTTTATCTTGCCTTCTTGCTCTGATCTGTGAATCATTTAATCCTTGTATGCTTAGAAATTTTGTGTTCTAGTTTATACAATCTCAAGAACTTTGAGTCTGCAGATTGTGCCCGTTATAAATGTGAATGGTTCTACTCTATATCTCATTTGCTCAATACATATAAGGGTTTTATCTGCCATCTCTTTTCCCTGAAAGTATTGTCTTCTTCTGCCTCCCTCCTCTCTTCAAGTCTTTTATCCTCATGTATTGATAAATTTCTAGGAATAAAACACATTTCAAGATATCGAGAAACCACCATTGAATGAAAGATTGTGTATTTGTACATAGGTTTTGCCCCTTGCTTTTAATAAGGGAACCTCTCCCATTAAAGAGGAGGGACTTTCTTGTCCCCTGAATGTGGTTTCATT
Source organism: Taxus wallichiana var. yunnanensis (assembly GCA_018340775.1). NCBI lineage: Eukaryota > Viridiplantae > Streptophyta > Pinopsida > Cupressales > Taxaceae > Taxus > Taxus wallichiana. Next base: position 437,433,947 of record CM031239.1, read on the forward strand.
CCAAGTGCAAATTTGAAACCCAACAGGTGTAATTCATGTATTTATTTGTTATTCATTTTACTCTGATCTTGCATTTAGATTAGGCATATATCTCATATTTAGCTTAATCATTTTGGTGGACCCAACCTTGAATCCACCTTCCATTTAGAGCTATTATCCTCTCATCACTATGGCTCAATCTTATGAAGAATTTACTGAAGACCATCTTAAATCCCTTAATGATCATATCATTGAGCATCCCTAAGATCTAGACTTTCTCTTAAATACTGCCCGTGAGGAGGCCACTAATCTAGCAGAGATTGCTGCTTTTTGCACGCCATCGCCACTTCTATTATTACTCAACCACATGCTTCTACTCTTCCACCCATTTCTATTGTCCTCATTTTTGTCCCTACTCTAACTAACTATTTCACTCCACCTCTTGTTTCTCACACACAAGAATTTTCTTCTACTATCACTCAAGATTTAACCTCCCTCTATCAAGACCTCCAGGCATAAATTCATTAATTACTGATAGGATACTTGTCATGTGTCTCCATATTTGGATTCTTCTTTATTACTACACACTTCATTCATATTTTCCATCTCTTCTTACTTGTTTCCTCCTAATTTCGTCACCCCCAAGCTTCCCATCTTTAATGGGCATGGTGACACACAAGAGCATCTCCAGAGCATTCCACGTGGCTTGTCTATATTTTGTGGATGATCATATCCTCTTCACCAAGATCTTCCTCTGTAGTCTCCATGATTATGTGATGCATTGGTTTTATGGCCTATCTGTCCACTCGGTAACATATTTCATGCATCTGATCGACGCTTTTCTCACTCACTTATCTATTAACATCGACCCTAATATCTCTTATGCTAAACTCACATAACTTAAACAAGGATCTAATGAACACTTAGTATATTATGTCTTGCGATACAAAAACAACTTAGCTAAGATGTCAAATGTGCTTGTGGACTCTGAACTTTAGGACTTATTCATTCAGAGTCTATTACCACCTCTCCAGGAGAGTGTTATTTTGAGACATCTCCCTCATTTGATCAATTATGTCATACTCTTAAGCTTCGCGAAACTAAGCTCTTATCTATAGGCAAGATTAAATATCAAGAGCAAGCATCATATTCTACACATTTTCAAAGTAAGTCAACATTCAAACCATCAACAACCAAACTAACGCGTAAAATCGATGTTAACTCGGTATCCACTACCAAAGATCTTCAATCACAACCGCCGACATACATACATGAAGTTAATTGTCCTTCCACATATTTTACTTCCATAGCTTGTTGAAAGTAATCTCATCACACTTCCTCCTCCTCTCCAATTAGATCCATCTCATCCAAAAGGTCGTAATTATGATGAAAATTCCATTACTGACTATCATCAATGTGTAGGGCATTCTACATATCGTTGTTTCAAACTTCAAAATCTCATTCAAGATTTGATCGACAATAATAAAATTGAACTTCTAGAGCCTACGACTTTTGCACATGTCAATGAAAATCATAAGCTCAAGATATTTAACAATACGCTTCCAAAACATGATAGAAAGCGGTTGATTCCTCGAGATAATCATACATATTGTGTAGTGCCTCCTCCTGCATTAGGGGCTCTTGATTTCCTAGTTGCTCATACTGACACTTCTCCACCAATCATTTATTTCTTTGACCATGATTATCATGTGGCATTCTCTTCTAATCACTTACACATTAGTGCCTCTATCATATCTATCCCTATCAATAACACTAAGGTTGATCCGTCATGGCCCATTAGCACGTGTTCTATTCCACTTCTTGTTGTTATTGGCTATCCACTTTCATAAATTTCATATCCGATGAACAATTCCTATGGTGTTTTCAAGCTTCACGTTATAGTCGGTCCTCTTACTATGTTGGTGCCCTTCCTTGTGGGACAAATAGTCAAAGGGTGTGACATGATCTTAGGCCTCAATTGGATTCACAGGTCTAAGTCTATCATCTCCATGAATCATTTGCATTTAAAATTCATTCACAACAATCAAGTCATTTCTATCAATGGTATGCCTCCATTTACTCCATGGTCACAATCTCCTCTTGCGGTTGCTAATGCATCACCTAATCCATCTAGTATGCCATGACCTCTAGAACTTAAAACACAATCTGCTCCTAGCTCACTTGCTCGCACACAACCTACTCGGTCTCATCACTCTGCTAGTCCAGTACATTAGTCTAGGTCCATTGCTAGGACATATCCGACACCTAAACGCACTTCACTACCTCGTTTTATTCCACATAGGTGTTTATCACCTCTGAGTTATGCTTCACATAGGTCTCCATCGCCTACACATTTTGTTACACTAAGATGCCCACCATACACTCATCAATTGCATGCATATAGACTTCACTCACCTGTACAATGTCTATCTCATATACCACCACTCTTAGAGCATACATCGCACACCTTCATCACCGTAGTAAGCAATAGATATAGGACCTTCATCCTTTGCTTTTATCAAATAGATCACTCATCAACACACACTTGGGGGGCACTACACGTATTTCTCCCCTTAACATTGACATGAGTCTTATATTCACATCATTTTACACCTCAATTTTAGCATATACATCTTCACACATGCTTGTATTGTCATTTCCCTATGATGCACTCTCATGCTTTGGTTCACACTTGATTGTTGAGGGCATCCTATACACATGAACCTCACACATTGCATAATAGACACTACACATTACACACATTCACACATCATGTACTTTTATACATATACACCAACCTCCTCTTCAATCTATTATGCATCATCTACACTTTGTGCCTTATACACTCATACATCATACATATTCTACACACTACACTATTATACATTTTACATCACATGCGCTTCGCACTTCAACATTTATATAATCTATACATCTTGTATTGGATTGCACATTCTATATTACACATTACACCCTTTACACGTCACACACCTATGGTATTTTCTCATTACCACATCTACTACACATATTACACATTTTACTCATCATCCTATACACGTTGCACTCACTACCCAATGATGCACTCTAGTCTAATGGTTCATACTTGATTGTTGAGGGTCCAAATCAAAATTGAACCTTGCATCATCACACTTACATCATTCTACACTTTGATCTTCACAATCAATCCATCAATCTTTTTATCATACCATGTGACATTCCTAGCTAGTGCCTTCTTCACACATATCATGATATACGCTTTATGCTAAATCATCACCCCTTTCTAGCTTTCCTATTCATTCATTTCATGATATACACTTTGTGCTACATCATCATGTTTTCTAGCATTCCATCCATACACTTCATGATATACGATTTGTGCTACATACATCATCACGTTCATATATTTTGTGATATGCACTTTAGGTTAAATCATCACACATCCTAGCACCTCATTCTAAAACTTTAAGATCAAATCATCCCTATGTCGCATTCAATATCATCTATACATCATCATTCTACAATCAATAATCTACACTCAATTCATCAACTCTTTCCACACAACAACCAATTACTTGAACCGTTTCCCGATGACACACTCTCATTTACGGTTCATTCTTGACTCTTTGAGGGGCATAAATAAATGAACCTCATTGTATACATACACATCCACTCGGGGGCATGTTGCTCCTATCATTCACAATGCATTCCATTCCACCTCATTCACAACATATTGCATATCTTGGTTACATTTACTCTTACTTACATTTACTTGTTACATGTTCATCTTATTACACATGCTAGATAGATATCTTGGATGCCATTATATTTATCATACACACATACGCATTCACTTGTTTTTCTAGTTGTGATAGTAGATTTTATAGATCCATTACATGCGACATGAATGCTTGGCAAAATGCCTATTACTAGTCCCATAGGCTCTTGGGGGCATCCACTTTCATACACTATATGTGTTATTGTTTCATTTTGTTTCATAGTACACTACTTTATCAAATTATACATGTTTTGACATACTTTTTTCTTTCTAACATCGTTAATGGGTGCTTCATGTGCAACATTTGTTTTGCAAGACTATTAGCTTCCATGGTTGTTTGAAACACTATTTGCCTTTGCTTGTCATTGTTTACAGGCTTTGCCCTATGTCTTTCTTGTTCTCACGATTTCTTACGGCCATTATGACCTTGGTTGTCTTGCGGCATCGTGAGTGGTGTCCCATGTTTGCAACCCACTTTTTGTGGTCTACATTGTCTTCTAATTGCATCTTAGCTTACATTTCCTCTTATACATGCATGTTTTTCTTTGCTTGTACTAACACTTGTTTCTAGCCACTTTGTTTACGTGTGCCTTGGTTTCTACCAAGCACATTCCCTTCCCCTGTAGGGCACAATTTCAACACAATGATCGGTCCTCTTTTGGGCTGCATACTCCTTCAGTGACATCACATGCACCCCAAACGAGGGGGAATCATTTGGGTGAATCAGTCACCCCATACAATGTTATACACAACATAATACCGATACATCACATTTTCATTTAGAGACAAGGCTCAAAATTAGACTTGGGTCCTTTGTATAGTAGCCTTTCCTAGATGCCTAAAACTAGGGGGAATTACACAGTGATTGGTAGTTCAACACATTCTAAATAACTCCATACGCATCGACTTTTACGGGGTAGAAAATCCTTATCACATGCATTTATACACATAATTTGTGGTGGTGTTCTACATTGCGGGAATCGAGTTAAAGGTTAGAGGATAACATCTAACTATTCTCCCTACACTTCTTCCATTTCATTGGTGTGAGATTTCTTGAAAAACTCGTGCGTCAACATCATCTATAGGATCCTTCTCTACACTCTTTCCTCATCACGGATCAAGTGCACATGTTCCTTTTTCACACTTTCAACATTTTTACATACTTTCCTTACATAACTTTTTTTACATTTTGATCATATACATGCGTATTTGACTACTTGTTGCCTTCTCTTTTACAAGTCCATCCATATGGGAAGTGATAATCAACAAATCAACAATGAAAATGTCACACACACCAACAACGAAATCGACATCAACAACATGTACATCACAACATCTACACATGCGCTCCGCCCTAGGTTCATTTTCATCACTTTTTACACTTTCTCCTCCTTAGCATCCACACTTCACATTTTTATCATTCCACGCTTTGTCTAGTCCCTCGACACACCTTTCATCATCAATATACATGGTTATCAGGTATGCATATCTATCTACTTTATGTTACCGAGCTTTTCGCTCACCAACATAAAGTGGGGGAAAATGTAGACACTAAATCACACACTTTGGGTAATTATCTAGTCCTGATTACATATTACTATTCATGTGATTCCTAAGTAAGAAAAAATATTAATTAACTCTTTGGCCACCTTTATTTTCTTTCTATTGCTACTTTTAGTCTTGCACCATTACATGCTCGGTATGCCTTTTTACTCTTTGGCATTTGTCATCCTAGACACGAGCCCACTGGATGCTAGCACTTTGGGAGCCCTCATCCCTTTGGGTGTCTTATCCTCTTTGTACTTTACTCTCATTTTTTGGGTCCTTTCTAACCATTTGAGCATCTTATATTTTTGGTATTCGGAATTTTTGGGGTTAGTTACAAAATTCAAGTAAAGGAATCATATAAATATAAAGTTACATGATCATAATAAAAGACCAAACAATAAGCACTATATATCACCACCTAAGGTTGCATCCATGAAAGGCATCTAAGAGCTCCATTGCATCCATCTAGCTCCATCACAAGGGACAAAAGGGCTAGTTTTCTACATCACACTTTATAGGAGGGAATTTCATTCTATTCCATGCACACATTTATTACATTCTACATCTAGCTACTTGCTCGCTATCCAAGTGCAACAAACACAAGAGCAACCTAGGGCAAAATTCCACACACACACACATAACTACATTGGGTCTAAGATGTAGTGCAGTGCTTAGTTGTAAGTTCACCATTGTGACAATGAGGATAATCCGATCCCTCATTTTACATCTTTCCTTTTTAGGATTTGATGTCTATTTGAGGGTTTTGCAGTCTATAATTCATTACGGGTTTCCGTGAACTCGGTGATCTTGGTGTGGCCTCAAGTGACTTGTGACACCTTAGAGGAGGTTTCTAAGCATTTCTACAAACCCATGCATCGAGAAATAGGTCTAGGGAACCCATAGGCACCCTTTTTCCTCTCAGGCGCCCCATTCTAGCCTATCTCCTTGAATTTGTATTTTTACGTGCTCTAGTGCGATAGTTAGTGCTTTGATTTTTCCAATTTTCCAACTCTATGCATTCTTGAACTCGTGAACCGGCTAAGGATTGTTACCCTCTCTTTGCACTTAGGGTTTTCAATTTATTTCTTAGTTTTTTTGGATTAGGATAAAGTGAGGGTTTTGAAAGGACCCTCATCCTTTTACAAAAATCCCATCCGACTAGATTGAGTAGTGGAAATTACATATAATATACCTATAGGTAATCCAAAAAAATCTATAATGAGAAATAACAAAAAACATAACATATTAAAGAAGTTTTCTCATTTCATTAACAACATTTTTAGTAGTAGAGACACACTTCTCTCGCCAATGTGTCACTAGGACCAACATCTCAAAGTGTAATCTTTTGTCAATGATAGCTCTGGTATTATCCATGAAATCTTTCCAATTTTTAAGCATGGTAAAATCACACTGAAGTTTTTTTTGAATGGAAGTTACCACCTCAACTTGACTGTCACACTAAGGAGGATCCTTCGATGGTTTATTTCCATCGATATCCAAGTCTACATTCTTAGCAACAGTTTGAGAAGAATCTAGAGGCTCTAACCTAGGGAATCCAAGTAAAGTATGCAAGACCCATAAGGGCTTTAGAGATGAGTTGTTTAGAACCATAAACTAAGAGGTGCTTTGAATAGGGGGTAGGGGAGAGTGGAGGCACAAGGAGGTCACTGATTGCACGAGAGAGGGGGAGGAGGCACCACCAAAGAACGACCCAGAGGCGGCCAAGGATTGCAACAATGGCCACATCCGGGTCGAATCGGATGAAATTTGTTTATGCCATTGACTTATGTTGGGTTTATTGGAGGGGGCAAGATGGGTAACGAGGGGACGGAGCGAGGAGGCAATAGGCATACGACGGTGCTTACCCAATTTAGGTGGAAAATGAAGAAGCTCGAGATGGGGAAACAAACATCGGAACAACAAATAAATCAAGCCCCGATGCAGAAGAGGACCCTCCCTTCTCTTGCTAAATTTATTGAGAGTTCAAGAGATTAGAACAGGAAAGTTGAGAGATTAATCTTCTTACCATGATGTCGGTGGAAAGAAGAAAGAAGTGAGGCCCGTACACCATACTTGTAGTGCCCATCAATTGTGAAGTATCACATGATCACATTCTCCACTCTATCCCATGGGGGATATAGAGAAGCCCACTCATAATTGAAAGATATTTATGAGGTTCCTCACCAGGGTTGAGAAAATTGGCCAATTCTACATTCAGGGACCTCTTCAAATACACTTTGCTCTCGCGGAAGGTAACTTGATCCACGAGTTCATAGAGATGGTGAACTTCGTATTACCCACCAGCACCTTCCCCCATTTCCATAAAGCCGAGCGAAACAAGAGTCTTGTGCCAAGTGGCCCGAAAGCTGTTCCATGAAGGTGGTGATACCACCTTCGTTAACGATATCCTAGACCTCCTCATCTTCCTAAAATTTAGCGCATGAAATAAGCTCAATATATTTTATTTGGCCCCCCATGATGTTGATTAGAACAAAAAATCTCAAAAAAAACACGTTAGGGCCCAAATTTATAGTTGTGAACAAAGCTTTCCGAATGGACCTTCACACAAATCTGCCATACAGGGTTATGATTACTAGAAATAAAAGCAAATTTGGTCCAAAAATTCGCTTTTAAACCAGCATCTCTATCGCACACGTGCCATCTTCTTTCAAATGTCTTTTCTTATTTATGATGATGATAGGGCAATCACTGCTAAGATTACAGGGGATTTCTACCTAATCTTGTTGACTCTCGATGTAGCATTATCAAAGCTGCTTTGAGAGAGATAAGTAGAACCAACCAGAGATTAATGCTTGAGAGAATAATCATTATGTAAACTTCTGAGGAGGTCGCTAGGGAAATTCCCAATCCATATTTTTGATCCTCTAGTTGGACACCCATATTGGCAAGGAGGTCGGTAACCTTGTTTCCTTCTTTGTACATGTCTTTGATACTGATTTCCTAGAATATGAATTTAAGAATTTGGATATATTCAATGATGTTTGATTATACATTGACCAGATTCTTCAAATTTTAAAATCTTGATAATATTTAGGGAATCAATTTCCACTAAGAGGCACTCATGACCAATTTGAAGAGCCAATTCCAACCCCCTAAGGATAGCCATGGCTTCAACATGGTGATTTGTACCACACCAAATTTGACAATAGTAACAACAAGAGGGAAACCATCCATGTCATGAAAAATGACACCCCCTCATGAATTACACAAGTTTCCTTTAGACGCACCATTTATGTTAAGTTTCAACCAGCCAGGGGGAGGAGGAGTCCAAACTACGACCACTTGAGAAAACATAGAGGGGTTCACCTCCACCTATAGAGCAAGATGCTGACACTAATTCTTAGAACCACAAAAGTTTACCTTTGCTTATAAATTTTCCGGATATAGTTATTGAGGTTTTCTTGTAAGAGGATACCAATACTTTTGACCACACGTGTCGGGTTCATAGCTTGCTTTAAAAATACGCCTATTTCACTCCTTCCAAATACCCCATAGGCCATGAGGGAGAAGAAGTTTCCAAGCGAGGGAGAGGATTCGATGAGAGAATGGGGAGAACCATTGGTTGAAGGCTTCAGAAAGAGATGATAGGAATATCCACGACACACCAAGATGACTCAAGAGTTGACCCCTAATAGAGTGTGTGAAAGGATAATGGAGAAGGTGAGAAGAGGATTCCAAAGTTACAAGACAGAGGAAACATCGAGAAGGAAGAGAGAAGCCTCTTCTTTTGAGGTTTTCACCAGAGATGATGGCATTCCTAAAAGATAACCATGCAAAGAGACCAATCTTGGGGGTGGTAGTAGAGGGCTAGATATAATGAAGAGGCGAGCCATGGGGATGCAAGGTTTAGAGGAATAGGCTGCCTTTACAGTGAAATTTATGAAAGGAGAAAGAGGCCAAATGTGCTCATCCAGTGCTAAGGAGAAGAGGATGTATTGAGAAGACAAAAGAGTTCTAATACTCATGAGACGTTGATTTTAGATGCTGTTACAACTAGGCCAAACTAGTAAGGATTAAAAAGGTTTAGAGTTGATGATCGAAAATATCTGTTGACTTTCCTGCCACACTTGGATATTAATGTCCTTTGATAAGATCTCAAGAAGAATATCGAGCAAGAGGCTTGTCCCAATCCACCAATCGACTAGAAGTCAATTTGGTCACCATTTCCAAGATGTCATTTAATTCCAGATGCAACATAGGAAGAGAGCTCACTACAGAATTCCAAATGGCGGGGCCTCTAGGGGGTCCGAATGGAGAAAGTTCTTTGTAGGAAGAAGATACTTAGATAGAAGAGCTGAACCCAAGAAGTTGAGCTCTCATAAACAACCACCCAACCAATCTTAGCAAGCATGGCTTTGTTGATGTCAACAATTCTTATAAGCCCCAAACTACCCGAGAGGGTCAACAGGAAAATTGTATTCCAAGACACTAAGTGGATTCATTTCCTTTCTTCAACACCAAAACAGAGAATTTTTTTGTATTTTCTCAATGGAATTGATCATAGAAGATGGCATTTTGAGCAATGACATAAAATGGACAGAAGAGACTGGAGTGTAGCTTTAACCAAATGAAGCTTACCCACCAGGACCGAAATATAGAGGCTTTTGATTTGTTTTCCTTTTAAAAAGGGGGAGCCTAAGATAAGAAAAGGGAAGATCAACAATGTTGCACCAAATATATCAACAATATTTCTTTGTCTACAGGGTGAGGTGTTTATGAAAGAAATACAAATTTTAGAGAAATTTATAAGTTGCTCTGAGGCCATCCGATAACACTCGAAATTTCTTTTAGGGCCTTGGATTCCACCACCGAAGTTGCACTCATGAGAAGAGTATCATCTGCAAATTGGTTGTGAGTAGCAACAAGAGATCTAGTAGTAATTTTAATGCCAGAAATTATGGTAGCTTGTTTGGTAACTTCCAATGCCCTACTTAAAGTGTCCACCATTAAGATGAAAAGGAAAGGTGAAAGAGGGTTACATTTCCTAATCCCCTCTGTTTTTAAAAAAGCCAGCTAGAATTCCGTTCATCGGGATCAAAAAGCAAGGAAAAGATATGCAAGTAAAGACCCAACTACACCACTTGTCACTAAAACCAAATCTCTTGAGCACTCTCAACAGAAAGACCCAACTGACTTTATCGAAAGCTTTTTGCATATCTAACTTAAGTATCATCCCCAAAGTCTTGACATGCTGAATAAAATGAATTGCCTCATGGAAATTGATAATACCACCTTGAATGAGACGACCACCCAAAACCATTTTTTTGTTCGAAATAATAAGCATAATCATCAACAATTTTAGTCTAGCCGCCATCATTTTAGTAATATCTTATAGGTAGTGTTGCAAAGGCTTATTAGTCTGAAATTAGAAACCAATTTAGATCCAAGTGATTTGGGAGCCAAAGAAATGAAGGTAGTATTCCACTCTTTTAAAAGAGAGTTGCTTCTCTGGAATTCATTCACAACATTATACAAATCATGTTAGGTAAACTTAGTTTACTAGATTAATTTATGCATTTATTGTTTAGGTAGACCTAGGAAATCTTTGTATGGCCTTAAATAGGCACCCCAAGTTTGGTACATCAAAATTGATGAGCATCTCGTTTAACATGGATTTGTTAGAAATCCATATGATCCCAATCTCTACCTTAAAAAGAAAGGGGGAGATTGTGATTTGTGATGTCTATGTCGATGATCTAATCATCACTGACAATTTAGTGAAGATGATTGATGCAACTAAAAAAGATCTTAACCGATTATTTGACATGACAGATCTTGGGCTCATGCACTACTGTCTTGGATTAGAAGTATGGCAAAAGGAGAATCACATATTTATTTCTCAGTTAAAGTATACCAAGACAACACTCAAGAAATTTAGGATGATGAATTTGTAGTGCCCACTTCCCTTTAACACCTTTTTATACTGATCTTGATACTGTTGATTACATTATGGACATTGTTATGGTTTTGATTTAGTATGATGTTAGATATTGGACCATGGATTATTTTTTATCTTGATTTAGTTATGATGCATGATGATTATTAGAGACACTTCATATGTGGATGATGATATACTATTTGACATGGATATATTTTGAATGTTGTTCGGACATGTGATTTTGGATATTGTGAGTAGACCTAGAAATGGACATTATATGATGATGATATAGTTGTTGATATAAATTGTAAGTGATATTGTTGATTGCCTTGATGTTGTTGTGATTCATATGCATAGATGATTTTGTGACTATATTTATATCATGTTCGATGTTACGATATGGCCACGAGGCCAAAGGAGGTATTTGTGTTTTGAGTTAAAATATCACAACAAACATGGGGGATTGGAGACCAACCACATTGGAATTCAACAAGGTCACCATGGCAATTGTATTTATTGTATATTTTGTTAGGGATTCCCATGGGGGGGATTACCTTTGAATGTGACCAAGGGGCTTTGTGTATTTTATTAATGTGGTTCCTTTTACTTATTGTTTGCATGTGTTTATTTTGTGATGCATTTACCCCTTTCATTATTCTTTTAATTGTGGAGTATTAATGTGAGTAATCATATTGTTAAAATAAATAAATAAATCAAATTTGGGATATAAGAAAGTAATTATAGAAGTTGTTGGCTTTTGTATTAAATGTTGTAAGTATGTGTAAGTGATGTGTAAGTATGTGTAAGAGTTGTAAGTCAAATTTTGGAGTATGAAACACTCCACCTCCTTGGAAATTCGAATTTGTCCTTGGAGGTTGTTTTTGGAGGTTTGTGGGACAAGGAAAACTTGTCCCATACCTCTTAATTTTATTTACCAACCATACCTATGGTTGGAGGGTTGATTTTAGACCTTTTAATGCATTTTGGGAAGACAAATTGTAAGTTTTAATTACACTCTTCTTACATTTTATTAAATTCAGTCCTTTGGGGTGTGGGCTTTTTGGAGTGTGTAAGTTTATTTGTCATATTATTCACCCACCTCTTTATTGTGCTTTGGAGAATGAATTTGAATTTTGTGTTGGAGTTGAGGATGTGTGATGTGGCATCCTACATGGATCCACCTCATCCTCTTCTCTTCCCTCTTCTATAAAATTGAAACTCCTTGCTTTGTTTTGGGTTGTTGAACTTTTGGAATGCTTCCTTGGGGTGAATTTTCCTTGGTTGTTTGGAGCTCTTGTTGATTTTGGAGGAGATTGGAGAGCATTTCATACTTGGGCATTGTTGATTTTGGGATTGTATTTTGGCATTGAAAGCTTGTGGTTTTGGAACAAAATCTACCATGGAGAGGTAGGAGCTTAGCTCTTCATATATGCTTTTATTTCTTTTTATGTTTGTGTGAATGGTGAATGTTTTGTGTGTTTGTTGGCTGGTTGGGTAGATTTCCTAGGAATGGTGTAGGAGAAGGCTATGGGGAATCCATGTGGGGGCATAAGGGAATGCCAGTGGCATCAAAATTCTTGTGGAGGGAGTTTGGGATTGGGATCCACCATGGAAAAGAAATAGCTTGCATTTCTTACTTTGTGGGGGCATAAGGAAATTTGTGGGGGCATAAGGAGGGATTGTGGGGGTATAAGGATATGTGTGATGATTTATATTGGCGGTTTATTACAGGTGGATACCCAATTCCCATTGGGAGGCATAAGCAGCTTCCCCCATAGTTCTTGCTCCTTTGGCTTGCATGATGAAGCTGAGTTTTGTCTTAATGTTTCAATGCAGTTGTAAACTGCTGTTTTGTTTGGACTGTGTTTTTAATTTGAAATGTGCATGTTGAAAGATTACTTTGTGATGTGGAAACCTTGTTAGTGCAAATCTACAACACTCCTAAGCGACCTTGGACTGCGGTCAGGTGGATCATTTAGTGTGATTGCACAACATTGAGTTTTCTCCAAGGTGCGGGACCTTTCAAGGTGAGAAAACTCTCCAGAGAAAGCTGGTTCTTAACCCTCTATTTAGGTGTATGCATGAATTTAAAAGAGGTTCTGATTCAAAACTCCTACTCTAAAATTTCCAAGGAGACAGGGTTGAGAGAAGCATGGAAAAGGGAAACAAAACGAAGCTAAAATGGTGATACACCAAAGGAGTGATGAAATTTTGTCTTGTAAATAAACATAGATCATAGAGATGTAACACCAAAGCATATCTGATTTCCAAAATATAATGAAAGATCGAAGACAATGATAAACACATGAGAGGATTGGAAGATCATTCACAAAACATGCATTACCATTACCAAGTTTAATACAATGCATTATAATGGCAGAGAGGCAAAAAACGTGCCACAATCTCCATGGAATGTCTGAAACTCCTTGAATTCACATGCCAAGGGGAAGAGGGGAGTCTGCAAGAACAAAACATCAAACCCTTTACAAATGAGCCAAAATTGGCTTTTAATGGTGAAGCAGAACAAAGGAAAGGCAAAAACGCGGGCAAATTGATTTATGAGATCAACCACCAATCAAATCCCTTCAATCTCACCTAAAAATTGATGGGATTCATGGAAAAACCCATATGCCAAAGTAAATTGCTTTGCAGATCCAAAAAAATGACCCATACTTCATTAATTTTGGTGGTTGAATGTCAGTTATGTATTTTTCCCATGCCAGGGACATTTCTTCAATTTTATCCCATAAATCTCCACCAAAAGTCAAAATTGAATAGTCTATCAAGTGGAAAATTTCAACATCTTTCCAATGATATAAAGAATGCAAAAATTTGAGCTCTGGATCAAAAATATGGCCCTCGAAGATTTATGGCAAAACAGCGAAATTAAGGTTCGCGAGCCGAAATTCAAACTTTTCCCCTCCTTTTTTGAATTGGGAAAAATTCCCAAAAATTCTCCACCAGCCCAACTGCACTTCCACATGGTGTATTCTCATTTATCTGTGGGTTCAAATGATCATCTTTCCATTTTTGCGAAATTGGAAAATTTTCCTAACAAACTCCACGCCTCCGCCACTCTGGAACATGTGGTGCCATCTGGTTACTTGGCAGGGATGCACTCCACTTTCTACCTTTACACCATTAACCACTTTAGAAAAAATTCCAAAGTCCTTCCACCACCCCGACTCCCGCTGCTAATAGGACACGTGGTGTCTTCACATTGCTCGGTGGGGATGCGTTTGTATTTCTCCCTTTGACGCACTTTGACCAAACGCCGAAAAAACTCGAAGTCTTTCCGCCCCGCCACTCCAACCTGCCACGTGGCACTATCTCATCTCCTTGTAAGCTTTCGGGCCAAAATTTTTCCTTTGACCCTATTATCCTGTAAAATTGACAAGGGCAATTTTACAAGTAACCATACCAAAATTTTCTCTGGTTCCTCGTCGGGGTCCCTTAGCATTCGAAATGTTGTAAAATCCCTTTCCAGGAAATCTAGTTTTCCGAACTTGGTCATTTTGTTCCTTTTTTGGTTAGGCACACCTTTTATCTATGTAACATAGGGTAAACCTGCGCCCCCTTTATTTCCTTTGGCGTACCTTTTGAAGTGTTGACACATCAATTGTTGCACCTTCCCGTGATGTGTCTTTCTTGCCGGTGCGCAAGGCGCATCGCCTTTCTGTCGACAACAAAAATTTTGCAAAATATTTTAGTGTGCAAGCACTCAAAATCTAGTGTTGATAGTACTAAATTTGTGCCAAAGGCACAAATAATTTCATGTTGACAAAAACATATCCGCACCAAAGGGCACAATCTTTTCCATGTCGACACACATTTTGGTGCGCCTCTTTAAAAAGTGGTTGGCACATTTATTGCACTTTTGGCTATATAATGGCACATCCGCCCTGTCACTTTCACAATAAAAAACACGTGAAAATCTTTATTCCTCTGCACCTGTCAGCATGCCCGTCATTCTCGTGTCGCGTTCGTGGACCCCACTTCACTTCTCTCATTCTATATATTCCGGGTAAGTGGTCCTTGTTTCTCTTGTGTTTTTGTTTTGTTGGTTGTTTGTGAGGTTTGGTGAAATAAATCTAAGATCCATAAGCCCCTCCTGCCATTCTTGCAAATCTTCCCTCCCAAGCCATTTTCACCCTCTTTCTAGATCTGCTAGCCAAGAGGGCTCTGTCTCAAAAGTGAACCCAGATCTCTTTGTTGTACCCTTCACCATCTAAATCCATGAAGAAAGAGGCCTAAAAGCCCGCAACCCATCAAGAAAGGAGAAAGAAACCTAAAAGTTGTTTCTGAACCGCATTTTTCTCTGGGCGCAATCACCACCCTTGTTACAGAAAACACAGTCATGCCGAGAAGGCTCATTGACCTTGGTTACTGACACACAAAATCCCTGCGCCATGCATAAACCAAGTAAATCCTAAACCCGGCACTGGCGCAATCCCACTAACAACAACATAGTGCCATGTAATCTTTTTCCCGCACCGTGCAAAGACCCCATCTTTTGCGCACATAAAGTTAGCGCTACACGCATTAACCCTGCACCCTTCGGCGCACCAACATTCCATGTTACATGCAAATTGCCTGTGCCATTGGTGCACCGTACTCATACTGACACCAAACTTATTTGCGCCTAGTATAAAACCATATATAATGGCACAGGCGCATCCCTGTCTATAATAACAATGATGTTATATGAAAAATCCTTACACCCTGCTCCCTTTGGCGCTAATTTATTCCTTGTAACACTCTACTTCAATGCACCATACTATTAACCCTGCACTTGTAGTGTACTGCGCCTGCGCGCGAAGCCTTAAAATTGCTAACTCCTCATTCTGTGATGCTTTAATGGAAGATCTGACGGCTAACATGGCTCTTTTACATTGGACTTCGCTCCTCCTTCTTGCAGATCAACAACTGAACTTAGATCCACATATGTCTACATCAAGCAAAAGGCCAACCAAGTCAAAGGGTAAGGCTAAGCTTACAGAGGAAGAGATGAAATACAAGTATCAAAGGGTCAGAATGCCCGAGTCCCAGGCAGAATGTGACCTAGACATTAGAGATTCCGAACTCGATCACATCGACATGGATGATTTCTAGGCCAGAACCAGGAGGGTCACATGAAGTCCTTACATGGACAAACTGGTGGGCAGTGGTCTACATTTTGTTGGGGAATCCCGTCGGTGCGATAAACATTGAGTTTATGATGGTGGTGGCCCACTATTACAACAAAGACACAAGGTGTGTCGAAAATGAAAAGGGTGAGGTCATAATCAACCTCACTGCCTGGCACTTCAAAATCATGCTAGGCATTCCCCACCACCAACATTTTGTGGTGTAAGCCAAGAAAAGCGCATCAAGGCATGGGAGGATAATGAAGACAAATGCATGTAGGTGATGAATGAAGTGCACTTAAAAATAAGAAGGTAATAACCAGATGGCCACGGGTTATTCACCGTGTAGCAACGCGTCTCTAAGGAACCGAGGTGATACTATCACCTTCCTAAGCGAGTTTTTGGGCTTTCGATGCCCATTACTTTCCAAATGGATGCTCGGTACCTAGAAACCATGAATAAGAATGTGCGATCGGTATTTTGAGTGGGTGGAGATCATAAGCGGCACCATATCAAAGCAACTCCAACAACTCACCACAACTGGGGAGGTTCTACATGAACTCCTACGTAGTCTACATTCTTTGCCTTAGAGAGGGATTATCCAAAGACTAAGCCGATGCAGAGGTTGGCCTCGGTGAAGATATATAAATACTACTCGGAGTTGAAGCTGGAAAATAACATCCCACGGTTTACTAAGATCAATGATGCTTTCTACTACGGCATAAATCGCCTTTTGAGGCCAAATATGACTCATGGTCGGATGACTAAGAGCATAGTCACAGCGACTGAGAAGTGGGGAGCACTATTTACCCAATTCCCCACCTTCACCTATCTCAGAGCAGCTAACTTCTTGGGGGAGCCCACCAAATTGCCAAGGTATGCTGGCCCTAAGTTGATCTGTTGGAGCTGTCCAGATAGCTCATAACATACCATGAAAAGTGCCTGAAGAGAAAGAAGGGTGGAACTCCTTTCCCCCTTACAGTGGGCAGGTACACCTACATTTCCCACAACAAAGCCCGAGAAATGTTTGCACAGAGCTAGAACTGCTCAATCTAAAGCACAATTTCCTAGCAAGGCCCACCTTCGATCCAAGAAATTGCCTCCCTAAGGCAAAACTCGATCCGATCCACATTCCACAGATCAAGGATATCTACATCAACTTGTATCATGAGGTCAAACTCAGAAGAAAGGATCACTCTCACCTAGCCCTGGCAGAGATTATTCAGTATGGCGTGGCCATTGTTCCAAAAGGTTATCAAACTACCGATCAAGAAGTTGATTAGGTGTATCTAGACACGGATGGGGACAGCTGGCCGTTTGCCGAAATAGATAGAACAAAGGCACCTCAAACCTTTGAGGTGAGGGTTAAAGAAACATTGTGGTGAGTAACAACAGTGCGAGAATGAATGGTCTCATCTACCTCGGAGTAGATTTCACCACGTCCCCTTTGGGCAATGCACCTATCAGGCCGAAACATCTGCCAAAGGGCAAAGGCAAGGATAAAGAGGGAGAATCAAGCTCTGCTCAAGAAGAAGCTCCTGAGAGCCCTCCTTCCACCGCACAGGAACAAGTTATAACTCTGGCATCCCCGGAGAAAGAAGCGGCCAGAGAGTGTTCCAATGGGCACATCCATTCGAAATTTTCCACTACAAAAAAACATGGAGGTTCCCACCGTCCCTTCTCCCCCTTCTCATGTGACTCAAGCGACCATTCCTTTGGTCGTATCCTCTCCCCCATCTTCTACTGTTCCCCCTTCCTCGTCCTCCATCTTCTCTTCTCTCGCGAGCTGTCCCCACTATTTCTTCTCTCATCTCTCAGCTCCCTTCCATTCCCATGACTACCTCACCTGCAGTATCTCCCCCTCCCGTGAGCACTTTCTTGGCCTCTCTCTCGATGCCGCCACCAAGTGTCTCTACGCATTTCCCCTCATCCACTGCAGACTTCTCCCTCTTCCACCACTGGTCCCTGCTCCCTTAGGTCTAGCATGGCTTTCTCAGCACTTGAGTCAACATAAGAGGAAAGTCCC
This sequence comes from Taxus wallichiana var. yunnanensis, assembly GCA_018340775.1. Classification (NCBI taxonomy): domain Eukaryota; kingdom Viridiplantae; phylum Streptophyta; class Pinopsida; order Cupressales; family Taxaceae; genus Taxus; species Taxus wallichiana. Next base: position 437,452,300 of record CM031239.1, read on the forward strand.
TATTGCACCTATGGACTTCTCTGTCATCCCAGTAAAGGGGGCTAAGAAGCAAAAGCCGATAACTCGCTTCTCTCAGAGTGCATAGGGAGAAAGAGTAATGGAGATCGTGTATCCTGATCCTTCAAAGGATAAAAAGGATCTGTCTCCTACAGATTATACAGTGACGCAGGTCACAATGGGAACGTCTTCTGAAAGCCTTCAAGGGGAGACCCTATATGTGGTGGATGCCCTTTGCAAGAAACTCCAAGAAGCAAAGGAAGAGAAGAGGCTACTAAAAGAGGAAAACAAGCATCTTCTCCATGCCTTGTAGAAAATGGGTAGTGCACCTCCTACTGTTTGCCACTTTGAAACTCCCGAGGTCCTAAGCCAGGATAAGATAAATGAATATGCCAAAATTGGTGAACAAGGTATGGCAATTTCTGCCTGGAGAGATCAGATCCTCAAAGACAGCGAGGAAGTAATTGTCAAGTTCACCGAATTATATCAGAACATTAGCCAGGTGAACAAAGATCTCCAGGTAATTGCAGGACCTATCTCCAAAGAGTTGGACCATGCTCGGTTGCAACATGAGTCATTCCAGAAAATGCTCATTGTTCGAGTTGATGATTTGGTAAAATTTGGCGTTTTCGATCACCCGAGGTACCCAAAGAAAATCCTTGCTGCATTGGACTACCGGAGTTGATCAGATGGAATTCATCCTGGAGAAGATAGAAAAAGTCAAGGAGGAAACCCTAGATGCAATGCATCAAATGGAGAAAATTGTTCTAAGAATGTCTCAGGACTGCTCACTCCTTCTTTCGCCTTGAGAAAGGCGGATGAAACAATTCGGATCTTGAGGAGATAGTCTACCGCAAGGGCTAGGGCGAGAAGTCACTTTTGACATGGAATGCATCAATAATCTTCTGGCCTACCATGATTTTGTGGGGTACCTGATGGAGGGGTAATGAATATTTCAAGCTCCCCGAAAAACTCAGAGATGAGTGGGAGACTTGCGAGGTCATCGGTGATCATACAAAGGGTCCTGCCCAGGATCAACTTCAACCGATGGTCAGTAAATTCATGGAATATCGGACCCAGTTCCACATTACCTCTTCCAAACAGCGAGTAAAAGTAAGATACCCCCTTTCAGCCGTGAGATGACGATGAATAACCTTCTTCCTATTGGCTTTCTTTTTTGTAAATATCTAAGAGTATGTTGGCACACATGATGACATCATCCATGTTGCACCATGGGATGTTGTCATCCACCAAGTTTCCCAAAGTCAACAATTGACTTTTAGATATTTTGTAATTAGTTGTTGGTTTCTTTTTACCTTCCTTCTTCTCCTTCTTCTATATATACTTGAATACTTGTTGTATTCAGTGGTGGACACCTTTTAGATGAAAAGTAGAAGTGAGAAGAAAAGGCTTTGTACTTTTTGTAATAGAAGAAAACATTAATACAAATATTAAGACTTTGTGCTGAATATGTGTGTTATGGGCATATGATCTTTCTTATGTTAGATCTATGCGTTTATTCTATTGGATCTATCTCTACTCTTTTGTCATTTGTTCATCAGTATTGCTTTGTTCGTCTATGCAAGTAGGTTTGGCTCCATTTATTACTAATACCAAAACATAGACCTTCTGATCTTTCTACTTTGGAATTCATTTCTTTTCTCCCTTTGGATCCATCTTATCTTTGTTCTTTCCCTTCTCTCCTTTCCTTTCAAAATTGGAAACACCTCTCTTTGGGATGAGATCCCAAAACCCCAGAAGGTAGAATATTGTGAGACTTACACAAGATTCCTGCTGGTAGAATAACAATAAACCAGTTTCACTTTCTTTGACTCAAAGAGGGGTGATGCCCTACACCTTTGTTGGCTCGTATATCCATAAATCTGTCCACCGATAGATTTTAGACTAAAAGACCCCAAAAGGCTAAGTGCCAATTTTTTTCTCGCGGGCCTGCCTTGGGAAAATTTCCCCTCCAAACTCCGTCGAGCCATAACTTGCAAAATACAAGGAGTTAGGAGGAATTCTTTACCTTTCTGGAAAGGGGAGAAAATTCTCTATCTAATGAAGCAATACCTAGAAAATTTTGAGTGCCTAAAATGTGAAAAAAATTTGATTGAGGCACAAGGAAGGAAAGAATGAAGACAAGTTAGCCAAAATAAGCAGGGGCTTATTTTGGATAGCAATTTTGGTGACTTAGAGGGTCATCTTCTGCTAGGTGAAGTGACCAAGCTGCACTGAAGCAATCCAGTAGGAAATGGAGTCATGAACTTAATTGCTTGCTACTCTTAATTCATTAGAAAATCTCTAAGATGAAGATTGTGAGAGTATAAAATTACTTTGACACTGGAATATGATACGTAAAATATGCATCATTGGGGCAAAAAAACTTATGCCAAAGCACTTAGGGAAATGTAAATCTAAGCTACAACAAAAAATGTGCATAAGCACTTGGAGGAATGAAACATCTAAGCTAATATGTACAAGGTGAGAAGTTTCCCTTCTAGTAGCAATGTTTTAGATGGATTCCATTAACTGGAATCTACTGATTCCTCACCATCCAATGTAGACAATTAGAAGGCATTGCTGTTTTTGCATTTTGTGACTATGTAGGGACCACTCCAAATGGCATCAAATTTTGAATACTTTCCTGGCTTTTCTTGGTTTGCATCCCATTTCAACACTAAATCTCCAACTTGGAAAGTTCTAGTCTTAGCTTTCCTATCAAAGCTTCTCTTGATCAAAGCTTGGTCCTTCTCCATTGTTTGGGCTACATGCTCTCTGATTTCTTGGAGTTCCATCAATTCTACATATCTAACCTCCATGGGCTCAAACTCTAACAATTCCAATTACTTCATGAGTTCCAATGTTGGTAACTCAAGTGACATAGGCAAGATTGCCTCTCTCCCATAAACAAGTCTAAATGGAGAGTTACCTGTGGATCTCTTGGGAGTTATCTTATCAACCCATAGAGCTGATTTGAGCTTAGTGTGCCAAGCCCTCTGATTTTCATCAAGATTCCTCTTGATGATCCTTAATAGATTCTTGTTTGTGGACTCGGCTTGGCCATTACCTTGAGGGTAATAATTTGATGAAGTGCTCAAATAGATCCCATTTCTAACAACCCATTCAGTTACCTTTGATCCTATGAATTCCAACGCATTATCTGATATTATAGTGGCGGGTATACCAAATCTAGTTGCTATCCTTTCATAGAAGTCTAGAATGTTAGATTCATTTGCCTCTTTAAGTGCCACCGCCTCGGTCCATTTGGTGAAGTAGTCTGCATTGCTTTATTAGAATCCATTTGTGCCCTTGGCTTGAGTTTGGATTAATGACTCAATGAAGTCCAAACCCCATTGCATGAATGGTTGGTTAGCGAGATTGGGTGCAATGGAAGTGCTGCTAACCTCTCTTTACCTGTGAAGAATGCACAATTCTTACACCTCTTGATCCATGCATAATAATCACTAAACATTTTGGGCCAATAATAACCAACCTTCATGATCTTGAGATGTCACTCTTGGAGAAAAATGACCCCTAGCTGATCCACCATGGAACTCTTCTAACATTTTCTCAATTTGATTTGTCCCAATGCATCTTAGCAACACTCCATTGATATCCTTTTTGAACAAGACACCATCAACAAGTGCATATGGAATAGCTTGCAATTTGAAGTGTCTTATTTTGGCTTTGTTCATCTCTACGAAGGGCATAGGCACGTATGTAAGAAGTGCATTATGTCTTGGGTCCAGCAAGGAGTGAGCATACCACCATTTTCTTCTTGAATGTCTCTTTGTTCTTGGCTGTCTTGCAACACCAAAACAACATTCTTCTCTTTGCTTGCTTTAATTGGTTGACTCGAGGCCAATTGCTCACAAAATCCCTTTCCTCATACCGGGTTGGTGACTTTGATCTCAATGTCATACTCCATGACATGAGTAATCCACCCTACATGTTTTTCATTTAGATCTTTGTTGAGGAGGAAGTCCTTGACTCCCACGTGAGAAACCAACAATTGGACCTTGTTGTTTGAAACTAGATGCTTAAATTTATTCAAGCTCCTAATCACTACAAGAACATGCTTCTTAATGAATGAATACCTCACTTCATAGTCCTCCAAGCTTTGGCTAAAGAAGGCAATTGGCTACTCTGCATTTTCTTCCTTCCGCTGTACTAAAATTGCAGAAATTGTATCACCACCACCAAATGCATAAAGGATGAAATCTTTGGAGAAATTTGGGTTAGTGAGAGTTGGATCTGTGAGATAACTTCTTTGATGGCCTCGAAACTTGCCTTACCTTCAATTTGTCCATTTGAATGCCACACTTTTCTTCAACATCATAGTTATTGGCTTTGACAAGGGCTACAAAGTTTGGAACAAACCTTCGAACCAAAGTTGATTCTCCCCAAAAAACTTTGAAGAGCCTTCTTATGCCTTTGAAATGATAGTGCTCTGATTGCTTCAACCCTCTCTAGATCAATTGAAACCCTTCTTTGGAAACAATGTGGCCTAAGAGCTTACCTTCATGAGTTAGGAATATGTATTTTTTGGGATTCAAGGATAACCCAAATATTCGACATCTTTGGAACACTTGTCTTAAATGAAAGAGATGGTCTATTTCACTTTTAGAAAATACAGTAATATCATCTAGGTATATCAGCACTATTTTGTTGATCAATCCCTTGAACACGATATCCATTGCCCTTTGGAAAGTAGCTCTGGCGTTAGATAACCCAAATGGCATTTTTCTATATGCATAGGTTCCCCATTTGGTGGTGAAGGCTGTTTTGAACTAATCATCTTCCTTTACCATGATCTAATTATACCCTGAATAACCATCTAGAAATGAAAACCTCTCGAGCCAGTAACAACTTGCAAAATCTACTCCATAGAAGGAAGTGGGTAGTGATCCTTGAGGGATGCTCTGTTCAAATCTCTAAAGTCTACACACAACCTGATTTCTCCACTCTTCTTTTTAACTGGAACCAAGTTTGCAACCTAGCTTGAATGCTTGATGGGGAATATGATACTTTCCTCTATTAACTTATTCAATTCCTTCTTCATGAGAGGCTCAATGTGTGGATTGACCGGTCTCTGTTTTTGCCTAATGGGCTTAGCACTTGGATCTAGTTCAATTGTGTGTTGAGCTAGCTTGGGATTGAAACCTCTCAAGTCTTCATAGCTCCAAAAAAATACATCTGGGAACTCTTGGCAAAGTTGCATGAATTCATACCTTTCTTGCTCGGTTCTTTACTTTACTAATTTGAAGTGACTTGCCTTCTCTAAGCGTGATGGGATCTGAATCCTCTCCATTGACTAAGATGTTTGCTTTCTCCTTCCTAAATTGATCATTAGGATTGAAAATAGACTCTAAAGTCACAAGTCCCTTTGGCGGTTTGTTGGTTCTCAACTACACCACTTGATCACCATCTTTTGTTGTTCTAACTTTTCCTAATTTTTAGCTAAGAACTCAACTTCCTCTTGCAAGAAATTGATGATTTGTTGGTCACTCTCAAACACCTACCAACTTGCATTGTTGTCTGGCACTGATGCCCTCACAATCACATGGATATTTGGCTACATTTTATCCCTTTTGATACTTTCCACAACATCAAAGGTTGCTCCAACTTCTATAAGCCTATCAATGAACTTGGTTTTCTTTCCTAGGAATGGAGTTGATGCCAAAGCCCTCAAAATCCTCAATGAGTCCCACACTCTATTCTTATAGCTCTTGAGTAGGTCATTCTTGGCAGCATGTTGTCCTTTAACTTGATTAATAATCAACTCAATATCACCAAAGATTTATAAGTTTTGATGCCTCTTTTCCTTGACCAATGTAATCCATGTATCAAAGCCTCATATTCAACAGTGTTGTTAGAACAAGCAAACTGAAATCTAAAAGATGAATAATACTTAATGCCTTGAGGTAAAATAAACATAGCTCTCCCTCTTGCACCTTGTCTACTTCTTGATCCATTAAAGAATAACTACCATACCTCATTGTCATCTTTAAGGTCCTGGGTTGGTGATCTAGGAAGAGGTGATTTCCTTCATGTATGTAATAAACTCCTAGTTGATTCCTCTATTTCCTTGTCGGGATCAAAAGCATGTACCTTGCTTTCCCATTCATCAAGATTCAAATCTAGGATGCTTCCAACTTTGGTGTCGGACTTCATGAGTGCTTAGATAATCCTCTTGATCAAACGCTGAACAATTGGCATTGATTGGGCTTGGAATATGAGGCTCAATGTGAAAGTTTGCAATAGGTTCGGACTGATTGTGGCCTTGGCTCCATACCTTTTCCTAAAAAACATGTGTGACCAATCAGTAGATAGGTAGCCTCAATTCGAGTACAAAATCCCTTGACAAACATATGGCAAAGAGTGGTGGCAAATCTATCATTGACACATCTTGCAAAATAGTGACATTGGGGCATGCATGCAAAGTAAGGCTCAAATCTTTAATTACCCCAACTTTTGTTACTAATATCCCATCTAATTACACTACCCCCTTAGAGATGACTTCATATTGAAGGCCCAGCTGATCAGCTATTTGCTTGGGCATCACAGAACTACTTGCCCCATAATCAATCATACAATTATGTATTAGTTTATCCCTAATGATCAATGAAACATAGAATGGAGGGGGCTTCAAAATTTTACCTTCTTTGTCCTCCAAGCTTTCCCTCGGGTGAGTAGCATTTGTGAGTACCTTCTCTTGCATATGAGCTTGCTGATTTGAGGTTGACCAATTCTTCATGGTAGCTTATAGTAGATCCCTTTGGCCTAGGATGGATAGTGACTCCCACATAGATATGTTCACATTAGTCTTCTTCATTTGTTTAATGATGTTAAATGGGGATGAACCATCTCTTTGCTGCCATTTAGTTTGCACATTCTTTTCTTGTACATGGGCTATAACAGCTGGCATTTGAGCTAGTCTAGAAGGTTGGCTTAGGCTATCCTTGCACACTTGGAACTACATTTTTCTTGCCAACACCTTGTGGAGTGATGGAAGGCTGTGAATCTCTTGGATCCGATGACTACCCTTCACCAATATTCCTCTTCTTTGGTGTGTGTTAGCTGCCACACTCTAGGAAGGTGTTTGATTCATACCACAAAAATCTTCAACCTACCAATTCACAAGTGTAGTCTCATTTGGAGTTATATCTTGTTGAGACATCCCTTGTTGTTGGTTTGTTTCTTGACTTGCTTCACTCTCTACACCAGTTGTTGTCACCATCAAAGCTTGGTTCAAAGCACCATTGAAGCACATAGATTGGTTGTTAGGTTCATTGCATGGGAAACACCAATCATACTCTTGAGCTATATTATTTTTCAGCGCGGTAAGGCTTTAGAGGTAGATGCAACATTGGGGTTATAGGGCTGAAATGGTCTGCATTGGCGGGAGGCCTTACTTGATTCTAATTTGTAGTTGGGTTGGGTGGCCTATTGGGCTGATATGGTTTTCTATTAGGTTGAGTTTGAGGCTGATACGAAGGCCTAAAACTTTGGGCTTGTTGCCTCTTGAGCGTAACCATCTCATTGCCCAAATTTTGTAATTGTTTCATAATTTCTTGAAGCTGGTTTGAGGTAGTAGAGGATGAAGTAGAAGTTTCATTTGAACTTTGATTTCTAAGAGTGGGAATAAGAGCTAAAGTAGGTGCTTGACTAGTACTTGGGCTTTCCAACTTTGGATATAAGGGCATAGAAGGCCTAGGTGCAAGTTTACTAGCTTGGATTAAAAAAATTCCCAGCCCTAATGGCGATGTTGTAAGCTGCGGGTATAGTTGCACCTCCATGGATTGGATCAACATAGAAATGTCAAAATTTAAAGCCTTGAGAAAGTATAAGAAAACACCTTGAGCTATTGGCCTCACTTTGCCAATGGGATTCTATCCCATCTTCTTTGAAATATGCAATTGAAGTATGTTAGCTACTCATTGGGAGCTCTCTTGATAGTTGTCGAGTTGCTCCATAGAGACAAGTTGTCCCCTTTCTCCAAATTGGTTATGGAAGACTATGCACAAGCTGGTTCCAATTTTGGATAGAGCACGCCTCAAGGCTCTTGAACCATTACAAGGCTTTCCCTTTGAATGAGGATGCCAATAATTTAACAACAATTTGCATCTCAACAATCTCATGGATTGCACAAACATTAACAATGTCTTTGACATGATCACCAGGGGTGGTCTGATTTTCTCCAGTAAAGTATGGGATGTTCTTCAATGCTACAATTAGAACTAGGTTTTGTGCATTGAAAGCAAGTGGGCTGCTGCCAGTAAAGTTGACATAAGAATTGGGTTGTGCCATTCTGATTGGCCTGAGAACCCTTGTTGATTAGATGAAAGGTCTACCAGGTGGAGGAGTTGATAGAGTTTTGTTTGGTGGAGATGGAGACCTTTGAATCCTTCTTCCTCTTTCTCCTCTTTCTAGGGATAATTGTAGATAGTTAAATAATCCCTCCTCTCTAGTCCTTGACCTTGTTTGGATCCTTCTCATGAATCTTCAAGCTTGGACTACTGAAACTAGTTGATTCTATCCTTTTGGAGTAGCCAGATGTGCAAATCAGGGCTCTTTCCAGCAAGAAACTTACAACAATTGCACATCAACTTTGTTGTAATAAAGATGAAGACCTCTAAGGTCCCACTAGGTGTGCCAAAACTGTTAGTGCAAATCTACAACACCCCCTAAATGACCTTCAGATCTACAGTCTAGAATTGGGTCATTTAGTGTGATTACACAACATTGAGTTTTCTCCAAGGTGTGGGACCTTGCAAGGTGAGAAAACTCTCCAGAGAAATCTGGTTCTTACCCCTCTATTTAGGTGTATGCATGAATTTTGTAGAGGTTTTGATTCAAAACTCCTACTCTAAAATTACCAAGGAGACAGGGTTGAGAGAAGCATGGAAAAGGGAAACAAAACTAAGCTAAAACGGTGATACACCAAAGGAGTGATGAAATTTTGTCTTGCAAATAAACACATATCATAGAGATGTAACACCAAAGCATACAGCTGATTTCCAAAATATAATGAAATATCGAGAAGATAATGATAAACACATGAGAGGATTGGAAGATCATTCACAAAACATGCATTACCATTCCCAAGTTTAATACAATGCATTACTGATGGCGAGAGAGGAAAAAAATGTGCCAAAATCTCCATGGAATGTCTGAAACTCCTCGAATTCACATGCCAAGGGGAAGAGGGGAGTCTGTAAGAACAAAATGTCCAACCCTTTACAAATGAGCCAAAACTAGCTTTTAATGGCGAAGCAAAACGAAGGAAAGGCAAAAATGTGGGAAAATTGATTTATGAGCTCAACCACCAATCACATCCCTTGATCTCTCCTAAAAAGTGATGGGCTTCATGGACAAACCCATATGCCAAAGTACATTACTTTGTAGATCCAAAAAAATGACCCATACTTCAATAATTTTGGTGGTTGAATGTCGGTTATGTATTTTTCCCATGCGGGGACATTTCTTTAATTTTATCCCAAAAATCTCCATGTGTGGATAATTTCAATAGATTTCCAATGATATAAAGAACACAAAAATCTGAGCTTTGGATCAAAAGATATGGCCCTCTGAAGATTTAGGGCAAAACATGTGAAATTAGGGTTTGCGGGCTGAAATTTTAACTTTTCCCTCCTTATTCGAATTGGGAAAAATTCCTAAAAATTCTCCATTGGCCTAACCTGCACTGCCATGTGGCATCTTCTCATTGATCTGCAGGTTCAAATGATCATTTTTCCCTTTTTACGAAATTGGAAAATTTTCCAAACAAACTCCGCACCTCCGCCACTCCGGGATGCGTGGTGCCATCTGGTTACTTAGCAAGGATGTGCTCCACTTTCTACCTTTACACCATTAACCACTTTGGAAAAAATTCCAAAGTCCTTACGCACGCCCCAACTATTGCCGCTGATAGGACACATGGCATGTTCTCATTTCTCGGTGGGGATGTGTTTGTATTTCTCCCTTTGACACACTTTGACCAAACGCCAAAAAAACTCGAAGTCCTTCTACCTCGCCGCTCTGACCTGCCACGTGGCACCCTTTCATCTCCTTGTGAGATTTTGGGCAAAAATTTTCCCTTTGACCCTTTGACCCTAAAAGGGTAAGTGCCAAATTTTTCCAGCGGGCCGCCCAGGAAAATTTCCCCTCCAAACTCCGCAGAGCCATAACTTGCAAAATACAAGGAGTTAAGAGGACTTATTTACCTTTTGGAAAATAAAATTCCCTATCTAATGAAGCAATACCCAAAATTTTTGAGTGCACGAAATGTGAAAAATTTAAGCGAGGCACTGAGGAAGGAAATAATGAAGACAAGTTAGCCAAAATAAGTAGGGGCTTATTTTGGATAACAAGCCTATTATTCTTTATGAGTTGAAATACATTTATTATTGCATTGTGGTTGGGGCTTGGGGGCCAATGAAGAAGGATGGATTCTCCTCTTCATTGGATTTCTTGGTTGGGTGGAGAGTGTTGCCTTTCCCCTGCCTTTGTTGTGATCAAATTGGAAGAATGAGAAGAATGCATGTTCTTTGTCTGGAGCTGAGAAAAGAAGATAGTTTTGATAGTCCCTTATGAGAATTCTTTTGTAACCTTTCCCACTTTGAAGTGGATGAAATTGTAAATGTTTTGAAATGGAAAGATGTTGTATGGATTATGAAATTTGTAAAGTGAAATGTAAAAGAGTTATGCTCTGTATTTAGTTCTGTTATTAGAAAAGAAAGAAGACATGTATTCTATATATATATATATTATATATATATATATATATATATATATATGAAAGGAGTTGTAAAAGATTCATTGAATTAATGGAAGTTGTCTTACCTTGTTTAGAATGGCATTGTTATATTTAAATTTTGTATTTGAAATCCCTGGTTGGAAAATGGAAGAAGGAAATATGTATGAAGAAAATGCATTGTCTTGTCTTGTTGAAATGCATGATTGGAAAAGAATAGAATCTGCATTTTTCTTCTACATTTTGATTAAAGGAAAGATAACTACTTTAAATGAGCATGGAATGAATTCAATGTTGTTATAGTATAGCAAAGGCATAGACTAATCCTTGTTTTGAATTGTATAAACTCCATCTTTTATTCCACTGTATACTTGTAAATTTTTATCAAATATTAATTAGAACGACCCTGCAAGCTATAAAAGACAAATGAAATATTAAATTGAACTTAAGGTGATCAAAATGATTCCAAGTAAACTAAAACACTTAAGGAAATATTTTAAAACATTGCAAAATTGGGCCCAAACCTTTTCACAATCTTTTTGCTGTTAGAAGTTGTAAAAATTCAAATTGGAAATCAATCAAGCAAAATTACCTTCCAAATGCATCATAAATCCTTCTTGGAATAATTCTCCATGTCTATTTGGCATGTTGAGTGAAGGAGAAGATTAAATTGAACAAAATTTATAAGTTAAAATTTACCAATTTGCTTTTGATAAGCATGTAGGTCCGTTTTCTTAAAATTGACCCCTTAAAATTAATCAAAATAAAAAATTAATGATTTATGTGCAAAGAGGGCGTCAAGAGCTTTCCAGAAAGTCCTCATTTTCCCAAAAGTAAGTCTCTATCAAAATTTATGGCCCTCTAAAATTTTCCTTCCTTGGCGGGCCCGCGGCCCGAAATTTTTCCTTAAAACACTTACAAATTTTTTTGGGAAAATTTAAAAATTTTTCCCCGCCACCTCGTCGTCCCGTAGCCAATCAGAGGCTGCCACGTGGCCTCATGAGGCAACGGTGGAGGTGCAACACCATTTTATTCCTTGGTGTTTTTAAAATTTTTGGAAAATTTTCTTAAATCTCTCCACATGAGCACGCTAGCTCGCAACTAATGAAGGGATGACATGTGGCAACCTTAGGTGTCGGTGGAGGTGCACAACTTTTTGATACTTAGAACTTTTTAAACTTAAAGATCTTAAATCCTAAAAGCCCTCTGATGGTCTATTTATGGTCAATGAAATCATGACACGTGGCGTCATCTGGGATTGGCAAAGGTGCACACAAAATTTAACCCTTGCACTTTTTGAAGTAAAATTCTAAAATTCGTATGTTTCCTCGCAAGTCGGTTTCCCCGCCATTTAGAGCTTGACACGTGTCCCCTTCAGGATCATGGGCATGCAGAGGAAAATCATAATTTTTCCTCGAAGAGGGGAAAAGTGCTAAAACTCTTCCCGCTCCACCGACCCGCGCAAGGGAAAATTTTCACCCCTAGGCCCGCAGGCCCGCTCTGGGGAAAATTTTCACCCTAAGGCTTGTCAGTCCATAACTTGAGTTTTATGAGGAGTTAGGAGGACTTCTTTATATCAATGGAAAGGTGAAGAAATTTTCTATCCAATGGGAATGATTTAGGAAAATTTTGAATGTGTTAAGTGTGTGAAAAATCAAGTTGAAACTTTAGGCCTATTAGAGAATGTGTGGGGTGAGGAATTTTCCCTGAACCTAATTGAAACTTCTAACCCTAAATTTTGGACCTTGTGACCTCTAATATTTGTTAATAAAAGAAAAGTATGTTCTAGTGGATTAGAATTGTTCTAGAAGGTGTTAGTGATAGTTGTTACCTTATAACCTGGTTGTTGGATCCTTTAAAGAAAAATAAAATTATTCCATAATTTTATAACTAAACCTAGGTTGTTCATGGGTCTCAAGTGGGTTGTTTTTTTAACAGGAATTACAAAATTACACACATATTGCTACACCTATGGAGAGGAGACTGTAGTTATCTTTTTCAATTTCAATTTTCTTTAGTTAATAATCAAAGTGCATAATTAGTCGTGTTGGATAAGGGAGAATTTTGGGAGAGTGGGGTGTTCGGTTCAAGTCCCCTCCAAGGTCTTTGTTTTATTGAAAATATTTGCATATTGAATCTGGCGGGAACTTTGACACTGTCACCATATTTAGCGGGAAAACCACCGCCAAACCCTGCTAACCCTTTTTTCCCAAATAGGTTAATTTTTCCCTCCGAGTAATTTTTGTAAAGGGAGGACATCCAAAACTACATTTTAAGTTGTTTTTTTTGTGGTTTTTCACACATAGAGCCATATTGAGCTCCGAGAGGCCATCAGGGCCTCACAAAACAATTTTTTTGCCTATCATTCAATTTTTATGTATATTGGATGTAATTATATTTTTAGTGGATTGTACTAATTTGTAGGTTGCCATATTCAACCATAAACATTGTAACTAATAAAATTGACAGAGATTTGTAAATAAAAACAATGATAATTTTTGTTCTGTAACACTCATGAGATCTTCAGATATCTTTCGTAGCGTTCGGTATATACGGTGACTCTGGGAAGCGCTTATGGGTAAAGCCATTACGACTACTATTGCATTTAATGCCTAATATAGATGTAAAAATGTTGTTTGGGCACTGACCCTATAAATTGACGAGGAGTAATAAGGACATAATGCACACACTTTAAGCCCTCCCATCCATTTGTGAACAATTGCACGACATAAATCCAGACACTGAAATTATTTGAGTATATAGCAAAGTTATGCGCACGTATAAGGATATTTCTTTTAGCCACTGTCAATAATCACACAAACCCCTTTCAGTACTTTCTTGGTACCACGTATCAAATTCTTTCATGTACATTAACACCTCTTTCACGTACTGTTGAGTATATCGAAAGGGTGAGCTTCTTCCACATACCAACGAGTATATTGGAAGGGAACGTATATAAAAGGTTCAATATATCGGATGATGGTATATGGATTGGGAGACCGTATACTTGGAGTGATAAGAGCCTTACCCTTTGTCAGTGAATTCAGAAAATGGGCACCAATGCCCCTAAGTTATTTCTTCCAGACTCACAACTCCTAAGAGGAGATAATTATGTTGCGTGGAAAACTAAGATCAAAACACAACTTGAGTTTAAGGAGATATGACTGTTGTGAATAGTTACGCGGCAGATCATCTAGATGATGCGGCTCGTAAAGCAGTTTGATAGGGCCAATCAAAAGGCCAAAGTCATAATTTTGTTCATAGTGTTTGATGAAGTGCAACCCCACATTTAAGATGACACAAAAACTAAAGAAGCGTGGGATAAGTTGAGCATAATATATGAGGCCAAAAAAAAGAGCACAATACTTAATTTGCGAGACTTAGTTACACACACTAAATTTCAAGCGAAAGCGAGAAAGTTGAAGCTTTCTTGTGAAGAGTTACAGAATTAAGGGCTTCACTTCTAGCTGGGAGAGGAGGTCACTGATATAACTCTCATTCCCATTGTTCTGAGAGCACTCCCTCCTTCATACCGCATTTTTGTGACAACACTAAACTTGTTGGATCAGACAGTTTCTTTTGACAAGTTAGTGAATCTACTGCAATAAGAAGAAGCTATGTACAATAAAGATGATGAAGAGGAGCAGACACTATCTTCTCATTAGAAAGGAAAAGGAAAAGGAAAATCTCATTCCTCTCAAAATTCCCAAAAACAACATCAACATGGGGACAAGAATAAGAATAAATGTCCTATCTGCAACAGAGGACATGATATAAAATATTGTTGGTACAATACATATAAGAAAGGTTCATCAAGTCATTCTAGACCTCAAAATCAGCAATATCATAAGGGAAATTCACACTACAATCAAGGGTAGAAGATCAAGAATCGACAAAGAAAACCCCATCAACAAGGAAATATAGCTGAGCAAGAAGAACATTCAGAAAATGAGGACTTCTTGTATACTTCTCATTCCAATGAACCATCCACGTCATCTAGTGTTTTTGGTATGTTGATTTAGGAGCCACTCAACACATGATTGGGCATAGAGACTGGTTTACCAAAATGAGGGACACCTTCAAAAAACCATGTTTCATTAGGTGATGATTCTTCGTACACAGTACGAGGATTGGGAACATTTCTCTACCTCTTGGTTCACGAAATTGTAGACTATCAGCTGTAGTACATGTGCCTGGCTTAATAAAGAATCTGCTATCAGTTAGCCAACTTCTAGATCACAATCTAAAGATTGAATTTGATAGTAATTCCAGTAAGAAAGTGTGTTTGATTTGAGACAAATCAAGAGGCTCAAAATTGTTTCAAAAGACTCAATGTGGGATGTATGTTCCAACTTGACTTTATCCATAGAGATGATAAAACACTTGTGGCTTCTAATTCTTCATCAACATAGTTGTGGCATCAGAGACTTGGTCACATCAGTTTCAAGTATTTGAAAAACTTCACCGGTATAACATGGTGAGAGGTTTTCCATCTCTCTAGAAGGATATAGATAAGTTTCCTCACTACCTAACAGGTAAAAAACACAAAGCTTCATTCCAGAAGAGTAGTTATCAAGCTCATGGTAAGGTTGATCTGGTTCATATCGATCTTTACGGTCGATGCAACCTAGTCATCTTGGATTTTAGTACTTCATGCTTTGTGTTGATGACTATTCAAGAAAAATGTGGATATTTTTTCTTCGTAAGAAAAGTGATGCTTTTGAGAAATTCAAAAAGTTCAAAGTGGTTGTAGAGAATGAGATTGATCATCACATCAAATCTCTCCACTCAAATTGGGGGAATTCACCAGTAATGAGTTCAAATCATATCTACAAGCTCACGAGATTCATTGAAAGATGCCTCCTCCACACACATTGCAATAGAATGGTGTTGTTGAGAGAAGAAACTGTATTATCATGGAAATGGTGTGTTGCATGATCGATGATTTTGGATTAGCGAGGAAATTTTGGGTAGAAGCAACAAAGACAACTATATATTTGTTAAACAGAGTGCCCATAGTTGCTCTTGATGGAGTAATGCCACACAAAGCATGGTCGAAGTGGAAGCCATCTATTGCACACCTCAGAGTATTTAGGTGTAAAGCAAGCATGCACATACCCAAACAGAACAAATAGAAGTTGGATATGAAATCTCAAAAAATCATCTTCATTGGCTATGATGAAAAGACTCTTAGGTATAGATTGATGGATCCAAAGACTAGGAAATTCTATATTGTGAGAGATGTTGAGTTCTTTGAGAAGAAGGAAGGTGAAAATCCACCTCCAGACTCACATGATGTAGATATTTCACCTGTTGTGAAAACAGAGGTTGATGTTCCTGTTGATGATGACAGTGATGATGATGATCGAGATAAGACCACAACCCATAGGAATAGTATAACGTATGCCCAAGTGGTATACTAACATGATATGAGATGAAAAATTGGATGCTCCACCAGATACATCCACCACTAGAACACAGACTCGCAATAAAACACAAGAAGAAGCAAACTTGGATTTGATGAGTAGAGTTTTTGAATCTATTGAGCCTTCCACTATCTAGGAAGCCCTACAGTTGAAATCTTGGAAAGATGCCATAGATGTTGAGTATCGATCGGGGATGAAAAATAACACTGGAAAATTGTCGATCTTCCACCAGGGAAGAAACCCGTTGGTTGTAGATGGATATTTAAAACAAAGTACAAATTAGATGGGACCATAGACAAGTACAAAGTGAGATTGGTAGAAAAAGGGTACATAGAAAAAGAAGGCATAGACTATGAGGAGACATTTACTCCCATGACTAAGATCAAATGATTAGGACGATCTTTTCTCTAGCTACTTAGTTTAGTTGGAAATTCCATCGAGATGGACATGTAATGTGACTTTCTAAACAGAGATCTACAAGAAGTCTATATGACTAAATCGAGGGTTATATTGTACTTGGTGAAGAAATAAAGGTATATAGACTCGGGAAATCTTTGTATGGACTTAAACAAGCACTCCGATATCGGTACATCAAAATTGATGAACATCTCATTCAACATGGATTCATCAGAAATCCATATGATCCTAATCTCTACCTCAAAAAGCAATGGGGGAGTTTGTGATTTTTGTTTTCTATGTCGATGATCTAGTAATCAGCGATAGTTTAGGGAAGATCATTTATGCAACTAAGAAAGATCTTAATTGATTGTTCGACATGTGAGATCTTGGGCTCATGCATTACTGTCTTGGATTGGAAGTATGGCAAAAGGAGAATCACATATTTGTTTCTCAGTTGAAGTATACCAAGAAAACGCTAAATTTTTTTAGGATGATGGATTGCACACCTATTACTACACCTATGGAGATGAAAGCTGTAGTTATCTCATTTAGATCCATCTCTGTGGTAGATGCTGACTCTCTATTGTGATTGATTGTGAGTCATATTTACCTAACATACACTAGACCAAATATCGGCTTTAGTTAGCTATCTTTCCGAGGTTCATGCGGGAACCCAAATTTTTTCATTGGAAGGAAGTAAGGTGAATTTTGAGATATCTCAAGGGTAAAATAGATCTTGTTCTAGAATATAAGAAGAATGATCAATTCTTCTTGATTGGATATTCGGATTCAGATCATATAGGTAACATTGATGATAGGAAATCCACTTTTGGATTTGTATTCTTTTGGGATCTGGACCAATATCATGGGGAAGTAAGAAACAACACTTTGTTTCTCACTCTTCTATAGAAGCCAAATATTGTCTTTGCGGTGAAGTCTGTTTGCGAAGCGATATGGCTACGTCACATCTTTGGAAGGACTTGAAATACAACAGACAAACCTACCACCATGTATGTAGATAATGAAGGTGTTCTCAAACTTGTTCACAATCTAGTTTTTCATGAGAGAACAAAGCACATCAAGGTACATGTTCATTTCATATGTAAGCATGTCTTGAAACACAACATACTGACTCCAGTTTTCCCTAACGGTGAACAAGACAATATATTCATAAAGTCACTTGCACATGACAAGCTAGAGTTTTTAAGAGAGTTCCTCTCCTCATCCCTTGAGGAAATGTAAAATTAAGGGGGGGAATGTTAGGTAAACTAAGTTTACTAGGTTAATTTATGCATTTATTGTTTAGGTAATTATGAGTTACTTAGGTAACTTAGTAGTTGTATGTTATTGTTAAATGGTTATGTTTTTATAACCATTATATTTGGATTATTGTAATCTCATAGGTTTATTTGTTGCATAAGTTGTAATAGTCATTTGTTTGTATTACTTCACGTATGTATATTGTTGCACCTATGTAACAACTCTTTTGTTTGTATCCGGTTGTCCAATATCTATAAATATTGCAACCCTCACTATTGTATCTGGTTTTTATTGCATATCAATAATATTGTTAGGCTTCCATCCCTATTCATAAATTACATAGCATCCTTTATAAGTTCTCTATAGATTTGGAAGAATACTACCAGAAATCCATCCGACCATGGAGATTTATCCCCCTTTATAGTAAATATAGCTTTATGTAACTCATGCATGGAGAAGGGTTGTGTTAGGATTTCATTCATACCATTTGTAACCAACTTAGGAATGTGTTATAACATTCTTATCATGTCATTTTCAATAGAGGGCGCTTCTTCTGTAACCGATTAGAATAGAAAGAGATAAGCTCATTAGAAATATCATCTTTAGAAGACAATTTACCTTTAGAGGAGAGAAGCTCCTTGATTTTATCTCTACTTTTGTGTTTGGATGTAGTGGCATGGAATAATTTTGTATTCCGGTCTCCCTACTAAAGCCAAAGCGCTCTCAACCTTTGTCTCCAATAAGTTTCTTCTTCAATTAGAGTGTTGTGATAATCACTCATCAGGGAGATTTCTTGCCTATGGAGCTGATCCATTCTACCCTCCTTTTCAATTTTAGCTCAAACACCCATTATTTTTGAGTGAGTTGTTGTTTACACAGGCATATGTTTCCAAACACTTTAGTCTTCCAGATCTTGAGTTGCTTCTTGATTTCTTTGAGCTTTTAACAAACATGAACATTGTTAATCCTTGAATGTTCACTTTCCACCAATTCTTGATAAGGTCATCTAACTTATTATTCTCCAACCAAGCTAATTCAAACATGAAGGAGCATTTTAGTCTTGTGACCGAGTCGCACTTATCTCTAGGGAGAGTATTGAGATAAAAGTCTGAAAAGTGCAAAATCCAATCCATTGAGCTAAGAGCCCTGTCTAGTCTACTTTGAATATGATTGTTCCCTAGTCTATGGTTTGTCCTAGTGAAGGTAGCTCCATGCAGATCCATATCAAAAAAATTCCCCCTGCCTGATAAAATCAGCCAAATCTTCCATATTACTGGGGTTAGCAGGGGAGCCACCTAGCTTTTCAGAAGGGTAGAGAGTGTTGTTAAAATCCCCCACAATAAGGAAGGGAAACTATGAGCAACTCCTTTTAAATTCCAAAATGTCCTTCCAAATATTTTCCCATTGGGAGTCCAGATTAGGGGCATATATGTTAATCGCTATCCAACCTACATCAGAGCCAACTTCCTGAAAGAACATTCCCAAGAAGTTTGGATTTTTGATGATGTAGTCACCATGCAAAACTTTTGGGTTCCAAAGTGTGAAAATACCTCCAGAGTTCCTAGAGGAAATATGAGAAGCAAAGGAGGTAGTGGGACACAACCTAGGAAGGCTTTCATCCACTTTTAGGTTAGTTTCCTAAAGCATGATAATATCCAGAGAGTATATGAGTCTGATGTCTTTTAGGACTCTATTCTTTTGCAAATATTTGGGCCCCCTTATATTTTAGGAGATTAATTTCATTTTTTAGATTTGGACTTGTTCCTCATAACCATGAGGAGGGTACTTTGAGTTCCTTATGCCACATTGAGTGCTAATTCTTATTGAAGCTTAAAATTTCCAAGAGTTGTACCTTTAGGCTTCTCAACTCCCACATCAGATTTCTTACTAGTGCTTCTGGTCATTTGAGGATGGTTGATGTCTCCAGAGGCTAGTGAAGATGGGGAGATGGGCATCTCCGGTTTGATAGCGGGAGGGCCGAGGAAAGAGGGAAAGAGGAAGGATCATCGAATAAGGGGACAACAAGATCGGGAATAGGAACCTTAGGGGCAACAAAAGTATCGGGTAGAGGGAAATCGGAGAGGCAGGTGGAGGGCTCAACAAGGGGAATCTCCCCATATTCTAGAGCAACAAAAGGATTAGAGATGTTAACCTCTGAAGCCGCCTCATGAATGACCTTAGGGATGAACTTACCCTTCTTCTTGAGGGAAGATTCATAACTTTTTCTTAGGTCGAGGCTTAGAAGGGTAAGCAGGAGCCCTATGTCTAATGCTTTTGCGAGATGGAGCAAGCTTGAGGGATATACTCATATTCTATGGGTTGTGAACAAACACCAAAATTTGAAAGAAGGTCAATAGATTTCGGGAGTGGGCCACTAACATCAACATTAACACAAAAATGAGCATGAATGAATCTATATTTGGCCTTAGTGGCCTGATCAATGGCAATGAGAGATCCCATGGAAAGACAAATACCTTGATGATTGCGAATTCCAAAACTCTAGAGGAGGCTGAAAAGTAGACCCAGATTGGAGTGTGCATCATCATTTCAGTGTGGGGGTTAAAGCCCGAGTGTCCATTTGCGCATGTAGAACCCTCTCCTTCCAAAGAACCATGGTCCTCTAAGAAGGGCCCACACAAAATCCTCTTTGAGACTGAAAGTGAAAAGAATAAAGCCATTAGGCATGACAACAATCTCCAAAGAGCCACAGGGGCCCATTTCAAATGCACCCATTTTTTTATGTCATCCAAAGGAGATCTGGGACCCATGAGTTTTCCAACTAGGGACAAATCCCTCGAGGCAGTAGCCACAATAGTAACGTGGGAGGGAATCTATAGAGACAACATCCCATCAAGCATAATAGGAGACAACTTATCCGTATGAGAAGCAGAGGAGGACCCAACCACCATGTTTTCCACACTTTCTTCGAGGGCTAGGCAACAAGCCACCTAAATCATCGAGGTGGGATTGCAAGGTTTAAACCATAAGGGCGACATTAGAGTAGGCGCGAGGAGGTCGCAGAAATTTTAAATTTTAGTGAGTGAGAAAGGGAGAGAAAAACCATAGTCAATATCATGATTGTGTAAACAAAGCACATTCTGAGATTGGACTATGGTTGATTGGTAATTTATTTCTTAGTTTCTTTGGGTGTAATTCTTGTATTTCTTTGTTATTCATTTTACTACAATCTTGCATTCGAATTAGGCATATATTTCATATTTATCTTAATCAATAGCTAGATGGATGCTTTGATGTTATTAGAATGTCTTTGGATGCAACCTTAGGTGGTGATAGTAGATGCTTAGAGCTTGGTCCTTTATTATGGTCACATAGCTTTGTATTTATATGATTCCCTTGTTTGAATTTCGTAACTAACAAGTAAAAGGTTTACCCATAAGAAAACAAGATTCCCAAAAGATGAAAGAATCCCAAAAGGGGCGAGTAAGATACAAAGATTTTGAGGGCACCTAGAGGGGATGAGGGTGCCTAGGCATTGGTATCTTGGTTAGGCGTCGGTGTCTAGACATAATAAAGATAAATCAACAAAGATCAGACTAGGTTGTGGGGTGTGTAGGACCAAAGAGGAAACTAGAAAGGCATAAAAGAGGCCAAAGATAGATGTAAATTACTAGTTTTCTTGCTTATGAATCATATAAATAGTAGTATGTGATTAAGACCTAGAAATGTACCCAAGTGCGTGATTTTGTGTCTACATTGTCGTAACTAAAATTTCATGATTGAAAAGTAAAATGTTTTCATGGAATTATAAGAAGTAAAATCATGTTCCTATCACTCAATAAATGAGAGAAGGTATAGAATAATAAAATGTATACATACAACTTACAATATAATTAGAATTTGGGATCTCTCATCTCTACTTTATGATTTTAATGTTTTAATTTGTTTCAATTTTCACTCTCTAAAATTGCATTACAAGTCTCTCTAATTAATATTTTGAAATTGAAATGAAAAAAAAGTTGTATCATTAGACTAATGATTATCCATTATTATTTACAAAATGTGGAAGCATAATTAAAATAGACAAACTTTTTTTAGTCTATATGATCTAGTCTATTCCTTCCATTGATATATTCCATCAATGTCAATCAAGCTCTTATTGTAGTTGGATCACCGAGACTTCTTCATTGGTTGATACATTATATTCATTGTCATTGGCGTCAACTACATCATTGTCATTCTCCTCGTATGTTAACAACATATTATGGAGCATACACACACAAATTTTTTTTTGGCAACATTTGCAAATTAGGCTAAGAAATCTTGGAATGAAAAAATTTCCATATGTTATTTAGACTTCTAAATGCATATTTAACAACAATTTTTGTTGAGAATAACTTAAAATTGAATTTTATTTGATTATTTGTTGACACTCTAGAAAAAGGAGTAATTATCCGGGGTAATAATGGATAACCTTCATGAAAAATGATATATTCTCTCATGTTTGTCGAACCAATGGAAATGGAAGGACCATTTAGCCTCTCCCCACCTTCACATAATCTAAAAAAAGAAGAATTCCACAAGAGTCTAACATTATTGATAGAACTGGGACACTCAATGAAACATCCATGAAATACATATTACTATCAAAAATGCCTTGCAATGATATACTACAGTTATGATCTTTTCATAGCAATTAGATGAACACTCATTAGATGGAAGTTCAAATTGGATGTGAGTTACATCTATAGTGCAACAACAATTTGGAAAGCCTTATTTTTTCTAAAAACCTTCTTTCACATAATCAATTATTGAATTCTTACTTGGCATTGTATATGAATTCTCAAATGAATGGGCAAAAAATTAATGAGCTTATTTATAATTCTTACCAATGTTAACTTTCCAAACCAAACAAATCACTAATGAAAAACATTTTCATTCTTGATGATAACGCAAAATCAGTAATGACCATTTTTTCTCAAGCGAGAACACCCTACCCTCTATAGATCTTGCCAACTATAATGGTATATCACCTGATGAAGGTATTTTAATTCAATAATCCACAAAGAGATGTAAACAATGAATAGGGAAACCTAAAAATGCTACAAAATTGTTCATCGTCACATGTAACTTTAAACATATTGTGGTTCCACTAATGTAATGAACGAGACTTGATATACCATTCATTATAAATCCTACATTCACATTGAGAAGTAGATAAATCTATTTCATGGATTTTATTTTATTCTTTATGAAGTGATTGTGTGGATCTCCCCATCCATTTCAACGTTTGAAGAATTTGTGCTTGTAGAGGAACATATCTTATGTTTCTCTCGATACATGTTATATTGTTTGAACCTTGAATATCATACCAAGTTTTCAATGCCAACTAGACAATAATAGATGCATTTTCCATGAGGATTTTTATTATTTTTGTTGAACTAGAATTCATTTGATGAAAAATGATGTATTTGAAGATCACAATGCAAAAACCTCCCTACAAAAATGATAAATCCACAATCAAATGCCCAATCAATATCATTGAGAAGATTGCACTTTGACTACAAAATATAACAAATTATAACATCAACATACAATAATATGGTTTTATCAAATTCAACAAAGATAACAAGAAATAAAATTAAAATTTAATCTTAAACAATAAATTGTAGGTTGAATATTTAAGATAACTTTTATAAGCAACAACTATTTGAAAATAACAATGAACTAGAACTCAACTAGGAAATTTAGTTTTTTTATTGAAGGTCATGTCATACATATAACTTGACAAAAGTTGCCTATAGGATGAGAAAAGGTTTCATAAGGATAATGTGACATATATCCACTAGAAGTCTTAAACTATCTTAGCTAATGAAAATAATCATTTATTGTTGGAAAATGATTCACTAATCTTAATCATGGTCACTTGATAGAATTTAGAATTCAAAGCGAGATTGACTTGCAAATTGATTTTTGTTCTTGATGTTAATCAACCTTTCCTCATTCACATCTCCCCTTTGCATCCATTGTTAAAGTAAATTAATGTCCTTCTCATGGCATTTCATTTGCCCCTCCTCATCTATACGTCAGAGTTACAATAATCATTGACTTATTATTCTTGATAATAGTATCTTTTAGACATGTAGTTTTGGATATTGTTTTCATTTTTTCCTATACATTGAGTTTGAGATGTTTCTTAATGTGTTTAGAACTCAAAATACTTTTCATTCTCGTTTCTTTATAGAAAAATCCTCATCAACCATATGGTTCATTTTAAAGATATCAATATTTATATTGTCGGGATTAATGGCTTCGTCTTGGCCAAAATTGACCTCCATTACGTGGAATATATCTTCAAGACTTTTCAAGGAGTTCCTTATCACTTCTTTCTTGCATTTTCATGCTCAATAATTGTCATGCCTTGGGAGAATATTTATCTCATAGTATCATTTTTTTATAATTTGGCTGAATATGTTCCCATCAATCTCGTTATTGGAGTGGTGTGTGATTCATGTCATGATTAACCTAATATTTTTGCACAATTATCCACTTTTTAGAGAATGATATAATTTTTTTCATGACTCAACCATTGGACTATGTTTCCCTCTCTATGTGTGTTGGCGAGAAAATTTGTTGGGTGGACAAACTAGTGGATTTCTTGCCAATGCTCTAGGATTCTAAGTCCCTCTACTTAACCGGTGCAGCTGCCGTATGTGCATGCGCATGATAAGGTGAATTTACGTGGCGGCCTTTCGGCCAGGGGATCCAACAGGGGAACTCCACTAACCCTGCGGCAAATGATTGCATATAGCTACAAGAGATGAATTTGTCTGGAAGTGGGAAAGGGAGTGAGAATGGAGGTAGGAGCACTAATTCTGCGGGTAGAAAATCAGATTCCTGCACACACACTAGTTAGAAACTTCATCACATGCATTTATGAGAAGAAACAACCTTGTAAATGACAACAAGACCAAATTAAATTTGATGAGAACAAAGTGTCATGAAATCCCTTGGTCAAAGAAAGCTAGAAACTCCTTCTTCTTGTATTGATGCTTGAACGAAAGTTGTACATAGTGTAGGAATGGAAGAAATTTGAGAGGGGAAGAGCGTAGAAGAAAATGGCTATCTCCTTTGCTTTCTCTCAAGGTAGAATGCACTCTTGAGTCTACAAGATCAATTGCTAACAACACTTTGAAATGAGAATGGATTTACTGATTTATAGAATAGAATATGACTCTTCATCTTCCTCATGACCTTTCGAATACCTTAATATGACTTAAGGTGTTCATATTCCACTTCAAATATTTAAGTCCCTTTTATAATAGCAAGGTGACTTAATTTACATTATGTTTCTAAAGTCTCTTAAGTCATATTAGAATATTGGAAAGTGAGAGAAAGTTGGGGGAAGAGGAGAGAGAAAGAGGGGAGAAGAAGAAGAGATGTCATTCCTAATGAAGTCTGTTGATCCTCGTTGATGGAAAGCTCCAAATGCAGTGAAACTTTGAATCTTCAAACTCCTTGCACACTGTGAAATTCCTCCAAATTATCTCACGAATGCTTGCTAAGTTGAATGAACTAAGGTGGATCTTGAATGCCTTGTGAAAAAATGACTAGGATGCTCTGAACAATGATGTCCCCCTGAATGATTATCCTTGTACATCCCATTGTGCCAAAACTTCTCTTTGAGTGTAACTTACTATTTTTAGTAAGTGTGAAAAAGGAACTCTCTCGATCCTTTGCTTTGAGTGTTGTGACCTTGATTCCCCTTTCTCCTGCGTTCCTCACTCCTTTGGATCAAATTTCTATTTTTAGCAGGTGCTCGAAGGCCCACTTACTATTTTTAGTAAGTGCCAAAAATGTCCATTCTGGTGGATTCTCAGTTGTAGTGCACCTCGATATCGTCATCTCCTTCGCGAGTTCTTACATTAATGACTTTCCCAAAATAACAGTTCCTATGTAGTATACCTACTAATTTTAGAAAGTTGGCCTTTGGGAATGGGATTGACATGGAATGAAGTTTTTGATATGGGTTTCTTCCCGATATCATCCCTTTGAAATTTTAGACCCAGCGCGCTTAATAATCCAGGAGATTTTAAAGTTTTAATTTTTGGACTTGGTAGTGCTTCTGGGTACGACAACCATTAATGGACTTCAAAATTGCAGGTCTGGTTTTCTCCTCTGTTTGTGAATAAAATTGTATTTTTGATGTGGGTTTTTTCTTCTGTGCTTCACGTGTAATCTTGCCCGATCAGCGGCAACCGGTTTGACCAGAAATCCCACTTCTTTCTTCGTTGAGCCGGAAAGGAGATTTCTTCATTGTGGATGCTTTGTCACACATGGGAGGATTTTGAAGGTGTCTTCTTGATGGTCTTGGGAATAGGAATGAACAGAAATAAACGGTTCATTGATTCGTGCATTGGTTTGCAAGCTTTGTTTAGATTTCCATTTTTTAGCTATGGGGATTTTGTTGTTCTCTTCTTTGTTGTTCTTCATTTCTCCTTAGCTTGATGAGGATTCATTTTGAGACCTGTGCATCACCATGGGAAAGGTATTTCAGTTCCTTTTTTGATCTGGTCTAAGCATTTGCAATGGCGGAGTGATGGTAGAATGTTGCGAAAGGAAGAATGGAGGAAAGGAGTGCAAATAAAACTGTTAGAAGCTAAAAGCGGGAAAAGCAACTCATGGAAATTTTTCAAAAAGATGTGCATAGGTAGAGCTTGGGCTCATTTTTCCATGATTGATGTCCCTTACCTTAGGGATGTGAGGGACATCAATTTCTGCAATGAGCAAGACGGTGACACATGGCACTAGATCTAACAAAGTAGGGAATGAAGGAGGAAAAAGTTGATTTGAAGCACTGGGAGCTGAAAGGAGGTCACACGGGTGTCCAAAATACTCCTCCTAGGGGCTGGGAACATTTTTCCATGTCTGATGTCCCCAAAATCAGGTACATAAGGTACATCGGTTTTCACAGTGGTGGTCTGGAGGTGACACGTGGCGCTCGATCCAACGGCAGGGAATGAATGCTCCAAAAGCGCACTTGGGGGTGAATGACGGTCATGTGGGTGTCAAATGATTCCCCATAGGGGATGGGAACATTTTCAAGGTTTTATGTCCCCACCTTAAGTGCATAAGGTACATAAAATTCCACAGTGGTCTGGAGGTGACACGTGGCGGCGATCGAAGGCGGGGAATGCATGTTCCAAATAAGCACTTGAGGGCTAAACTACAGTGCGGAGGTCATATGAGGGTCCCAAGGGTCACATAAGGACTGGGAACATTTTCTAAGGGGTTATGTGCCGACCTCAATTTCGTGGGGGACATGATATCCCGCAGGAGCTCCCAGTGCCGACACGTGTCCTCTCGAAAAAATGACTAAGTCTGAAGCGCCTTTGAGAGGGTAACTTGGAGCGCTTGAGATAAATTGAGCTTTTGGTGAAATTCCTTGGTGAAAATTTATATTATCACATTGGAAATGGAATTTTGAATCCAATGATGTAGGTCTCATGTCTTTATTCGATCATATGATCCCTTAAAAATAAGAGTTTTGATCTAGGACTCCACTTGTACCTGAGAAAAACTATCTTCCAATCATATGCGCCAAGGTGTTGTGAAAAATATTATTTCACCATCATGTAGGTCTTGGAATCCTCTTTCCAAAGATTTTTTTACTTCCAACTCCATTTGGAGCTCCCAAAATCTTTGTTTGAAGCTCAATAGTTGTTTTAGGCCTGTGTACTGCCTAGGCTTGTGAACCTTGTTTTCACTCAGACTGCTCCAAGTCTTTCAGAACTTCCCAAAGCCTTCCAAAATCATTTCCATGACATTATAAGGTCTTCCATTCACCTCCGTGTTGAATTTGGCCCTTCTGCTCTGCTCTAGGGGGTTGATCCAATCCTGGGAAGGCCAACAATAGCCCTTCCCTATACTGCCAAAAGATAACATTTTCAATGAACTCCTAAAATCACCTAGGGGGAATGAATGGAATTTCCTAAATCACCTAGGATAATATCATGACATTGGTTGGGAATTCATTTGGACTGACTGAATAGGTGGGGTTTCTTAGGAATGATAAAACATGAAAATTTTGGCATAGGGGTATAGTTGTCGTGCTCGGAAATTGTCAATTTCCCTGTTGCACATTCTCACGACAACAATTGGCTCTAGCTTGGGGACATGACATGGACTGAGCGCAGTGAAGACATGACATGGGAATCTAGAATCTCAATTTTAGACCATATAATTTGTTGACCAGTGCCTTATCCATTGGGCCCTGTGGAGTCATGCACAACTTCAAGAAAGGAAGATTAGAAGAAGGAAACACACACACACACAAAAACGACCAAAAGGAAACACATGACACACAACAAGAAGGGAAACACACACAATGAAAGGGAAAAAAACCTATCAATCACCTATGGTACAAGGTGAGGGATAACCACTTTCATGAAGTACTTTTTATTTCACAAAAGTTACCCCTGAAGAGGCAACACCGAATGATGATGTTCTGCGAAGCCGTTGACGGGTTCTAGAAAGTATCCTCCCCTCCTCAACTACTTATGAAAGCCAGGTTCTTTCACAATTGTCTGTGTACTTGGTAGGAGTGATTCCATGTGATCTTCTTGATGCTCAGGTCCTTTCTTGGAAACTCCATTGTCTTCATGCTCTTTGAAATTGGTTTCATCATGCTAGTTTCCTTCCATGTTTATCCATATAGCTGATTCTCCATCGAGCATCTCATCACTGCCCCAATGCTGATTTTTGTTCCAATTCCTTGAACCTTCTGAGTTAATTTATTTCCCAGTCTATGCTCATTGACATCTCTTCCATGAGAAACCTCAGACTTATCTGTTTCCTTTACTTCACTGTGAGGTGCTTGAGTACTGACTGAAAGATTGGATGCGGCCTCATACTTGTCTTGTATGCCCATGGCATGAGTGAAGAGATCAAGAATCAGCTTAGGGTCTTCCACCACTTCTACTGCATCCAAGATTTCTTGCACGGAGTAATGCTTCATCATTTCATGTAGTCCCTCTTTGTACACCTTTGAAGAATCTTTATCTTGTAACTCAAAGAAACTATCTGGAGGGATTACCTCATCATC
Organism: Taxus wallichiana var. yunnanensis; assembly: GCA_018340775.1. Taxonomy (NCBI): domain Eukaryota; kingdom Viridiplantae; phylum Streptophyta; class Pinopsida; order Cupressales; family Taxaceae; genus Taxus; species Taxus wallichiana. The sequence goes on from CM031239.1 coordinate 437,481,203, forward strand.
TCAAGAATCATTGCACTCTACTGATCCTTCATCAAAAGGAGCTTCATCTTTAGAGGTCTTCAAACTCCTTGCTTCAATTTCTTCATCATAGAAAGAGTCTTCATCTTCAAATGGGAAAGAAAATACTTCAATTTCATCATTGTATCCACCAACCATTGGCTTGAGAGGGACATCATATTTCTCATCTTGCCTTATCTCAATATGGCTGACCTTCACATTAGTTAAGGCTTCCAAATCAGCTTCATGTTTATCTTCCATATTCATGGCTTGCATTAAAAGTTCCAGACTGATCTCAGGGTCCTTTGTTTCTTCCGTGGCTCTTAGCAGTCCTTGTATAGACATTTCTTTCAAACCTTTCACGGGCTCATCACAAGCTGATTTTGTCTCTCCATAGATGGCTTGACAGAGATCATCTTCATCCCCAAATGGGAATGAGAATAACTCCTCATCTTGGAAAAGTGTATAGGCTGATTTTTCTTCTTGAAAATCACCGAGAACCATTTCCTCTTCCTCGTGGTCTGCATCATTTGGTGATTTGGGGCTGCCCTCTTGTAACTCAAATCTCCTCAATGCTTCTTCAAAGTCCAAATATCTCCGAGGAAGGCATGTCTAGACCTATCAAGGTGGGAATATCTTCTTCCTCCTTGGTTGTCACCAAGTGATTCATCCACCTGGTATTTTGGTACAAAATGTTAGCTTCTGGGCTTCAGATTTTTGCACAGTGTACCTCATTTTCTTCTTGGGAAGTAATTTCTCCATGTCTCCCTTCATTGGTATGGTTGCAAAAGACCAATTCATCTAAATTTTCCCTCCCAACTCTCGGCAGAAATTTCTACTCAGCAACATTCGAACGAGGCTAGGATGTCTACTACCAAAATCATCACTGAAACTTTCTTGTCTGGAAATCTGGCAAGAGCCACATGTGCATCTTTAACCTTCCCTACAAGTGATACCTTTTTTGATTCCAAAGTTCTATCCTTTCATTCTCTTGAGAAACAGATAGGGGTTAGGGTTAGGAGGAATACCTATTGAGTGTTGGGAAGGTGTGTGCGTACCGTAGAGAGATCAGACCGATTGTGAAGAGCTCCTTTTTGTCTAGGAAGGACTACCTGTAAATAAGAATGCAAGACCACCAGATTTTAGTTAGACAATAAGTGAGGGAACTGCCTTGGGCCAGGAAATATTAGACTTCCTTTTGAAGGTGGTCAGTTCCCTTTTTAATACAAATTGATGCAAATGATAATAAAGAAGCTATTGCGAACTCATGATTTAGGTATCTCGTTACTAAAAGCAATAGAGACTAAACTACCAACAATAGAATGTCATGTTGTTTGTTTGGTCACTGGTTATTGATATTTTAGATCAAATTCTGAGGATAGACCAGGTGGACATGAGATTGTTTTGAGGTGAATAGGTGAAAGGTTGGTTTTGGTATAAGTCACGTGTGCCGATGATGGTCTTTGGATAACCGATCGTGGTTATGAAACCGTACCGGTAGGGAATAACCGATATCGGTAGGGGCAATGATTTAGGGATTTTTAAATGGAGGTTGGTGTAAGGTGGTTATGAGGTTTGGAAGGTTGGTAGATGGTTGAGGGGAGTAGTAGGGTGATAGAGAAGACTCAGAGAGTGAGAGAGCTATCTTTGGGGTAATATAGAGATGGATGACCGAAGGTTAGGTGCAGGTTGTTGCCGGGTAGTAGATCCAGGAGTGAGCTTATAATCCTATGAATTAAAAGTTCACAAAGTAGTGTCTAGAAGCATCTGAGGTGATAAAAGAGACTACTTACTAGTTTTCGATGTGGATGAGTCAAAAGAATGCGAGTGGCGAAGGCAAGGCTCGGTTGGGATGATCTAGCATCGGAAGTGATCTGATGAAGCTATCCTCCGACTCTCCCAAGGTTTGGATGAGTGTGACAATGCTCTAGTTGCTCAGTTCCAGTTTTGGGCTCGATGCTCCTCTTTGCAAACTCTTCTCTCCTCTCACTTGTCTCTCTCTTGCAAATGAATTCGGATCCTTTGGTTTTGGTTGGGGAAGGTCATTTACAGGGAACCGATGGCGGTTACGTAACCGATGCCGGTCGAGTAGGGACCGATGTCGGTTAGGTCAAAGTTGGCTATTTGTAGTAAAATAGCCAACTTTCCCTCCTTTTCTCTCAGAGGGTCAGTTGTGGGCTTGGTCAAGTCATTATTAGGTTCGTTTTGATGCGGGTGAGGGGTGATGAGTCATGGGTGTGGGTCTGGACCAAGTCATAGGTCTTAATTAGGTTAGTTTAGGGTTAGGGCTAGGTCATAGTGAGGTGGCGAGGTGAGGTGGCAGGGTTGGAGATGTGGATTTATTAATTATAAGGTAATTAATAAATAATTCAGTGTGTAAGGTTTAGGTGGTGAGGTAGGGTTAGGTTGCGGGATGAGATACGGGGTACAGGGTGTCGTAAGACCCAAATTTGGTGTCTACATTTGCCCCTTGTTGTCGTGTAGCTTGTCTTGTAAAGCTGCACTGACAATAATAAAAAGTGGTTGCCCCAGTTAAGGGTATAGGTAATCCCCCTCAAATCTATCACAGATTGAGGTGACATGAAATCAGGGATAGGGTTGATAAAGGGTGAATGATGATGAGATGCGATGGTAAGATGGTGGGGTAAGTTCAAGGAAGCCGATGCACGTTGAAATGTAGTAGTGCGACCAGGGTACATGTTTTGAAGAGCAAACAAGCAATTCATAGGCAAAGGTCGATAGTTTATCCAAACAAGGTTGATATAATCTGGTATCCAAGGCATAGGAAGTAGCTCCAGGGGATATAACGGGTAAGGTACCGGAACGTTTAGGCATGTTCGGTAGTACCAAATGGTTGGTTTGGTTGAGATAAACGTCACGGTCTTGGTCTAGGAAAAGCTGGTCGGCTGATCAATTCAAGTATCCTAGTCATGCTAAAACACGAACAGGTGAGCTCGATTGAACAAACAGGTACATGATGGGTGGAGAGAATTTTTAATGTGCGGGCCTCGGTCGAGGTACTTAATTGGTGCGGCCTTGGGTTGCGGTTGGGGCGACTGATTGATTGATTGATTGTGGCCTTGGGTTGGGCCGATTGGTATGTTGCGGCCTTGGGTCGGGCGATTGGTTGGTTTTGCCTTGGGTCGGGCCGATTGATTGGTTATGGCCTTGGGTCGGGCGATTGATTGATTTGCCTTAGGAGAGAATGTTTGTTTTGCGGCCTTGGGTCGGGCGATTGGTTACTTGCCTTGGTGTGGCCGATTGGGTGCGGCCTTGGGTGGTTGATTGGTTGGTTGCGGCCGGTGGGTCGGGCCGATTGGTTGGTTGCGGGCTTAGGTCGGGTCGATTGATTGATTGTGGCCTTGGGTCGGTTGGTTGGTTTGTTGCGCTTGGGCCTTGGGTGGGATTGATTGGTTTGGCCTTGGGTCGGGCGATTGGTTGCGGTAGGGGCGATTGATTGGTTGCGGCCTTGGGTCGGGTTGATTGTTGGTTCTGGCCTTGGGTCGGGCGATTGGTTGGTTCTGGCCTTGGGTCGGGCGATTGGTTGGTTGCTGGCCTTAGGTAGGAGCCGATTGATTGGTTCTGCCTTAGGTTGGGCGATGAATTCAAAATAAGGCTATTTAGCAAAGCCAGGGGTAGGCGATGTGGTGAAAAATGGAGATTGGTGGATAAGGGTAGGAGTTAGGTTAAACTAAGTCGTAACCGATATCGGTTATGGGTGACCGATATCGGTCAGATGACCGATATCGGTCTCCTAGGGCGCGCTCTAACCGATATCGGTTAGAGGGTGAAAACCTATAAAAAGAAAAAATATGGCATGTCATTTTCACTTTGTGAAATTGAGTGCCAACTTTTTCTTGTTTGAGTTTTGAAGTGATTGGGTTGTGTGTTTGGGCTGAGTTGGCACTAGTTGAGTGGGGGAGTGAGTTATTGGTAGGCCCCAGAGATCGGGAGGTAGAGTTTGATTGGTTGAGGACCCTGCTGAGGAGATTTGGAGCTATGGCACAGCCTGGAGGAGCAGGAGGTGCTGGAGGTGCTGGAGGAGCTGGACCACCACCACCTATCCCACCATGACGACGTGTAGTCATACCGGTAGGCTCTGAACCCCTATTTTTGTGAAGTTGATGAATTTAGCTAGGATGTGGGTTTGGGGTAGGAATCCAAAATTTGATAAAATAATGAATAAATGAAGGTAAATCATAAAATGGATTGGGTAGATATGTTAGGTAGGCCAAAACATCAGGGTGGGTAAGTTTTAGGCAATTGTGCTGGGTAAATGGGTAGAAATAGGAAAAAAAGGGGATTTGGGGGCCGTTTTGGTCGGCCCCGAAATCCCACAGTGACCGATGTCGGTCACTAGTCGACCGGACATCGGTCACAGTGTAAATTGTGTAGATTAGTGGGTATAGAGACCGGCGTCGGTCATGTGTCGGCCACAGCGTCGGTATAAAAATCGACATATAGCTGTTTGGGGGGACCGATGGCGGTCGAGGGTGACCGGTACCGGTCACCATGGGTAGGAGGTAGGGTTGTGAAATTTGTTGTGTTGGGTGTTGTTGTAGGCGGGTAGGATAGATTTTTGGGGTGAAGGGGGAGAAGGTAGAGTTGCTAGGAAAGGTTATTGGGGTGGGGGGTAATCGGGTGGTTGGGGCCGGTTCGGGTAGGATAGGTTATGGGTTGTGTATGAATTAGGAGGGGTTAAATTGGTTGAGGTATGGTTAGAGGGTGAGAGTAGAGTGGGTGGAGTATGAGTGGGGTGGTTGGTAGGGTGTGGGATAGGTAAAGGGGATATTTTAGATTTTTGTTGGGTGGGGTTATTGATGTTGAGGGAGATGAGGTGTTTTAGGTTTGATTGGAGTGGGTAGGATATTTAAAGAAGGACCATAAGAGTGAGAGGAATTTATAGATGTATAGGGTAAGATAGGTGGGTGTAGATGTGCTTATAGAGTCGGGTTGTGATTGGGTGGGTGAGTGAGTATAGAGGGTTAAGGTAGTTGTTTTGTGAAGGGTAGGCCTGATGGAGTGGGTTGTTTTGCGAGCACGCCATGGTGATGATGCGAGATCGGATGCCGCCTCTACTAGAGCGGATGTGGCCACATGTGACCGCAGCGGTGGGGTTATGTGGGAGGTTGGACTCGGTGGAGTCCAGAGGTATAGGGTTGTGGATAGGGACCACAGCCTGATGGTTTCCCTCATCGAGAGATGGGATCCGGTAACCAATGCCTTTCATCTCCCTACTGGAGAGATGACAGTCACCTTAGAGGATGTGTATCGCATCCTGAGACTGCCGATCATCGGTGAGGAGGTGTTCAGGTGGATGCTGAGACAGTGATGGATAGCATCTGCAGGTATTGAGGATGCAGCCCCATTGATTACGTATCATAGTGCGAGCATCTACTACGGTGATATCGCGCTCATCGACAGGAGACACGGCTTGCCATGCTGATGATGATCGGTATCACCTGCTTCGCCCTCCCTGACTCAGAGGGAGGCCGCTTCCCACGGGCTCTGATGGGAGTGTTACATGAGATGGTGGAGGAGCACACCTGCTATGCATGGGCACCAGTGTATCTAGTGCGGCTATCTGAGAGAGCTCTGGGGCTATCGCCGTATGAGGTGATTCGGTATATGTTTGACATTCTTGTTACACTGTTGGGCCTCTGAGCATATCGTGTGTTTACGACAGTAGGGTTGCCCCAGCAGCCAGGGCCACAGGTAGTTTATAGATATGGGTTTCAGAGGTGGTTGGGGGTCGTGGGCCAGCCACGAGTAGTTATCGCAGGGCGGGATGTCACTTATTACAGACATATGCTAGAGGGCCTGACTGCCTTAGATATTATATGGAGGCCATACAGAGGCCATCAGCCCCGTGGAGGAGCAGAGCATAAGCTGCGTTGGATCAGTATATCTTACAGATATCGGACGGAGACCGGGGAGTACGAGAGGATCCCTCAGAGAGAGGTATGCGGCGGCAGTGGGATTACGGCAGGATGAGCCACCTCCCTTCCCACAGTATCGGAGGGAGGATGTAGAGGCACCACTACCTCTACCACAACCATTTGACCCGATCAGGTAGCGAGAGAGACCAGCGAGATGACACGGTGGATGCATGCCGGGGTTCTGAGGTTCATTTTTGGTTTTGGTGGGCGGCGAGAGGCAGCCATGAGAGCACAACCCACCTGACTAGATTTGGCATTATTATATACGAGAGAGGACCGTCTCTTGGGTCGAGTGCGATTATTATTACGAGGGCAGCTTGCTGCTGCTGCTGCAGCACATAGATCGGAGTGTTACAGGGGTAGTTGGCGAGGCACGAGCAGTAGGCAGTACGAGCACGAGCAGGCACGAGGCACAGCCTCGAGCAGATCCTGTTCGAGCACATGCACGAGTCCTGTTCGGCTCGATGGCAGCTCCACCGCCACCACAGTATAGGCTCAGGGTCAGGGTGTATAGGTAGGGCAGGGCCCACTTCTATTAGGAGGGGGACCAGCCCCACAGCCATGGTGGCATGGGCCCGATACATGGAGGTGAGAGTGGAGGCCCATTATTATCAGGATGTACTAGATGGTACCGGTGCCGATTATCAGCCATATGCGGCTCATAGAGCCGAGACTTCCTAGAGTCACGAGTCACGAGGGGCGCGGCCACGGTGGTGGGTCGGTGTAGGTAGGAGGTGAGATCGAGGCCGGGGCCGGATGAGGGCGAGCGAGGAGGAGGGAGAGAGCTGAGTCACCCCAGGAGTGGAGATGTTTTTGGATAGTTGATTTTTTGATAGAGACACCGGTCTGTGAACCGAGTGTGCATATAGAGGCCTGCGTGCCCACATAGGATTTATGTATTCATTTTTGTTGTATATACCGGCTGCGAGCCGAGTACATTTTGTATAGTTGATCCGGCTGTGAGCAAGTATATTTTGACATGAGAGACCGGCTGCTGAGCGAGTCGAGATTTTAGCAGAGAGCAAGCGGCTGTGTGCGACTTTGTATTTTTGGATTATAGAGGCCCCATGCAGGGCAATTTGTATATTTTGACATTGATTTGAGGATATATATAGATGATGAGTTTGATCCACATGGTGTGTATAATGTTTGATTTGATACATATATTATAATGTTTCATTTGTTTTGTTGATGATTTTGGAAGTTGAGGTATATAGATGACGTTGATGATGTTTGGATTATATGCATATGTGTTGAAATGTTGATGGTATTATGATGATGGATATTGATAATGATGTCGTTATGCAGGGAAAAGAGGTGGGCGCGCCAAAATTTTGCAAAAAACAAAGAAAAGGCCTAGGTATAAGCAAAAGGAGACAGTTTGACCGATATCGGTTAGATAACCGATGTCGGTCACTATGTGACCGATACCGGTTAGGTAACCGACATCGGTTATGTTAAAACGAGCTTTTCTAAAAATAGAAAAGCTTGGGAGGTAATTTTAATTCTTATTTTTAGAGTCATGCAACATGTTAAATACGAGGATGCGAGGTTGTTGTCATCCATACAGGGTAGTTGCATGGGAGAATTGAGTGATAAGGAGGAAAGAGACAGGTAAAGTGATCATGTAGGCTTGGATTAAGAAGGTGTAAAGGCAAGTTATAGTGAAGAGTCTGGTGAACATGGCTGAACAAGGAGAAGCGTCCAGTGGGTAGAGAGGAGAGAGAAGACAGGTTCCACCTCAAGCTGCTGCATCCCAAGAGGTATAAGTTTTGGTTGGAATGAGATTTTGCATGCTTATAAATAGGATGTGGTAAGATAAGTGGGTAAAAGGTGATAGGCAAGGGTTTGGGATGGGATGAGTGTTATAGGGTAGGTAATCAGGTGTTTTAGATATGTTTGTAGGTACAGAGAGGGGTAAACCAGTGAATAAGGTATCATAGGTGGTGTTTTTGAGTAGGATGGATATTATGACAGTGACCGATATCGGTTTAGGCCTAACCGGTATCGGTTAGGTAACCGATATCGGTTACTGTGTAAAGTTGTGATTCTGATAAAAACACTTGGGGATTCATTTGCTGCTTGTTGTTCGTTGGTTTGATGTGTGTGCAGGTAGAGGCAAGGTTGATGATGAATGATAGGGTACCAGCGCATTGTTGTCACGGGTCAGCGGATGTAACACCAGTGGAGTGGGCATTAATAAACCATGTGGGGTTAAGCGGAATCGCTATTATTCACGAATCGCATGCAATCATGCTATGTTGCAGGTGCTGATTGAGAGATGGAATCCAGAAAAGAATACCTTCCATCTGCCAACAGGGGAAATGACAGTGACGTTAGAAGATGTGTTTCAAATTTTGAGACTTCCAATTATAGGAAGACCAGTGTATCAGGCAGGGCCCAACGCGGCGCGGGCAGCGATAACATGTAGTATTTGGTCCAGCCGCACGAGATTTGACACAGCGAGGCGTGACATTTACTTATGGTATAATGTTTGCGCACACCCTGAGGCAACAAGGTTGGTCGTGGTATTAATGATAGTGGTGGGGTATTATGCATTACCTAGAGCGGACGGGGAAGATTTCAAAATCATTGATGTGTATTATTCGTGAGATGATAGAAGGTAGCGTTACTTTCGCATGGGCACCCGCATATCTGGTGGAGCTATACAGGGGTTTATGGGCATGCAGGTGAAATCACAGGACTACACTGGATTGTGCATACTTATTACATTGTTGGGCTTATGAGCACATTGTGTGTGTGTGACCAATAGGCCGACCAATCCAGGAAGGAGAGATAGGAGTGCAGAGGTTGGGATTCAGGTGATGGGTCCAGACAGAGCAAGAGGCAAGAGCCGAGACCGTGACAGAGATAACACCAAGTATTATAGGTAGAAATTGGAGACGATGACGATTGCGGATATCCGTTGGAGACCTTACGGGAACTACATGGTGATGGTGAACATAGCCGAGGATTTGAGGGGTGTAGAGTGAGTGAGGTGGATCGCAGGACATAGGCCAGGAGAGTACGAGAGGATTCCTCTAGATCGCGTGTCGATGACAATTTGGATTTGTTCAGGATATACCCATGGATCATAGACCATATAGAAGGATCGCCGAGGCACCATTCTCACCTCCATGGCCAACTCTTCCAGAAGGACCAGAAGAGATAGCAGCCGATCGCAGGGTAATGGATGCAGGAGTGACAGAGTCTTATAGATTATGGTGGGCAGCAGAGCTGCGAAGTACACGAGAGGGCTGATCATCCGACATATTTGTGATTACCACGAGAGAGAGACCGCTGCTGGGTTTAGTTCACCAACTTAACACACAGGTGAACGAGACCACGAGATTGTTAGAGGCTTCGCAGTCTCGAGTGGAGAGACTAGAGGCAAGAGTCCTCCGCGAGAGGGTAGATTCGTATGTTACAGGAGAGATTGGTGGATCAGTGGGAGGAACCAATAGTAGTGGTACCTTTGAGTATGGAGAGGCCAGGTGAGCGGCGTCGATGATCACCATCACTACCTAGTTCTGGGACGAGGCGCGGGGGTCTAAGTGAGTTTCATACATAGGGGTAGAAGAATAAATAAGGATTCTGCATCGATGATAGAGAAGATGTATTTGTTTAACATCTAAATAAAATGGAATATGTATGTTGATTTGAGTTTGTGATAATTATAAGAATATTTGTGTTTTGAATGTTTGGATTGATAAAGGATCAAGGTGAGTGTTATCAATAAAAATACGTGAAAATATTTATATTTTTAAAGAAAACACAACACATGATAGGTTATGGTAGGGGATGGTCGAGCTAACCTTGGGAGACCCCATGTCTCCTAAGTGCTGCCTACATAGCCCATTGCACAAAGCAAGGAGGGGCCTCAGACCGATGTAGTTCTCCCTTAGGACCAGGGAGAGGTGAATTCAGGCAATTTGGTTGTGGTTAGGCAATTTGTTGGTTGGTAAAAGTTTGATGTTGGTAGAGTAATGTTGTTGGTGTTGGTGTGGGTATAGGTGAAGTGAGGGTTAACTTACCCAAGCATAGGAAACCATGTCCTAATTAAGGTCAACACACAATCCTAGATTCGGGTAAAAGAGGAAAAAGTGTCCCATAGTTGGAAAGAGCTAAACAAACCACGTATTATCGTAGGATGAGCTTGAATCCCTAGGTACCTTGCATAGGTGAGAAGTCGATAGGTGAAAAGAGTTGTATAATCACAATATATCGGATATACGCACGTCCCTTGAGTTTTTTATTGTGAAGAATGGTGAGGAGAGGTGGATGGTATAGCTGGGGCGCAGAGAACTTGTTATAAGGTGATTATTTGATGGAAGAGAACCAAACCAAAATAGACAAGTCCATGACTCAAAAGTACTTTTGAATACTGCTTTGATTTTTTTGGATATAGACTGATCGATGCGGGAAGTCTATATGGGATATGCATTTTGTTGTTCTTGAGGTCTTCATGAAGCTGATCAATGAGAAGCTTCTGATAGAGGCTGACTTTGTATAGCTGTCCTTTGAGGAGCGAGTCTACTTATAGTAGTAGAGATGTGGCGTTTGCACATAGCTGTCCTTGAGGAGCGATCTAGTTATAGTAGCAGATGCGGCTTTGCACATAGCTGTCCTTCGAGGGAGCTAGTCTAGTTTATAGCTTGGAGGTCTAGATGTCTATTTGGCATGAAGCATCTAGTTTTGTAGGAAGTTTGACTCAAGAATATCCTAGAATTGTATAATTGAGAACTTGTTATTTTGATACTTTTAAGTCATGGACCAGACTAAAAAGGAGAAGGCCTCTTTAAGAGGAGGTGATGATCAAACCACGTGGGTTTGATTTTACTTTGAGATGCAAAAAAAAGGTGTATGAGGTGGTAAATGAGCTCAAGGGACGAGCGCAAGGTGGATAAGGAGTGATGTAACACTAAATTCAATAGTAGAATGGTCGGAGATGCAAGGCATTAAGGGGTTTAGGCTCAGGTTTACCATTAAGCGAAGCTAAATGATAAGTACCTGATCCGTAAGTGTGAGTGATAATGTAAGGCCCAATCCAATTAGGAGAAAATTTTCCACGTTTGCTCTTTTCTAGTTTGGTTACATGTTGATTCTCTTTGAGGACAAGATCACCAATTTTAAAGGTACGCTCATGAATTCACTTATCATAAGCATGCTTGATGCGCTTTTGATAAATTTGAAGGTGGTCAAGAGCGGTAAGACGATGCTCGTCAAGAAGCTCCAATTGGGCTAACCGCTCTTGGTGGAAGTCATCATTGGTGAGAATATCTGGAGAGATATTACGAGGAAGGATTTGTATTTGAGAGGCAAAAAGACCTCGGTACCATACACTAGAGAGAATGGTGTGGCATTAGTGGAAGTACGAATGTTGGTACGATAAGCCCAAAGGGCAAAGGGGATGTGATCATGCCAATTTTGACCCAGAATCGTTAATGACTTTCATGAGAATTTTGGTTAAGGTTTTGTTAGAAGATTGGCTTGACCATTTGCTTGTGGATAGTAGGGTGACGAGAAGCTAAGTTTGATACCAAAGTTGTCACAAAGGGCTCATAATAACTTATTTTTGAAAGATTTTCCATTATCGGTTATCAAGCGATGAGGAACACCAAAACGGAAAATAATGTGATGATTGATGAATTCAACAATTTTCTCCTTTTTGGTTGAAATGAGTGGAATGGCCTCCACCCATTTAGTGTAATATTCGGTTGCCGTGATGATCAATGGTGACGTTGCGAAGAAGGTGGATGAATCTCACCAATAAGGTCAAACCCCATTGTGAGAAAGGCAAAGATCTCGTGCGACTGTAGCGGATGGGTGGGAGTATGTTGAAGGTTGGCATCTTTGTTGACACATAACACAATGACACTTAACATATTTGCAGTAGTCTTTATTAGAGTAGGCCAATAATATCCTAGGTGAAGGATCCGCTTGGCCATGGAAAAGCCACTAAAGTGCCCACCACAAATTCCGTCATGGACTTGTTGGATGGTATGAGTGACTTCAGCACTGGTTAGACATCGAAGGAGGATACCATCGAAGCCACGTTTATAGAGGAGTCCCCCCATGATGACATAATGAGAAACACCTTTAAGAAAAGTGTTTTCCATTACTACTAAGGTCAGGTGGGAGAACAGAGGTTGTAAGGTAGTCGCGAAATTGGTGATACCAGGTATCTGTGAGTCAATAGATGCATTATTTACCATACAAACATCGGGACTAAGTAAGATGGGGAAAAGAGTTGTTGGACCAAGACAAATATGTCAGAGTCAGTTGGTGATGTAGGAATTTGTGAGGCCAAGCAAGCCATAGTATCCACAAATTTATTAGTTGAGCGTGGAACGGTTTGGATAGTATAATGGGTAAATAAGGTCAAAAGTGAATCTACGTAACGTTTGTACTTTTGAAGTTCCTCATTTTTACATTGGTAGATGCCAGTAACTTGATTTACTACCAATTGAGAGTCACCGAAAATGTTAATAGACTTCACACCTAAGTGTAACGCAACGTGGAGACCCAGAACAAGGGCCTCGTATTCCATTTTGTATTGTTAGTGGGGAAATCGAGCCTGAATGAAAGAGGCATAGGTTCACCTTAAGAGGAATGAGAACAATGCCCCTGCCCCTCCGCCGCGTTGGCATTTAGATCCATCGAAGAAGAGAGTCATCGGATAAGATGCATCATTGAGCGAAAGAGTTGCGATGAGTTCATCAGGGAAAGTAAAATTGGTAAATTGTTCCCCAGGTAAAGGGGCTTCCGTGAGTTGGTCTGCGATAGTTTGTCCTTTGACTGATTTCTGGTGTACGAACTCAAGGTCGAGGTCGGTGAGGAGCATAAGCCATCGGGTGATGCGTTGGTTTAGATGAGGTTTGGCGTACATATAATGTATGGGGTCAGCGTTGGTGATGACAAAAGTTTTGTGATTCAGGAGGTAATGTCGGAGTTTGGTGGCCACGAATGATAGGGCTAGGCACAACTTTTCGACGTGTGTATACCTAGTTTCGTAATCCACAAGAGTATGGCTTATGTAATAAACTACTTGTTCTCGATGCTCGGAGTCACGATGTGCGAGCATGGCTCCTACTGGCATGGTCGGTGGCAGAAAGGTAAAGGTAGAAAGGGCGATCGTCCTGAGGTGGGATAAGCACGGGTGGCTGCAAGAGATAAGTTTTAAGAGCCTCAAAGGCTTTGTGGCACTCCTCGCTCCATTGAAAGACAATGTCCTTTTTAAGGAGATGATGGAAAGGTTGACATCGATCTGAGAGTTGTGAGATGAAATGACGGATAGATTGGAGTTTTCCCTGCAAACTACGTAATTGTTTTAGGTTAGTGGGTGGGGGCATTTCTAAAATAGCTTTGACTTTAGCGGGGTCGACCTCAATGCCATGCAAAGAGATGATAAAGCCAAGGAGTTTTCGAAAGGATGCCAAAGACACATTTCTTTGGTTGAAGATGAACATAGTATTGTAACAGGGTGATGAAAATAATGGTTAAAACATCGAGATGTTCACTGTGCGATGTTTGGATTTTCAAGAAGATCATCGACATAATCCTCGAGGATAGTGTGCATAATGTCATGAAAAATGTAAGTCATAGCCCGTTGATAGGTTGCACCAGCATTCTTAAGGCCAAATGGCATGACACGATAGTAGAAGGTCCCCCAGGGGGTAATGAAGGTGGTTTTATGTTGATCGGCCGGGGCTACTAAAATTTGATTATATCGAGAAACCATCCATGAGAGAAAGCATCTCATGGCCCGCAGTGAGATCAACAAGTTGATCAATACTAGGTAGGGGGAAGTCATCCTTTGGGCAAGTGAGGTTAAGATCCAGAAATCCGTACATATCTGAAGTCCCCCCGTCGCTTTAGTGACAGGTACAACATTAGAAATCCATTGCGGATAGTCAATAGGTAAGATGAAAGAAACAGAAAGGAGTCGTTGAAGCTCTTCTTTAACCAAGAGGGCAATGCGTGGATGCATTTTTCTCAGCTTCTATTTAACTGGTTTGGAGTCTGGTTTCAGAGTGATGTTATGGACAGCAATGTCAGGATCGATTCCTGGCATGTCGGCGTAGGACCAAGCGAAAGCTTGATTGCGGGCACGGAGAAAGGTAGTGAAGGTGGCTTGTTCTGATGTGTCGAGAGATTGTCGATCTTTACAATGTGAGGATCATCTTCCGTGTGGATGTTGATTTCTATAGTCGACTCATTCAACATGGTTTGGGTTTCAGATGGTAAGGTGCGTTGAATATAAGAGTCATCGCACTAAGGTAGGTGAGGATGGAGTCATCATCTGGCACTCCACAACATTAATCAAAGGCAAGTCTTCTTTGATCATGTCTGGATATAAAAGGGGGAGAGAAGATGGGTCTTCACCATCGCGTTGATAAGTGAGAGGACCTAGGAAGATAGCATTCACGAAAAAAAAAGTTAGGAGGGATAGATTCCGGGTCTATCGACTCCGTGGGTGAAGATGGTAAAATGGGCGATGATTGTTCGGAATGGGTGACTTCGTCATCTTCTGGATACAATTGACATGAGGTTTCTTCAGTGTAGGTGGTTCAGAAAATCCAAGACCACTACGATCTTTGTGTTTGCGTGTAGTCATGGGAATAACCGTATGTCGTCCTTGCTCATAAAGACCGAAACCAAAACCTTTCCAAGCACAGCGTGCGTCAGGAAGGTGAGGGCGAAACGACGGTTGGTTAGATATTGAAAATCTGATTGGAAGGGAATCACACCAAGGGGAGGTTTGGGGGTGACAGAGGATGCGTCGACACCCCCATACGTTAGGTTGGTGCGGCAATTAGGTGGTCCGTAGGAGATCACCTCCCCCACATGACGGTCGTAGGTAGGATGCACCTGTAACTTGTCCATACTCTTGTGGGGTATGGAAGGTGCTAACGTTGTATAGGCGGTACTCCCCAGCGTAAGTGTTGAAAAACACCTACCAAGGGATCGAGGTTGGGATGTTGTCCATGGGAAAGGAAGAAGTATTTGCGTCGGTGGTTTCATTGGTCGAAGGTGTGGGTGTGGCTAAGGTGGATGGTTGAGGCGTGGTTGAAGTAGATGGTTGGGTTGGATCAATGGGTGTCTTGATGGGTACAAGCACATCATTAGGGTGGTATAACATATTACAGGTTTTGAAGGGGGAAGCGTCAGCTGTGACGGTGTATGACTTCCCTTCATACTCGAATTTGATGCATCTATGTAAGGTGGAGGGAATGCATCCCATAGCCGGATCCAAGGGCGGCCTAACAACATGTTGTATTGGAATTCTCCCTCAAGGACATAGAAGAGTTCGGGTAAGGTACGTGGCCCTACATGAATGTTAAGGATCACGGTGCCTAGGGTAGAAGTAATAGCATCGTTGAATGAATGCAACATGGTGGGGTTGGCACACATGCAGCTAGGAGGGATATTCATCTGTTGGAAGGCTTTGGAAGAGATGATGTTTAGGCTAGCACCCCCATCGATCATAACACGACGTACCGGATGTCCCGGATGTAAGCCGAGATGAAAAGAGTGGGATCAGGATCTTCTGCACCAAAGACGACAATTTCTTCTTCAGAAAAAGCGCATGATGCGGCTTGGCTTTTGCGAGGGGGAGAAGTGGTTGTGGAGGTAGGTTGTTTGGTGAGAGAAGTGATGTGGTTGGGTGTTAAGATGGAGGTGATGGGAAAGGTTTCATTAGGTAGGACCTCTATCCCTTGAAGGATCTCAATTAGAGCTTGTCGATGCGATTCAGATGTTTGAATGAGATCATAGAGTGTCATTTTTATAGGAGATTGGTGAAGTTGTTTGATCATAGTGCGATGGGAAACTCCATCAGAGACTAGATAGGTAGGTCCACGAATAACCACTTTAGGTGGTGGTGCGATCGGGATGGTGGAAGGAGAAAGAGAGGCGCGGTGTGCTCTCTTTAGCTTTTCCATTGTTTTTCTGACCTCGAGTAGCAATGCTAATCATGTTGATCTCATGAATGCGAGATGAGGAAGATGACAGGGATAAGTCATTGTTCTCGAGAGGTGGGGTTGCAATGATGATAGATTTTGGTGAGGCGGGGATAGGTGGTATAGGAGATTTTGGTAAGTTAAGTGTCTTTACGAGATTTTCTATCTGAGATAGGTAACTAGCGAAGGATGGCTTTCAAAGCTTTGCATCCTTCTACATTGTGTCCTGGTGTGCGGTGGTAGGCACAGATTTTAGATTCATCATAACCTATAGGTCGAGGTTTAGATGGATCATAGGGTTTGAGTGGGGGTAGGGAAATGGTCGCATCCCCTACCAGCATATCAAGGATCTTGGCGTAAGATCCTTTGAGTGGGTCAAATGAAGATGAGGCTATTGATTGAGTGGGTGAGATTATTGATTGTTTTGGTAATGGTTGGGTATGAGTGGTTCATACGGGTGGTGGTTTAGGTAAGGGATTTTGATGATTGGGTTTAACTAGGTGTGGCTTCTTCTACGCAGAAGTCATGTTTAGTTGGTTAGATGATGAGGCCACAGATGACGTGGTGGCAGGAAACAACCACGGGGAAAGAGGAGCGGCAGCAAACAAGTCCTTCGATGATCGAGTTTTCTTAGGGTTGGTAGGTAGGTAAGATACTTGGGGCGACGGTGTTGAGATGCCTGTGGATTTTGTATGGGTGCAGAAGGTGTTGGTCGTGTTAAAGAAGACGTGGGAGGCATGGTGTATTGAGGCAAGGTGGAGGGGTGAGGCCCCAATATAGAAGGTAGGTGTGATGGTGAGGGTTGAAGCCGTGCTGCTTTGTAGTGGTGTGATCGGGGCGAGGGTTTTAGTTGTGGCGGAGGCATAGATTGGACTCGAGGAGATTGGGTCTATCTCCTAGGTGGATTAACGGCTTTATTTTTGGATAAGTCTAACCATTTAGGTGGGTGCGTCAGGTTGGGTATTGGTGAAGTCCCAAGCGTAGGGGAAGGTTTGGTTAGGTTGATAGAGGTGGATGAGGTATTTGGTAGAGATGAGGGGGGTGGAGGTGAGGACATAGGCATTTTGAGCTTTTGTAAAAACTTTGGGTATATAGTAGAGGTGTCTGGATTAGTCATTTGCATTTGAGTAGAGCATGGTGTATTCAAACGTTCCCATAAGAGTCATCTATCTTCTGGGGGATGAAAATCTTCACGTATGGATGGGAATTTTGGTATGGAAGAGAAGTGGGCTGTGATTCCGGTCCACTGGGGGTGTGATACAGGGGGCGAATGAGGCACTTTATCAATGGGTGTTAAGAGGTCAACCGGTCGCTGGAAAGATTTAGGTGATGAAGAACTGATAGGGAGGAGGGCATGTTCTAGAGGATCTGTCATGGTTAAGGAATTTGGTGATGTAGGCTCGAGGGGTTTCTCTTCTAAGGATGACAGAAAAAGTGGTGATCCTTCTTCTTTTGTAGCAAGAGTGGTGGAAGGAGATGTTTGGGAAATAGATAAGTTGGATAACATCCGCTCACAGTCTTGCAGGGATGTGGTGTAAGAAGGCTCTTCTGTGAGAAGAGAACTCTAGGTGGTTGATTCCTTTATGGGTAAAGGAATAGTAGGGCTGTCCTCTTGTCCTGATGAAGGAGAAGGGGCGAGGACTCCTGCGTCGGTGAAGAGGCTCGATTCAGAATTTCCTCGATGGAAGCCCTTGGTTGGGAGTTGAAAACCACATGGATCTCATGCACACTCTTCTCCTCGGCTAAGGTTTCTTGGTTTGTGTTACTATTAGAGGAATGGTTTGGAAATGGTTTGTTGAAGATTTTTAAATTTTGATTAGCAGGGGCATTAGGATTATCGAGGGTTATATCCCCTGCATCAACCATTTCCTGCACTATGTTTTTCAACATCTTGCAGTTTTTGTGGTTGTGTCCCTTCACGCGATGGAAGTTACAGAAGTCATTTTCTTTATACCAAGAAGGTATAGCGTGGGTGGAATCAAACCCGGAGTGAGGTTTAATAGGAGGCAAGGTGATAGCTCCTGCTTTAAGCAATTTGTCCAAGATCACATCATAAGTTTCTCCCAAGGGAGTGTATTTGATGGGCTCGGCTTTATACTTATAGGTGGATTTTGGCTGGGTATAAGATGGTGCTTGAGATTTGACCGTTACCGCGTGTACAGCTCCTTTTGATTTTGAAGCAGCCGATGCGTGAGAGTTGGTGGTGTTGGGTTTGTTAGTGGAGTCTTGGGTTTGGAAATTTGAGTTTTTGTTGCGCAACTTCAATTTCTCCTCCTCTAAGGCCGAATCTCTAGTTTTTGAGCCATAGTAAAGGCCTCATCAAAGGTGCGGAAAGTTTGAATTTGGAGGGTGGGAGAAATGTGTTTAGCGCAGGCCCGCGTAAAGAGTTCGATGAGCTCGGCTGAGGTAAGGCATAAGTAAGTTGGTTGATGAGGCCCGCCATCGTCCAACGAAATCTGCGATAGATTCATCTTCAAATTGTCGGATGGCATAGAGATCGGTAATGGATACTTTCTTGGCAATATTGATGGAGAAATGATCCAAGAAAGATTGGGCTAACTGGTTAAAGGAGAAGATTGAGTCTTTGGGCTAAAAGCTTTGTACCACTCAAGCGAGTCTGATAAGGACATGGGGAAGGTACGGAGTAGTAAGGCATCGTCATGAGCAATCGAGATAGCAAGCATGTCTAAATGATCATGCAAGTGTTGTTGAGGGTCCTCTTACTATTAAAGTGAGTAAATTTGGTAATTCCCATTGAGGAGGATATGTATGAAGGGGGATAGAAGAATGAATAGGCTCCCGACAAACTTGCTCGTATGTCAGGGTGTTACGGCTTCCTGAAACAGAAGCCTCAAGATTTTGCATCTTGTCCATCATTTGTTTGATTAAATCATTGGTTGGGTTAGATGATGGTGTTGTCGTCATAAACGGAGGAGGATTGGGCCAAGAGCCGCTACTAGACAATGGTGGGGCTAAATGTTGATAAGGTATCGATGATGAATGTGTTGGGGTGGCTGAATAAGGGTGTCCTATATAAGATGTTGAGGCCACCGGATGCGTTTGCGGAAATGAAAAGGTGGGCGGAGCCTGAGAGGGAAAGCTCGTGTGGATAGGTGGTAGAGAACAAGTTATGAAAGAGGCAATTTGCGAGAGGGATGAGGTAGGGGTAGTGGATGGTAGTGATATGTGGGGCCCCAGATTAACCAAAGGAAAGCCAATTGGTGTAGTATGGACCATCGAATCCACTGAGCTGGGAGACAGGGCTAAGGATGAAGACAGTGAGGTGGAGTTATTAGGTGGGGAAGGAGCTAAGTGAGTGGCTATACTAATAGGCATACCCAAGAGGAGCTGACCATCGGGTGTACGGTCAGGGGTATGAGACAAATAATATTATACGGTGCCAAGATTAGCATCCAAAAATTTAGCAAAATCCGGATCTCGACAGAGATCTTGGGAAAAGCATTGGTGTCCGTAGGATTCCCCATAGGATGCGAAGGGGGTGACTCAGGAAAAGACACGGAACAAGCATGTGAAACCATGGCTGCGGCTTGTTTTCGGGTGATAACAACCATGGACAAGAGGATACAGTAGGGAATTAGTCAATTAGGAACAAAAACAACAAAATGTTGGAATTGGTAGGTTGCTGGTTTGTCAGGAACTGTGAAACACGATATGGCGATATCGGTCAGTAAGCGATGTCGGTCGAGGCAGTAGTAGCGGCGTCGGTCGGGTATGCGATGTCGGTAGAAGAGGACCCAGTGCGGTCTTTGTGAAGGCAAAGAGAGAATGTAAGAGGTTGTTGGTTTGGGGATAACAAGGCTTAGTATACCCACCAAACTATCTGAAGTGATCACTGAGACAGGGTATAACAGAGAAACATAACTGAAAGAAAAAAAAAAAAAACAAGCAAGATGCACAAGCAAATCAAGAGACTAACCCTAGGATTAGTTTTAATCACTTTGGGCTTATGCCTTAGATGCAAGATGATGTCAATCCTAAACAAAAGACCTAAGGGAGATGTCAAGTTTGTTTTGGCTTGTAAGGCTACCTCAATCGGGTGGAGGAATACCACGGAAAGGGGGGATGTTTGAGATGTTGTGTAGATTATGATGTGATTTGGTATGTGTTGTGCAGTGAGAGTAAGATTAATTTCTCGTCAATACCATGGATATTACCCCCCCACGTGTATGACCTGTTACTTAATCTACGTTCACTAGAATTAAAAACAAAGCAAGCAAGAATGTGATGCACGTGTTTTAAACCCAAATCGAAAATGATATTCGATGAAGCAAAGAAAGAGAAGAGGTCAAGAAGATGACTTTCACTAATGCAAAGATGTGAAAGTAAGACAAGTTCTTTTACCAAAATGACAAAATATTTTGTGAATATTTAGAAGAGAGAAACAACAAGTGTGCTCCCTACATGAAAACAAGCAAGAAAGAAAGAAACCCGAGAAGGGTCCCACTAGGCGTGCCAAAATGTTTCGCACAGAATTTAGTTCCAGAATAGAGTTATTTCTATCCTTTCATTCTCTTGAGAAACAGATAGGGGTTAGGGTTAGGAGGAATACCTGTTGAGTGTTGGGAAGGTGTGCGCACGTATCGTAGAGAGATCAGATTGATTGTGAAGAGCTCCTTTTTGTCTAGGAAGGACTACCTATAAATAAGAATGCAAGACCACCAGATTTTAGTTAGACAATAAGTGAGGGAACTGCCTTGGGCCTAGGAAATATTAGACTTCCTTTCGAAGGTGGTCAGTTCCCTTTTTAATACAAATTGATGCAAATGATAATAAAGAAGCTATTGCGAACTCACGATTTAGGTATCTCGTTACTAAAAGCAATAGAGACTAAACTACCAATAATAGAATGTCATGTTGTTTGTTTGGTCACTGGTTATTGATATGTTCAGATCAAGTTATAGGGATAGACCAGGCTGGACATGAGATTGCTTTGAGGTGAATAGGTGAAAGGTTGGTTTTGGTATAAGTCACAGTGACCGATGTCGGTCACTGGATAACCGATCGCGGTTATAAAACCGGTACCGGTAGGGAATAACCGATATCGGTAGGGGCAGTGATTTAGGGATTTTTAAATGGAGGTTGGTGTAAGGTGGTTATGAGGTTTGGAAGGTTGGTAGATGGTTGAGGGGAGTAGTAGGGTGATAGAGAAGACTCAGAGAGTGAGAGAGTTGTCTTTGGGGTAATATAGAGATGGATGACTGAAGGTTAGGTGCAGGTTGTTGTTGGGTAGTAGATCCAGGAGTGAGCTTATAATCCCTATGAATTAAAAGTTCACAAAGTAGTGTCTAGAAGCATACAAGGTGATAAAAGAGACTACTTACTAGTTTCTGATGTGGATGCAAGTCCAAAGAATGCAGTGGCAAAGGCAAGGCTCAGTTGGGATGATCCAGCAATCGGAAGTGATCTGATGAAGCTATCCTCGACTCTCCCAATGTTTGGATGAGTGTGACAATGCTCTAGTTGCTCAGTTCTCAGTCTTGGGCTCGATACTCCTCTTTGCAAACTCTTCTCTCTCCTTCACTTGTCTCTCTCTTGCAAATGAATGTCCTTGCGAAATTCGGGATCCTTTCATTTTGGTTGGGGGAGGTCATTTACGAGGCGATGGCGGTTACTGTAAGCGCGGTCGAGTAGGGACCGATGTCGGTTAGGTCAAAGTTGGCTATTTTTAGTAAAATAGCCAACTTTCCCTCCTTTTCTCCTGAGGGATCGGTTGTGGGCTTGGTCAAGTCATTATTAGGTTGTTTTGATGCGGGTGAGGGTGATGAGTCATGGGTGTGGAGTGCTGGACCAAGTCATAGGTCTTAATTAGGTTAGTTTAGGGTTAGGGCTAGGTCATAGTGAGGTGGCGAGGTGAGGTGGCGGGGTTGGAGATGTGGATTTATTAATTATAAGGTAATTAATAAATAATTGATGTGATGCCTTTGGAACTAGAAGATTACTGACATTGGGTGTTACACTACCACTCCGATGTATTGGACAAAACCTCTCGAATTGTTTAGGGTGAGTTTGCAAATATTCGGTTTGGTAATCTGCACTTTGGCTTTGTTTGCATATTCTATGAAGTCAAAGGGAGTAGATGTGGACAAGGGGGGTGAAGGGACTGATTTTGGAGTCTGGATAGGTTTAGGAGTAGGATTTGATGTTTGAGGAATGGAGGGTATTTTAAAAGACACACTAGGAGCTTTCAAGGTATTAGATTTTGTAGGAGCAGATTTAGATTTAGACTTGGAAGAGACATCAGAAAGCTTACTTGGGATTGCGGGCATCTTCTTACTTATTGCAGGGTCAAGCTCCAACAATGCAGACTTCATGGAAGATGGAAGTGGGGATCCTCGAATGATTATTTTATTTTTCGGAGTCGCCATAGGAGGATCATCAACCTTCTTTTCTTTTGCAACAGTGGAGGGAGATGCTCTTTTCTCAGACTGAGAACGAGTGAATACCATGCATGAGAAACTTGGTGCATCTTCTTCATCTTCTTCATAACCTCCAGAATACTCACAAAACCTAATTTGTGTATCATTCTCAAACTCATCACTTTCTTGGAAATTGCCACCTTCTTGTTCAAGCTCTTCTTCACTTTCATGAAATCTGTAATTTACATTCACGGGTGGGGCCTCGAGGAAAGTATTTGGGGCACTCCTAAATCTGATTTTTGTTGCTTCTTTGAGAAGAAACTCGTTCAAATAATTCCCTCTTCAAAGAGGCCATCTCATTTGCCAACTTTTGCAGCAATGGATTAGTTCTCTCATCTTTAGGATGTTGGGACTTGCCCTTTGATGGATTCTTGATCTTTCTAGAGAGGATGAGATCGTCATCCAATTCAATGGCCCTCCTTTGTGCTTCTACAATGTTCCTTGGTTGAAATCTTCGTAGGAGAAATTCTACCTCCGGTGATTGAGTGTTTATGAAGAATATTTTGATATTGTTTTTAGATGGTGAATCCTCTTCAGGGATCATGTGCAGAACCATTCAAAACGAGCCACAAAGTCTCTCATGGTTTCATTTTCTCCTTTATTTATTTGAGATAACTACACCAAGAGGTCTTGACAATCTTTAGTTGATTTAAATCTCTCTTCGAATGCATCCTTGATGTCATTCCAACCCGTGATGGACCGGGAAGGTAGGAGGTAAAACCATTATGCTACTTTTTCTTAGAGGGACTCCACGAACAATCTTACAAGCAACGTATTCATGTTGGACACCAAGAATTCCACATGATGTTGTGAAAGTAGTGATGTGTTCTTCCGGATGTTGTGTTGTCACCTTTGAACTTTGGAAAGTTCTTGTGGGAACCCATTGGTAGATTGTGAAGAGGGGGTTCAAGAGAAAGTAGGATTGTATTCCTTCCCCATGGAACAATGGGTTGAGGTATTTATTCTTCATCCACCATTGTTTCTTCTTCTTCTGCTTTAGCTCTTACTTCTACGAATTCTTCTTCAAATTCTTCTTCTTCGGGAAGTCGATGTTTAATGGTTGTTGAAAAATTATAGAATTTGAAGGATTTTGGATAGGATTACCAGGTGAACTTCTTGAAGAGCCAGATGAAGAGGAGGCTTGAGAGAAGAAATATGGATTATCTCTAATTCATTCTTGTAGATTTTGCGAAGCTTTGAAATTGAAATCAGCAACACCTCTCAACCTTCTCAACCTGGTGTATCTTCCTTCTGACTTTTGGAAGCTTTTGTAGTTGGAATACGAAAGGCCACTGTGGAATGTGAAAAGTCATGTGCAGAAATCAGCAGTGTATCTTTTGGAAATGGACTTTCTTGAACTCTCTTTTATGATTTTTTCAATATTTGATTTTTTTTTTTTTGAATTTTTGGGACCTTGCGGTCGTATTTTGGGTGTAGATGCTGCTAAATCTGCCCCACGGTGGGCGCCAAAAATTGTTGGCGAGAAAATTTGTCGGTGGACAAACTTGTGGATTTCTTGCCAACGCTTTGGGAATCTAAGTCCCTCTACTTAACCGGTGCAGCTGCCGTATGTGCATGTGCATGAAAAGGTGAATTTCTGTGGTGGCCTTTTGACAAGGGGATCCAACAGGGGCACTCCACTACCCTGCGGCAAATGCTTGCATATACCTACAAGAGATGAATTTTTCTAGAAGTGGGAAAGGGAGTGAGAATGGAGGTAGGAGAACTAATCTTGTGTAGGTGCACACACACTAGTTAGAAACTTCATCACATGCATTTATGAGAAGAAACAACCTTGTAAATGACAACAAGACCAAATAGAATTTGATGAGAACAAAGTGACATGAAATCCCTTGGTCAAAGAAAGATAGAAACTCCTTTTTCTTGTATTTATGCTTGAACAAAAGTTGTACATAGTTTAGGAATGGAAGAAATTTGAGAGGGAAGATAGTAGAAGAAAATGGCTATCTCCTTTGCTTTCTCTCAAGGTAGAATGCACTCTTGAGTCTACAAGATCAATGCACAACAACACTTTGAAATGTGAATGGCTTTACAATTTATAGAATAGAATATGACTCTTCATCTTCCTCATGACCTTTCAAATACCTTAATATGACTTAAGACTGTTCATATTCCACTTCAAATATTTAAGTCCCTTTTATAATAGCAAGGTGACTTAATTTACATTATGTTTCTAAAGTCTCTTAAGTCATATTAAAAGTGTAAACCCCAACGTGAAATTAGAATATTGGAAAGTGAGAGAAAGTTGGGGGGAAGAGGAGAGAGAAAGAGGGGAGAAGAAGAAGAAGAGGAGATGCCATTCCTGATGAAGTCCATTGATCCTCGTTGATGGAAAGCTCCAAATGCAGTGAAACTCTGAATCTTCAAACTCCTTGCACACTGTGAAATTCCTCCAAATTATCTCACAAACGCTCGCTAAGTTGAATGAACTAAGGTGGATCTTAAATGCCCTATGAAAAAATGACTAGGATGCTCCTGAACAATGATGTCCCCTTGAATGATTATCCTTGTACATCCCATTGTGCCAAAACTTCTCTTTGAGTGTAACTTACTATTTTAGTAAGTGTGAAAAAGGCAACTCTCTCGATCCTTTGCTGAGTGTTGTGACCTTGATTCCCCTTTCTCCCTGCGTTCCTCACTCCTTTGGATCAAATTTCTATTTTTTGCAGGTGCTCGAGGGCCCACTTACTATTTTTAGTAAGTGCCAAAAATGTCCATTCTGGTGGATTCTCAGCTGTAGTGCACCTCTGATATCTTCATCTCCTTTGTAGGTTCTTTTGTTAATGACTTTCCCAAAATAACAGTTCCTATGTAGTAGACCTGCTATTTTTAGAAAGTTGGCCTTTGGGAGTTGGATTGACGTGGAATGAAGTTTTTGATATGGGTTTTTTCCCAATATCATCCCTTTAAAATTTCGGGCCCGCCCGCTTAATAATCCAGGAGATTTTAAAGTTTTAATTTTTGGACCTGGTAGTGCTTCTGGGTACGGCAGCCATTAATGGACCTCAAAATTGCAGGTCTAGTTTTCTCCTCTGTTTGTGAATAAAATTGTATTTTTGATGTGGGTTTTTCTTTTGGTGCTTCACATGCAATCTTACTTCGATCCGGCAACCGGTTTGACGGGAAATCCCACTTCTTTCTTCATTGAGCCGGAAAGGAGATTTCTTCATTGTGGATGCTTTGTCACACATGGGGGGATTTTGAAGGTGTCTTCTTGATGGTATTTGATAGAGTAATGAACAGAAATAAACGGTTCATTGATTCGTGCATTGGTTTGCAAGCTTTGTTTAGATTTCCATTTTTTAGCTATGGGGATTTTGTTGTTCTTCGTTTCTCCTTAGCTTGATGAGGATTACTTTTGAGACCTATGCATCACCATGGGAAAGGTATTTCAGTTCCTTTTTTATCCGGGTCGAGAATTTGTAATGGTGGAGTGATGGTAGAATGTTGCAGAGGAAGAATGGAGGAAAGGAGTGCAAATAAAGCGTTATAAGCTAGAAGTGGGAAAAGCAGCACTTGGAAATTTTTCAAAAAGATGTGCACAGGTAGGGATTGGGTGAATTTTTCCATGCTTTATGTCCCTAACCTTAGGGATGTGAGGGACATCAATTTCCACAATGAGCAAGACGGTGACACGTGGCACTAGATCCAACAACAGGGAATGAAGGAGGAAAAAGCTGATTTGAAGCACTGGGAGCTAAAAGGAGGTCACGTGGGTGTCCAAAAGACTCCTCCTAGGGGCTGGGAGCATTTTTCCATGTCTGATGTCCCCCACCTTCAGGTACATAAGGTACATCAGTTTCCACGGTGGTCCTGGAGGTGACACGTGGCGCTGATCCAACGGCAGGGAATGGATGCTCCAAAACTACACTTGGGGGCTGAACGAGCAGTCATGTGGGTGTCCAAATGACTCCCCATAGGGGCTGGGCACATTTTTCAAGGTCTTATGTCCCCCACCTCAGGTACATAAGGTACATCAAATTCCACGGTGGTCTGAAGCGACACTCCAAATAAGCACTTGAGGGCTGAACTACCAGGTCTGGAGGTCATATGAGGGTCCCAAGGGTCACATGAGGGCTGGGTACATTTTCCAAGGGGTGATGTACCTGACCTCAGGGACATGGGGGACATGAAATCCCACTAGGCTCCTGGTGCTGACACGTGTCCTCTCGAAAAAATGACTAAGTCCTGAACTGCCTTTGAGAGGGTAACTTGGAATGCAGATAACTTGAGCTTCCAGTGGAATTTATTGGTGAAAATTTATATGATCCTGACTGGAAATGGAATTTTGAATCCAATGATGTGGGTCTCATGTCTTTATTCGATCATATGATCCCTGAAAAATCAGAGTTTTGATCTGGGACTCCACTTGTACCTGAGAAAAACTATCTTCCAATCATATGCACCAAGGTGTTGTGAAAAATATTATTTCACCATCATGTAGGTCTTGGAATCCTCTTTCTGAAGATGTTTTGTTTTACTTCCAACTCCATCTGGAGCTCCGGAATCTTCGTTTGAAGCTCAACAGTTGTTTTAGGCATGTGTACTGCCTAGGCTTGTGAACCCTGTTTTCACTCAGACTGCTCCAAGTCTTTCAAAACTTCCCAAAGCCTTCCAAAATCATTTCCATGATGTTATAAGGTCTTCCATTCACCTCCATGTTGAATTTGGCCCTTCTTCTCTGCTCCAGGGGTTGATCCAATCCCAAGAAGGCCAACAATAGCCCTTCCCTATACTGCCAAAAGATAACATTTTCAATGAACTCCTAAAATCACCTAGGGGGAATGAATGGAATTTCCTAAATCACCTAGGATAATATCATGACATTGGTTGGGAATTCATTTGGACTGATTTGAACAGATCTGGGGTTTCTTAGGAATGATAAAACATGAAAATTTTGGCATAGGGGTATAGTTGTCGTGCTCAAAATTGTCAATTTCCCTATTGCACATTCTCACGACTACAATGTGTTTAGCAGTAATCAAAACAAGAGTATATATAATACTACAAAAAGTTCTTTCCTTTTGGGGAGGAAGGAAAAAATCGAGATCTCATGATCTTTGGGTGTGTAGGAGAAATATTTGCTTAAGGAAAAGAGACATTAATGTGTTAGGGAGATTGTTCTTCATGGTTCATTTATTCAACACAAATATTTTTGGTTACAATGATGTCAAAATATTCCTCAATCTTCACTTTGTGTGCTTAAAAGTTGGGTATTTGGAAAAAAATTATCATTATTCAAGGACATTAGATCTCCATATTTTATGTCATCCTCTGAAAGCAATGTAGTGTATATATAAAAACCATAATTTTTATGGGTTGGACGATACACAAAATTATCCATAAAAACTATTTATACTTGTTATCACTAAAAAACAACACCCTCTAATTTGTCATGAATGAGGAACTAGTGTTTTTAGGTAACATAAGACTATCTCCAAGCCGACTAAATTAAGATTTTTAGGAACCAAAGGAATTTTCTGTGTTCCTTATGTTTGCCGCATAAATGACTCGACCAACATAAGCGATGAGGCAAAGCGGGATAGGCGAGGGTAGTGTTGGAATGGGATCAACTATGTTAGGAATGAGTGGAACAATACTCATTAGCCTTGTGTTCCCGATGGTATGATACAAGTGACAAGATCGATGAGGTAGTGATGAAGTTAGTTAAGGAAGGCTTCGATGGAACATGAAGAACCATTCCATGGTTCCATCAAATGCTTGATCCTCCACCCATGCAATATAATGTGGAAATGTTATGTCCTGAGCACACCAAGCATTCTTCCCTCCTTCCTCAAAGTGCCTTGGTGGCTAATTTATTTTCCCTAGTGAAAAATTTGATCAAAATAACCTATCACGACCCGTAGGGAACTTTTTTGTGTTCCTCCCACACACCAAAAATATGCATGCCCATATCTTCCTTCCTAGAGATCCAAATTTCTTGAAATTGGTCTTTTTGGAAATGTCTCATCATGAAATTCAGTTTGACACCATTAAATTCAGAAGTTAGAATTAGGTGGTAGAAGAATTAAGAAAATAATCCTAACAATTAAGATGTAGTTCTAGGTAGTTCAAATACCATATTTGATGAACTATGGTGCCCATTCCTTCTCCTAGAAATAAAGTGACGTTGGGAGTGGCCTTGCATGAGTACCCATCATGGTTTTTAGAGATTTAATGCATGTTGTTGGTGGTTGTATCTTGAAATCCAAGTTTCCATATCTTTTCCTCCTCCTCTCTTTCCCATTTTCTTTATATTGTAAAATGATTCTCATTCATAAAGGTTGGACCCCTTCACAATACAAGGGCATCATTTAGAGTGTTGTTCCAAGTGTTTTTGAGTTACAAGCCTTAGATTTGGATTCTTGCAACTATGTGTATACCTTCCTCCTTGAATGTAATGAACTGTGTATCTTTATAAGGAATAAAAATTCATGTTTTGTGGCTATTCTCTATCCTAGCTTGTGTTTTATTGCAATTTCTTGCCTCTTCATTCATTCATTTGCAGGCATGTTGTGTATTTTTACCACTTTGCAGGGTTTATTTCTACTATGTTTTGTATGGAAAGTGGAAGGTAAGGTGTGGTTTTGATATGTGGCACTCATGTTTGTCTTCTTCATCATCATTTCCTATCATTTCCACTCATTGAGAGTGTATTTCCCCCTTCCTTGGTGTTATCACCTCCTATTAGCTAAGGATTTCCCTTTTCATGCATCTCTCTCTTCCATGGTTCCTTTTATTATTAGATTAGGAGTAGATAGTTGCATTTATAGTTTTAGGAGTAGTTTTAGCATTAGAAATAGGTAGAGGAACCAACCTTCTATAGAGGTATGTCTCAAGAGTAAGTCCCACAACTTGGATACGAGTCTCATGTTTCCCAAAAACACTAGTTTCTCGTTCACGAAAAATCAAAGGGTGTTGTTTTTGGTGATATGATTTAGCACACTTGGTGGGACATCATGATGTTTTATCATTACTTTACTAAGGTTTAGTGTGTAGATTGGTAAATTTCAACCTTTGGAGGCTCTATAGAATACATTTGGTGACTCCTAACTGCACATTTATTGGTTTCATCAATTAAAGTGCCTATTTTCATGAGAAGAATATAAACAAGACAAAGGATAAGATATAGAGATCCCTTTGACTACTTGCAAGTAATCATCACCGAGAAGAAGAGGAGGAAAATATATTCAAAGATCACCATCACCACCAAACAAAGTCCTCTTTAATTCTCCTCACGGTATGCCCTTTTTGTCGTCCTATATATTTTTAAGACCCATTCCGTTCATGGCACTTGAGAAATATGCCCTTTGTTAGTTTCAATGGTGGTAGTCCTCGACCCTTAATGCACAACATGATATACCAGTGTATGCACTTAAAAGTATCCCTTTCTTCATTGGTGAAAACCATACTACCCCAACCAACCATATCAAAGATGTTACTAATATTTGTTCAGTCCATTCTACTATTGAGGATGATGTAGTATTCAAAATCTTGGATTCATCATAAAAGGAAATCCATTCAATGGTATAGGATTTTGATACCTGCTTCAATTCACAATTGGGATGAACTTGGCACAACCCTTTGCAATCATTTTGAGGATAAATCAGATCATCTGTCTTTAATAGAGAAACTAACCACAACAAAGAAATCCCCAAATGAAAAAATGACTAAATTTAGCATCATATTTCAATGGACATGGGACCAAGTTCCTCAAGTAGTAAGAACTACACCCAATATGCATTTCTTTATTATTACGAAGGCCTTGAAAAGTGATATTTTAGTCATGATTCGATCTGTGAGGGGTAGAACATTATGAGATGCTTATGACATTATTATTAGGGCTAAGAATAACCTTATCCAGGTTGGGAAACTCACTCCTAGACCTCCAATACCTATATTCCCAAATATCAAGACACCTACTTCTCATCAAGCTCTTGAACTGACTCCCATTCCAACCCCAAGAAATCAAAGTCCTAACCAAGCATCTACTTCATCAAGTACCTCAACTGAGTTGCAAAAGGTAATGAAACAATTACAAAATTTTGGGAAGAGTTGGTAAAGCATGCCCAAAGTTTTAGACCCTACCAACCAAAAAATTCTTCATTCTAAGCTACTCCTCAAAATTAGAATCAATTTCATCTAAAACTTTGGTTTTTATTCAAAATAACCTCGTGTAAGATTATGAGTGTTTTTTCCTTGTCATCTTCCTCACAACCAATCCATTTGTCTAAATGGAATTTTAAACTAAGATTTAATAGTGTAAATTGAATATATCTCTCAAGATGTACCCTCGAGAGGAAAATCAACAACATATAGTCACTCAAGAGACACCACTAAGTGATATTTCACTTGTGAATTAAAAAGTATATGAATTTTGTGGAATAAACCAAACTCGTCCGTAAGGCGTAGCTGGTAATACTAGATCAAAAATAAGAGATATGGAAGAATGGAAGTCATCAAATGTAGGTTCACTTTAACTTGCCCTAACGCTCCAAAGAGACAATAATTTAAACCTAATTGCTAATGTGTAAAATCAGTCTAAAGGACCACTCACATCGACTCAAGTGCAAGAAAGGGTTGTTGTAAATAAGGTCAAACATAAATATGATTCCAATTCCTAAAAATCCTCAAAAAAATGAAGAATACCAATGTGAGTATCTCAATGTGGGAATCCTAGCAAGCTGCAGGACAAAGAGATCTCTTGCAAGCAACTATGGCCAATCTCTTTATCCCAAGTGAGTCATCTAAGGAACAAACCAAGGTCGTTATTAGTAATTCAATAAAAAAGGAGGATAAACCAAAGAAGAATATGAAGCCACCTCCCTTCTATGTATCTTTGATAATTGGTGATCATTTAGTTCATAATTGTATGATTGACTGGGGCTAGTAATTTTTTCATGCCCAAACAAATTGTAAACTAATTAGGTATGAAGTATGAATCTTTTTCTAAAGGGGTGGTATAACTAGATGGAAAAATAGTAGGAACTATTCAAGTTATTATGGGACTAAACCTCACACTACATACATGCCCTAACTTCTCAGTTCCTCAATATAGTTTCATAATTGATCTACCTCCACTCTTCACTCTGTGTCTATCTAGAGACTTTACTGCCAAAATTGGAGGGTACTTATAAGAAAATTGGTCTCATATGCTCTTTAGAACTAGGTACACCACTAAGGCTACCACTAAATCTGAACCTATTTCCACATATCATATAGAACCTTATGCACCCAAACCCATTAATGTAAATTGTACCATTTTTTTTATCAAGAAGATTATCTAAGTACCCAATAAGCAAATACTCAAATTGAGGGGATTCCTAACTTACTAATTGATGAGTGGCAAAATGAATGTCATGGTTTTGACCCATACTAACAGATTAAGGAAGTTGGTCTTGGTATTTATTATCTGTATGAGGAGAATTCACCCTCGCTAGTGTTGTTAAACCAATTAAGGAAGACGAAGGTGACATTTTGTAAAAAAATGATGGATCGAGAAGTAAACAAGGTTTATGAGGAGGTTTCATCCTTATATTTCCCATTGATACAAAATATTACTCCTCTTTCATATTTTAGTTTAGTTTCTCTAATAATGCAGTGGAATATGAATCCCTTATCCATGGCTTGCAATGGGAAAGAAAGAAGAAAATCAAAATTTACAGACATTTGGAGATAGTGAGCTTATTGTAAATGAAGTTAGAGGATCAAATGCAACAAAAATGATTTAATAAAGGCCTATAAAAACATGGTATGGGATCTTATGGAAGATTTCAATATCCTCTCCATTCCAAGGAAAATAAATGAAGCTGTTGATAGGGTGGCTACAATTGGAGAAAGGTTTGACATTGTTGAGAACATTAAGAGAGACAAAGTGCAACCACATATCAGGGTGGTAGTAAGGCCTTCTATACTAGACAATGACATCAATTGGTATCTGTTTGAGAATTATCAACATATTATTAGTTTTAATAGAGAAGAGGACAAGTTCTCTTTAAATAATTAAGATAAATTGGAGCAGAAATACGGGATCCAAATTGTCCAACTCAGGTCAAATAAATTTCCTAAGGGATTAGTGACCTTAGAATCCATTTTAGCCACGATGACTATTTTAGAAAAGAAAAGGCAAACATGGCACTCAAAAGTGAAGATTTAGAACCCATCTCAATTGTTGAAGAAAAATTTCTCAAGATTGGTAAAGTATACAACCCACAAGAAAAACATGATTTTGTAGAACTTTTCCAAGAATTTGTTGATATTTTGCATGGAGCTATGAAGACCTTAGAGGTTTTGATCCTAATTTAGCTTAGCACACCATTGAACTAGATTCAATTTGCCAAGCCTATTAGATAAAAATAGAGGCATGCTAATCCACATATTAAAAATCTAATAAATAAGGAATTAAATAAGTTGATTAAGGAAAACATCATATTTCCCATCAAGCATTCATCATGGGTAGCCAATTTAGTCCTAGTGTGGAAAGGAATGAATAAATCACGTTGTGTGTTGATTTTGAGGATTTGAACAAAACGTCCTGAAGGATCATTTACCTACTTCCCCTCGTGGAACAAATCTTACAAATGGTGGCCAAAGTATAAAGGTTTTATCTTTTAGACATATACTTTAACTACAATCAGATCATGGTGAAGGAAGATGATCAGTTCAAGAAAAACTTCACCATTAAATGGGGAACCTATGCCTATAGAAAAATGCCTTTTGGTATATTCAATGTAAGATCAACCTTTTAAAGGGCCATAGATATGGCATTTAAAGGACTGATCAACACCATTGTCCTTATATATTTGGATGATATCATAGTATTCTCCAAGGATGCAAAATACCATCTACTCCATCTCAGGCAAGTTTTTGAGAGATTTAGACAATTTAGCCTCTCTCTCAATCCTAAGAAGTGTAACTTATTAGCACATGAAGGCAAGCTCCTTGGACATATTATCTCTAAAGAAGGATTAAGCATTGATCTAGAAAGAGTTAGTGCCAACCTTGCATTTCACTTTCCCATTCACAAGAAAGCACTTAAAAGTTTCTTAGGTAGAATTAACTTTGTTAAGTGGTTTTTCTGAACTTTTCCAATCTTGTCAAGCCATTGACATTAATGTTGAAAAAGAATACAAATTTCAAGTGGACTATGAAAGGGAAGAATAGTTTTGAGGTCACCAAGTAGGAAATAACACAAGCTCCAACTCTCATCAATCTATATTTTTCAAATGATTTCACAATGTACACCTTTGGAGGCACAAATACAATATCTACCATGTTGGTACAACTAAATAAAGAAGGCTTGTTATGACCTATTGAATTTTCAGATAAAGTCTAGAATATTATGAGGTAAGATATTCACTTATTGAAAAACATGCCCTGGCTTTCATAAGGAGCTTGAAGAAATTCAGGAATTTGGTATCTAACAATAAGATTCACCTCATGGTTTCACATGTTGGTGTGAAATATTTCCTTTTGAACAGGGACCTAAATGAGAAAAGATCCAAATGGATAACCAAAGTGATGAAATATGATATTGATATCAAGGTGACCAAGAAAGTCGAGAGGTAAGGGAGTGTGTGAACAACTAGTCTCATACCAACATAATAAGAAGCTATTCTAATGTTTCAACATGATCAAGAACAATTAGTTGATGCCTTGCTTACTCCTTATTGGAATCATGATATAGTCAACTTTCTCCAAACAAGACAATGTCCTCAAGGCTTGAGCAGAGCCAAAAGGATGTATTTCAAAATTCAGTCTATTCCTTATGTGCTTATTGATGGAATTTTATTTAGAAAATATGTGAATGGTGTCCTCTTGAGATGCATTAAGATAGATCAGATAGAGAATATGTTACATGAGTTCCATGCTTGAGAAGCAGGAGGACATTTTTATCTAAGGAAAACAACTCTCAGGATCATGAAGGCTAGTTATTATTGGCCTAATATTTTTAATGATTGTTATGCTTGGGTTAAGAAATGCAGGAAATTTTCCTTTTTGTAGGCAAAGAAATATTAATAACTCTACCCCTTCATCCAATCTCTCGTAAGTTATCCATTTATACGGTGATGATTAGACTTTATTGGGGTAATCAATCCAGATTCAAGATTGGGTCACAAATGGATTCTCACAACTACGATTACTTTGCCAAATGGATAGAAGTAGTTTGCTTGAAAGGAAGTAAACGAGGCTAGCATCTTGGACTTCTATGAAGGCATTGTGACTAGATTTGGTGTTCCTTCCACAATCATTTTTAATAATGCCTTGGTGTTCCTCAAAGACAAAGACATCTAATTGGAATTTTAAGAATGAAATCTACTCAAGCACCTCCTCAAACTATTATCCCCAAGGTAATGGTCAGGTTGAATCAACTAACAAGAATCTTCTAAGAATCATAAGGAGGACCTTGGATGAGAATCAAAGAACCTGTCACACAAGATTGAAATCAGCCTTGTGGGTTGATATAATAACTCCCAAAAGATCAACTGGTAGCTCCCCTTACAAGTTGGTCTATGGTAAAGAAGCAAGGCTACCAATATATCTTGAATTACCAGCATTAGAGCTCATCAAATAGATGGAAATGTTTGAATTTGAAACCATGGAAGTTAGATATGTAGAGCTCATAGAACTAGAAGAGTCGATAAATCGAGTAATGCAAACAATGGAAAAGGATCAAGCTCATATTAAAAGCATTTTGACAAGAAAGAAATGATCAGGAAATTCCAAGAAGGAGATCTAGACCTAAAGTGGGATGTAGACTAAGCTAAACCAGGTAGGCACTCAAAGTTTGATACAATATGGAGTGGCCCATATGTTATTTCCAGTCTACAAGTCAAACAATACTTTCCAATTGTTGAAATTGGATGGAGAAGAGCTACAAATCCCGGTTAATGGGATCTACCTCAAACATTATTACTACTAAAGTAAAGACTCTCCCTAGTACATAATAGATTAGCTTTCAATTCCTCCAAGTTCTTCCGACACATTGTATTGTTGAGAGTATATGTTTTTTTGCCTAAGTGCTCTGCACATTGTTTTGTTACTTTTGGGTGGCATGCTTTTGTTACAATGGTTCATGGAGGAATTCAAAGAAGATGTGCTTTAGATATATATGGAGAGTGAAAAGGATAAGTTACTAGAGCAAAGTATGACATAATTCATACCAGCCTACGAGCATTTTAGATGTTGAGAGGAACTTCTATAATTTTATTCATGGTTTTGAGTAATGTAGTGGAAAATCAACTTTATTTTAGACAGCTTTTCCACTCTTGTTAAAATCCAATGTGGCACTCTTCATCCCATTCCTTGTTCAAAATTAAATATCTGGGAGAATTTACAAAGCACACCCATAACTCCCAAAATCAACTTCAAGAAACAACCAAGGCAAGCTTTCATATCAACTCCAAGTTCAAGCAGTTTCTTTACTGATTCGGGGTAAGATTTTAAAAGTTTTAGATCTTTTCCAAGTTTTTAGGATGACATCATACCCAATGATGTTATAAGACCATGGATATTTTATCTAGCAGGTAGATTACCCTATTGATTCACCAAATTGTTACCTAAAATAGTCCCCTGGTCTATTTTGATAACTTGCATTTTCATTTGGATTTGGGTAGTATAAATTGATCAAGTATGGACACAACCATTGTTGAGGAAAATTACCCTCCTCCTTGTTAAGCCCTTCATTTTTATACTTAGTAAAAAAATTAGAGAATTGGGAAAAATATACTCAAAGTCAGCTAAATCAGTTTTTAGGAACCAAATGAATTGTTTATGTGTTGCTTATGTTTGCCACATAAGTGACTCGGTCGACATAAGCGATGAGGCAAATAAGGGTAGGTGGGGGTAGTGTTGTGGTTAGATTAGCTATGTTGGGAATAAATGGAAAATGCTCATTGTCCTTGTGTTCCCTAACACCTCGATACATGCGATAGGATGGATGAGGCAATGACAAAGTCGATTAAGACGGACCTTGACGGAACCGGTTCCACTAAATGCCTAATCCTCCACCTAGGTAATACAATGCAAAAAATTTGGGTCCTGCAAGCACACCAAATACTCTTCCTTCCTTCCTCTAATATCTTGACTAGCCAATTTCTCCACCTCGGTGTAAAATTTGACTAAAGTGGCTTATCACAACCCACATGGAACTCTATCATCATGTTCCTCCCACACACCGTAAATCCGTTTGGCCATATCTTCCTCCCCAAAACTCAAAATTTTATGAAATTGGTCTTATTAGAAAGACCTTATCATGAAATTTAGTTTAACATCATGAAATTCATAAGCTAGTGGAGTTAAGTGGGAGGAGAAGGTAGAAAATAGTCCCAAAAAAATAAGATGTAGTTCTAGGTAGTTCAAGCACCGATTTGATGAAGTATGGTACCCATTTATTCTCCTACAAACAAAGTGATGTAGGGGAATATCCTCTTGTAGGGGTGACCATTATGGTTTTCAGATATTTAATGCATGTTGTTGGTGGTTAGAGATTAAACTATGAGTTTTCCTCTCTTTTCCTCTTTTTCACATTTTTATATATTGTAACATGATACTCATTTGTAAAGGTTGGAACCCCTTAGAATACAAGGCGTCATTCAAAGTGTTGCTCTTGATGTTTTTAGTTGTGGGCCTCAGATTTAGATTCTTACAAATGTGTTTGTGCCTTTCTCCTTGAATGTAATGAATTGTGCAACCTTCTAAAATAATAAAATTCATGTTTTGTGGCTATTCTCTACTCTAGCTTGTGTTCCATTGCATTTTCTTGCCTCTTCATTCATTTGCAGGTATGTTATGTATGTTTACCACTTTATAGGGTTTATATCTACTATGTTTTGTATGGAAAGTAGAAGGTAAGGTGCGATTTTGATTTGTGGCAGTCATGTTTGTCCTCTTTATCATAATTTCCTTCCATTTCTCCTTATTAAGAGTGTCTTTCCCCCTTTCCTTGGTGTTATTACCCACCCTTAGCTTAGGATTTCCCTTTTCATGCAGCTCTCTCTTCCTTGTTCCCTTGGATTATTAGATTAGGAGTAGGTAGATGCATTTCCAGTATTAGGAGTAGTTTTTAGCATTAGGAATAGGCGAGAGGAAGCAAACTTCTTTGTAGGAGTCTGTCTTAAAATAAAGTCCACAACTTGGAGACAATCTCATGTTACCTAAAAACACTTGGTTTCTTATTCATGAAAAATCGAGAGGGTGCTGTTTTTTATTGATAAAAATTCTTGTAATAAATAAATTAGAAAGTATATTAAAAACACAAACATATTTGTCCTAAAAATCTTCTACTATTGAGACATGTTTGAAGGTTAATGATGTAATTTTTTCATATAATGCAAGAAAAAATGTGGAGGATTATCAATGACTTAAAGATGAGAGAAGAAAATAATTAGAAAGCTAAAAATGCTTTAGGTGATGGGTACATATGACAACACCCTACTAATTTTTCATTATTTTTCTAATTCTCTATTTAGGAATAGAGATTGATATTGAAGAAATAGTAGAAAAATAGTGAAAATTTTGTAATAAAACATAGAAATGTATTTTGGTACTTGAAATAGTCTCTCCGATTTGTTAGCTCTCTACTCTAATATATCAACTCCTACTAAGATATGTTAATGTCTACTCAAACTGCATGTAGATATGGTGTGGAAGGTTTCTTATGTGAATCTTGAATAGAAGTATGGAGGGAAAAATAAGTAGGGAAGCTAAAATAAGAAACCAATCGTCATCAAATTTGGAGAAACTTTATGAGTAAATAAATAATTTACTATACCGCACTACTTTTTAGGACTAGAAAGCGCCTTCCTAAAGTTTAGGAACTTTGTTATGCATAGCCTCGGTTATAGATTTTTAGCATGGGACCCGATTTCACTTTGTAAATCAAGAGCAATGGCCCCCAATAGGGACTACACTTAAAGTGAGGACCTAAGTTATCTCAAATTTATATTATTACTAGGAATTCCTACAATGACATCTCAAAGTGCTCTATGGGTAGAAAAAATCCTAACTACTTATTGAAAAAATTATTAGAATTAGAAGGTAAAATTTGGGCTCCTATTTTACAAGAAAAGATTTATTTTGTTCTCATAATACATTAGAAAACAATTTACAAGATTTTGCATATTTTTTTGGAGTGGAAGTCCTTCCAAGAGACCTCACCCTAAGGTCACTTTAGTTCAAAACATATTATCTAAGTTCTTGATCTAGTATTTTGATGAGAATTTACATTTACAAAATAAAAGAATCCAAAATACCATTAGAAAAGGTAATACTTAATTGTTAGTTCTACCGAGAATGAATTTTACGATCAATGGAAACCGAATGGACCAATGAAATCAATTTGTTTTTATATTTTTAAAATTAAAAAGATCCTATATAATTCAAAATTTTAATAATAATAAATTAATAATGAAATTTTATCTCTTATTCTCATGCTGATTTTTCTAACATTTGAAATTTTAAAATTTATATTTGACATGTGTACGCTCTTTTATGCTAAAGTTCACCTGTAAAACAATAATTAAATATATCATCCACAAATGGTTTTGTAATAAAATTGAAATTTTAAATAATGATAGGGGTTATCTTTTTATCATCAACTTTAAAATAAATGACAACACATTTAATGAGGTTTTAAATTTACTTTGAAAGATGGAAGAGGCCACATGCAATGCATATTGAAGGTTTTAATATATTGACATTATTTCATTGGTTCATAGTTTTTACAAAGTGATGGAATTGACAAACATTAAAAAGGTAGATTACATTTAATTTTTTTATCTCCTAAGGTGTTATGTGTATAACATTATGATATGTTTCAAGCTCTCACAAATTTATCATCTACACGGGAAAAATTTTAGCAGTGATTTTCGTTAATTCGTGAATATTATGGTTTTACAAATTGGTATTTGGTGATTTTTAGGAGTAGTACCAAGGACCCTTTTGCCTAAATTATCGAGATGCAAGCTAATTTTCTGGGTCATCTCACCTACACTTTAAAATAAATTCCATAGTTATGAATGTACATCACTGCTATCTCAAAACTCAAACTGGGCACAATCACTAACATATTTACCATATAAGACTCTTAGTGCTGCTACGTCAGAGGTATATCTCGCATATAATAGTCATCTATCTACATAAGAACCATGTCGCATGCGTAAGTGGTTGCATTTCAGCTAAAGGTTGACCTTATAGATAACATCGACCGTTTACATTTTTGAAGTGATTGTGGCATTGTGCCTTGTAGTCACCCAACTACATAGATGTTGCATGTTTTCCATCTTCAATTTATAAGATTTCACATTTGACTACATATACACTTATATAATTGTGTTCATAACTTCATTATTGCAAAATAATTTTAGAATCTTTATTTTAATTTGTTGTGACATTGTCTTTCATAAATGATAATAGATATATGAGAAAATATTAAAACACCATTGAACTTCGAAGTTAGCAACATAGTATTATAATATTTTTGGATACTACATAGGTAAATAAGGGTTGAAGGGTCCCTTTCCCTTCGATTAATAATTTGAAAAGAATATATTATTAAAATTTGATATACAAAAACCCATTATATTGTGGGATGTCTATAGTTCATTTATGGAAGTTAGGACCAACAACATCTTTATCAAAAACATTAAATCCTTGAGTTTAGCTTGTTTCAAAAGGGTTTTGTAAGCTTTTTATTTCATGGATTCCTCAAGATGTGAATGCTCCCCATTAAGTGAAATTGATTCCTTTAAGGTATCATAGTTGGGCATTGTTGAGTTGATGAAATATAACTTAAGTATGAAAGCGAGAGGATTGGGCGCACGGACACGGGGCACGTAGATACACGTGAAACTATAGTGGAACAAGGCGTGCCGGGGAAGGTTTGGAATCGATACTTAGCCATTTTCCAGTTTAAGGCTACGTATAGATATGAAGTCTGATGCATGTTTTGTAGAAGAATTAAGGAGCACAAAAAGGCTATTTTGGACGAGTAGAAGATCAAGTACCATGCAAAGTTTTGGAGATAATAATAGGATTATACTGCTATTATATTATTAGATAATCTATTATTAGCGAGCTTGCATGATCTCATATTTATTATGTAAAGGCACATGGCTATTATTATCATGTAGCCTATTTTTGAAAGGTGCATGGGTGGTGAAGGGAAAGTCCCCACCCCTATAAATATGTATTGATTTGCACGGTTTAGAGAGTTATGAGTTCTATGTTTTGGTAGAGTTATGTTGTGAGTTTATGGGCACACATGACTATGGTGATTATGTTATGTATGTATGAAGCTTTTGTGTTTTACAAAAATTAATATAATGGATATTTTGGTTGGACATTGGTGCGTGACATAATTGAGAATGAATCTTGTATGGTAAATCTTAATATAGTTCTTATTTAAGTGTTCTTGCATATGGTTAAGATCTAGATCTGGTTTATGCACTTTGTTATACTTAATTATCTTTGATGGATATGGAATATCTATTTAATCATGCTAACTCCTTGAACAAGATGACATAAAAGAGGGACCTAGTACCCTTGTGTGCTTCGGGTGAGTGCTTAGTTTAGGACTGAGTGATGTGCCAACGTGCCTTTGGATTTTGTGGGTAAAATCTAGGCTACATTTTGGTTCCATTTCAGGACCTATTTTTCAGTTGTTTGGCAGGATGTTACATGATGAAGATGTACTAGTTGACCTTTTCCAGTATTGAGGAGTGGTTAGAAAATTTGGAGGAAGAATATGCTCGTAGATTTAATATTGGACCTAAATTTAATACACACACATGGGTTGAATAAAATCTGTATGATGAGATGTATGAGATGTTCTTCACCATCTTCCCTATAGAGTTGTACGAGTGGTTGGTTACATATACATCAAAGAGAAATTGGAGGTTTCCCACACTTATTTAGAAACATGAAGAATTCTAGGCCTTGTATGATGCAAATCTGGCGTGGATGCACACTGTGAATCATTAGTTTTGTGGTGTTCTAAATAGCTATATTTTGGAGTATGTAGTTTCTACTTATTCTTATCCATAGGTTGCTAAGTTCCAGTTCATGCAAAAACCCAAAGGATCTTATTTGTGTGGTATTCCTTTAACAATTATGATTTTGATTATGACCTTGTCTTTGGAAGAGAAACCTATGGCTAGCAAAACCTACCACGCGCGGGGAAGGAGTAGGTGTGGTGAAAGATGGTGGACCTAGTAGTAGAAATATAGAGAGAAGAAAGGTGACTTAAGTTTAATGAGGCATGTGAGAGGGATTTGGAGAAGCAACGTGAAGTTTCGAATGAATGGAATTATGGAGGGAAATGATTCGTGAAGGATTTGGAGCTCACACAGAGGACGTGGAGATAGAGCATCTAGAACTCCCCCATTTGGGAAAGCATGGTAGAGAACCCTATTTGACCTCATATGAGAGTGCACCAGTGGAAGCTACATATCTTTGTGGGTGCGCATTTGATCTCTCCCGATGACCTAGCCCTTATGCTTGGTTTTCTAGTTTCTACTATGATTATCGATAAGCAAGCCACTCTTGTGGGTAGTAGAGTAGCAACATGTAGAATTGATTTGCAGTCAAGTTGAGTTAATCAAGTAGCTTATTCATCTATGGTGGTGCAATCGTCATCTGTGTTATTTGGAAAACTATTTGGAGGAATCTTTTCAGTGCATCATCGACACAAAACTTAGGCATGCAGAACATTGGCATAATGTCTGGAAGTAGCACAACTTTGCAGACTATGGGAGTCAATTATAACACAACTCTTGGAGAATAAGGTAGTACATCCTATGGTTCATTACCTACTTTAGGAGGGGGATCAGGAGGATTAGGTGGCTTGAGATTTGGTGGTTCTAGGGGCATAGGGAACACGGGAGGAAATACGGAGTTCTTGATCTGGTGGGCACGGTTCGCACCAGCCCCATAATATTTATATGGAAATGTCTCTTCATCTTCCAGAATACAGAGGGATAGAAGATGTAGCTGAAAACGTACATATGTGTGAGATACTATGGTGCGTGAAGGGGATTATAGCTCAGAGCGCAAGGCAAGCTAGTTTGCAACTACATTACAAGGGCACACACATAGTTGGTATAAGAAATTTGATCTGGACCAGACTTGTGTAGATTATACCATGCTACGTGATGCTTTCTTGAAAGAGTTTTATATCCCTGAATTTGAGTAGAAGAGCATTAACACACCGAAGAACATCAAACAAGGTAAAACTGAGAGTGTTTGGGAGTATGATGCACATTTGAAAACCCTTATGTCTAAGTTATCTTATGATATACATCCGAGTTAGCATGCTCAATGGTTTGTTGGAGGAATGATCACACATTTTGAAGGGTGCTCTCACACAAGACTTATATAGATTTGTGTGAGGCACTTGAAGTAGCTCTACATCTTTGAGGTAGTGAGAAGTGGAGACACAAGAGTGACCCCATTTTTAGAGGCCCAGATTGTAACTATCGCTAAATAATTAGAGAAATTGTCAACTAACTCAGTGCATGAGACATGCAGTGGAATTTGGTACATAGATTGTGAAGTAGAAAGGCATATTAAGGATAATTATCCTCGTAAATCAGTGCATGCCATGTTGTTGGGCTATGAGATTTGTCACTTGGATCATGATTCAAGTAGAGCGCCCTTTAATGCAACGTGTGATAAGAAAGAACATGTCTAATTTAGAAAGATTTGCAGTCTACCACTCATGATACTGAAAATTACAGGTTGATTGATCATATTCATGATGTCAATGATACTAGTGTACGTCAGACCAGTGTTACAAATAATTCAAAGGAAAAAGGTGAGAATCATGATCATGATCATAATGAAGGGTGCTCTGATGGAGGCCTTGGTAGAGGTCGAGGATCATGTGGAGGATACCTTTGGTTGAGGTCATGATAGTGGAAGGAGTGAATTTCCTATAGGAACATGTTATACATGCGAGATACCCCGATCATTACGAAGTGAATGCCCCTAGAACATTATCTATTCTTTCTACAAGAAGAACCACAACTATGAAGAATGTCCAGACTTGTATGAACACTTGAGTAAAAACATAAACAAGACAAGGATGCGGGAATGGTTAGAGTACATCACAATGTGAAAGGCAGTGGATGCCGTTGTTAGTTCCCGATCCTGAGTTAGTACCTGTGAAGATCACTACACACGCCAAGGTTGTGCGCACTAGGGAAGTTCCAAAGTAGAAGCTGTTATCACAAAGAAGGAGGTATTACATGTAAATTATCTAGAACCTACGAATTAGAAGGAGGTTTATCAAGAAACCATGGAGGTGATAAGGAATTTGTAGGGTGAGATATAATGTTTGAAAGAACAATCGCGGAAGTTAGATTAGAAGAAATCAGCTAAGATCCATCAAACATATGTTGATGATTTAAAGTAAGTTTGAAAGATCTTTGTGACGAGAGAACATCATTCTTTTGTTAGGAGAATGGTTGAAGGAAAAAACCCACATGATGGAATTGAGCACAAAAGATAGATTTTACATGCTAACCTTCCTCCTCGTATTTTGGATTATGACAAGGAGATCACTCGAATGTTGTTGTTGATGGCTAGATTTTAAGTAACATTTTGATTGACACAGGTGCAAAAGTGAATGTACTCACTTTGGGCACATGTATTCATATGCGGAGAACACCATTACAGCCGTATTCAAATGTGTTGTTTATGGAAAATAGGACTAAAGCCACACCTATTGGGGTTTTACAAGATGCTAGAATTACTATACAAGGGGCCAATTTTCTGGGGACTTTGAGATTTTGGAGCTTGTGGAGGCCGAAATTTTTCCAACCTTACTTGGGTGACCTTGGTGTTATGCAAACAATGCTGATCTCGTGCTTCAACAACGGATATATAAGTTTTAAAAACAAGGAAGAGTGCACCATCATTCCTTTGGTAGATGGGAAATCTCCACCTTATGTAGATCATGTAGACACTTATAATTTAACTCGAGTAATTTAAATATTTAAATTGCACTAATTATACCCTTTCCCGTAAATTGACGACATATCGTCAATATCACACATTTTCTCTGCTATCATCATTAATTAATTACATTACGTTAGTTAATTAACTCTTATATCTAACAATGACACCAATTAATGACCTTCTGTTAATCAGCCCCCCTTTCTATCTAGATTAATTAATTATTTCTAATTAATTAAGCTCCCCTTTCTATCTACATTAATTAATTAATTCTAATTAATTAATACCCCTTTCTATCTAGATTAATTAATTATTCTTAATTAATTAATTCTCTCTTCTATTTAATCAATAAATCGTCATTTATTTGATTAAAATCCTCTCATAGTCTAAATCATGCTAACTATTCCTCTAAAAGCTTGCACACCTATTAATT
This sequence comes from Taxus wallichiana var. yunnanensis, assembly GCA_018340775.1. Lineage (NCBI taxonomy): Eukaryota > Viridiplantae > Streptophyta > Pinopsida > Cupressales > Taxaceae > Taxus > Taxus wallichiana. Next base: position 437,525,946 of record CM031239.1, read on the forward strand.
AATCACTTTGGTTAATCAATAAATCCCCTCAAACCTTATGGGTCACTAAAGGACAAAATAAACTCTCCTAAGGTTGACTCAACCCTTTCTAAACCTTCCTTATCCACAACTAACCCAACCTCTTCATTTATCCCACATGAAGAGGGATGTAGAGATTCTTCTATCCATTGGGCTATATAAGGAGCCCTCCTTCTACCTTTCTATTTACACCTACATTCCTAAATGGGCATAAAGCATACACTAGCCATTTTATATCAAAATTCTTCCATTAAGAGGTAAATTTTGATAACATGCATTCATCGAAATATTCAAGTTTTGAAGCAAATAGATTGATTCAAGGCCCAAAATCATGTTTTCCATTCCCCCTGGGATTTCTTCTTTCTAACTCTCTGTCAAGAAGAAAACCCAATAGGTTAGAAAAGGTGAAAAAATTACAAAAAAACCCGATTTAGTTTAGATTAATAAAAAATGAAGAAAATCGGCTAAGTCCTAGTCTAGCTGTCCTTGGGACACTTGGGATGTCCGGGCACGATCGGCCAAAAAGCCGCCAGGCGGTCATGAGCATCCAGGGACGGTTGGGACATCGGGATGCGCAGGCGCGAAAAGCCGAACTGGCAATCCAAAAATGAAGAAAAATTGCCTAAATCTGCGTTTCGCTTTCGCATCGGAAAGGAAACGGGCCAAAAATACGCAAGGACGCTTGATCATTACGGTTTGGCGCAAGTCAGCCCATTTCGGGCGGTTCGGAGAAATTTGTCCCGTGCAAATCGGGACATTGGGACAAAAGTTTGCGGAAATGATGCTAACCGCCGATTTGGCGAAGCGAGAGGACTTTCGTTTGGGACATCGGGCCAAAGGGACACGTGGGGCGTGAAAAGCCAAAAGAGCCACCAACGAATCAGAGCATGCCACGTGTCACAATGGGAAGTGCAATGGAAATTGGCTAAGTGTTTTTTGGCCAAAAAATTTCAAAGGGCAAGGTTTGAAGGGTCGGCCCGAGCTAATAAACACAGGACACACGTCCCCGAGTTGTCGGGGCGCGGGAAAAAATGGAAAATTTTCTAAAGTTATAAAAGTCAAAATTTTCAAAGAAAAACCCATGGAAAGGGAAGGAGAGAGAATTGCGTGGCCAATCAGCACTCATCATTCAAGCGGGAATTGAACACACCTTGTGTCATCAGTGGCAGAGCGCGGGAAAAATTCAAATATCCGTTTTACACTTTTTTTTGCCCTAAATCTTGATTGCCATATCTTTCGATCCGAGCTCGATTTTCATGTTCTTTATATCAATGGAAAGTGGTGAAATTCTTTGCATGATTCAGGGTCAATCTTGCATTTTGGTTCATTTTGGAGAGAGAAAATCAAGAAATGTCTCTCGACGCGTGGTAATGGCGTTAATCGGCAATTTTCAACAACTAGTTTTAATGCACATGGGTCGCATTCTTCTTGACATGGATGGCTTAACTCGACATTTCAACAACCAATTTTAATGTAGAATGGGTCGCATTCTTCTTACGTATGGTCGAAATGTCGGGCGTGGGTCTGTAAGGACGCCCATGTTGTTTTAATGCATTCGCATTCAATGAGGAATGGCTCCCACGTTTTTTCACGTTTCTCTCTCCTGGGCTCGACCCATACATTGTAAAAAGCTAGATTTGGCTCATTTTTAAAGGTGGTTCATCTTTTCAGCTCTGCCCTCCCTTCTTTTCTTCTCCAGGGTTGAAAATGGAGTTTGAACCTCCTCCCTTGCTTTGTAATGGCGTTTTTGCCTTATACTATTGAAATGATGTTCTGTGCAAACTTCTGAAGCAACAAAAACGTGTTTCGTGATGCATCTGTCCATCCTTGCTCGTTTTTCACTTATTTTCTTCTTGCCTCTCTTCATTGTAGGTATTTGCACATGTTCTAATGTTCATTACAGTGTCTGGAACTGTGTTCATGGAGTTTTGGGACATTTTCTGTGTGAAATCTATCCTTGGGCCTGTGATGCATCTGTCCATCCTTCCCATCGCTCACCTCTCTTTGTTCCATGGCAGTTTTGATAGATGTTCAACATTTTCCTTCTCTGGTGTATCACCGTTTTAGTGTAGGCTCTATTTTTCCCTTTTCTCTCTCTCTCTCTTGTCTCCTTGGCATGGTTAGATTAGGATTAGATTAGCTTTCCTGCACTGGAATAGCTTGTGGTAAGAGTAGTTTAGGAAGAGGAACCAACCTTCTTTGGAGATTCCTTTCTCATTTTCATGAGTCCCACACTCAAAGAAAGGATTCAATGTTGTGCAATCACACTGGATGCAAGAGTGATCAAACTAGAAATCTGATTAGTGTCTAGGGGCTTTGTGATTTTGCACTAACACATACACTATAGCCATTTATCATCTTTGAGCATTCTTCCATTAGAAGAGCTTGCCTTCTCCATTTCTTGTATTCATCCACCCAAGTTTTGAAGTCATATGGAGATATGTCAAATGGTCTTGTAGCCATGATTTGACAAGACTCCATTCTTAGAAACCTTGGGATTTCAAGCACATAATCAACTCTTTGATTGCTAGAGGTCTACCTAGGTTCAATCTCATCTTATTTTTAGCATTCAATAAGAGATAGAAGTTATTTTATTTAGCATATTAGCTTGAAATGTTCATTTCATGTTTAATGTAGAAATGTTGATAGGTTAGCTTTGTTTAAGCTCTTAGCATGATGATGCATAGGTTTAGTTTAGTATTGTATTGAAGCTACTAGGTGTTAGTTTCAACTTTACTTGCATTACTAACTATTTCATGCATACATATGGCATGCCCGGTGGGACTTACTCCATTGTCCTTTGCACTTAATTTCAAGTTTTTGTAGTTAAGTTTCATTTTTGGTTACTAACCCTCTTTTACACATGTTGATCTAACTTGTTTTTCTTAACTTGTTTTGTTGAGTTTTCATGTGTTGAGTCTTCCTTGTAGGTATAAAGGAGGTGAAGTGCTGTCAAAATTGGAATTGATGGGAAAATTTCAAGATTTCTCCATGTTTTCATTTTTAGAGCTTACTTTTTCAACATTCTACATGCTAGTTTTGTCAATTTCTTGAAAATCTTAAATTCTTGAGCATGTAGGTTAGTGTTTGATAGTCTTTGAGTCTTATATTTACATATTAATGTGGTGGGTTGCTGTAAAAATTAAATATTGGTGAGAAAATTTCAAGATTTCATCATGTTTTCATTTTTAGAGCTTACTTTTTCATCATTCTACATGCTAGTTTTGCCAATTTCTTGAAAATATTAAATTCTTGAGCATGTATGTTAATGTTTGATAGCATTGAGTCTTCTATTCATATATTAATGTGATGAGTTGTTGTCAAAATTGAATCTTGGTTAGAAAAATTTGACCATTTTGTAGATTAAGGGACATTTTTTTGACATTTTTTGAGTGCATGTCAAGTGCATACCCGTGAGCATAAGAGCATATGTGTAACCCATCTTCCGAAGGCCATAAATTTTGATCCGAACTCGAAATAACTCCATTTTTTTGTGTTGGAAAGGTATTGAAGTTAAATATGTAATGAAAATATAAATTTGGGATTTATACTTACAAAAATTGTAGGTTTTCCTTTTATTTTAAAACTGGTCATTTTCTAACATGTCTAATATTTTGATGAATGTTGTATTTCCATGCTTTACTTGATTTAGACCAAAGCATGTGTATGATCTTATCTTGCACCTTTTGGTGATCTTGAGAATCAAAAACAACTTTGATCTCTATCTTTTTAACATTGAGATTAAACTTAGAAATTTGATTATTCATTTTGCTTAAGGGAATGAGCCTTTTACAAAGCATTTTTCAATGGTCCTTTGATTTGAAATTTTCCATTTCTATATAATTGGGCTAATTTTTTTGTATGTTCTTCTCTTGCACCTTAAGGTGATCTTGAGAATCAAAAGTAACTTTAGTCTTCATTTTATAACATTTGGTAAATTGGAAACTTCATCTTTTGGTTTAAGGGAATGAACATTTATCAAGATTTTTATATGGTTCATTGATTGCAAAGCTTTTCTTTACTTTTTAGTTGGATTATTTATTGTGTATGCTCTTCTCTTACATCCTTGGATGATCTTGAGAATCAAAAGAAACCCTTAATCCTCTTTTAAATAATGTGATTTTGCTTAGAAAACTACTAACGCTTGAGTGCAGGACCTAAAAATACTTGTCAAAGAAAGGAGTTCAAAACAAAATTAAACTACTAATAATTTTTGTGTAGGTTGCCAAAAGGTGTTCAAGAAAACCACATCCAATTTAAAAAAGATAAAAAACACACCACAATCATCACACTTTGTATTACAGAGTTTGGATAAGGGTACGTCCCATCCACTTAAAACTAGGACATAACCCCTTTGGCATAAGCCTTAAGCTACAACAATGGGGGTGGTCCTAGGAACCCCAAAGTAGTCCACACAAGAGGGAACCTTATGGACAAAACGGGAAGTGCTCCGCACAACCTACTTGACTAGTATTACCATTTGTGAGATTTAGCATCACAAGTCATCCGTATGGTGACCCTAGTGAGAGTACACGATGGACACATTTATTGCCCACTGTGCTTGAAGGGGGTAAAGTAAATCGAGATACTCCCAAATTAGTTAGTGTGAATTTTTGGGTAAATTGAGCTCGCTTAAGATGGTCTTGGTGACACCTAGTTGAGTGAACCACCTAGGAAGCTATCTTTGACCAGGAGCCCACTTGGACCACATCAAAGCCAATTTTGAGTTAAGAGCTATTTTTCATCATGAAACATGTGAAGTATTACTTTTTCTTAGTTTTTCACTTGCCCTAAGGTGAGGTGAAACTCTACCGAAGTGAGGCCAACATTTTTCAACCCCAATTGATCTACTTCCTTCACTTTCTTTTGACACTTTGTTGATCAAAAGAAGAGTGACTACCTTTGCGTTATCAATTGATTGTTTCACCACTTTTTTTGTCCATTTATGCCCATCCATGTTTGTGGTTGGGTTGTTAAACATCTAAAGTGTGTGGAGACATTTTTATATCATTGGTATCCTTTTTGATCTTGATACCCAAGTCAAGATCATCATCGTAGTTAGGCTTGGTTCATCACTTTGATTCTCCTTTGAACGGTTATCTTGTTTATATCGTGACACTACAATTTTGGTATTTACGTCTTGTTTCTTGTAAACTTGGCCTAAATATCTATATTGTAAGGTTACGCTATATACACTTTAACAATTCCTAGGTATACTATCACTTTAGTTTGATTTCAATTATTACCTTGATTCTAAAGAGTGTTAAGTGTTACCACTTGTGCGTGTTATATCAATATCATCTTGATATCAATACCTTACTTTCTCATAAAGTTTGGTTAACATATCTTGGTGAAATTGTTGTGTCACTCACAATCGTAACTGACACCCTTTGGAATATAGGTCTTGATTGAATTTGGGCTTGCTTCTAGTATACTTTGTTTGGAGGTCACATTAACTTCTTGTTATTACTTACGCCTTGTTCATTTCTTTGAACTCGACATAAGTAGGGACATTTTGTTAATCATCATATGACACCAACTACCTTTTCAAAGAAAAATTTAGGAAGTACTTCATTTGATTATTTGGTTTGAAACTCAACATTGTGTGATTGATTCTTGCTTGGCTCATTCATTTAAGAGAATTATTGTGTCACATTGGTTCTTTGACATTCATAACATACCTTAATTTCTTGACATTCCTTTCTTTTCACTTAGGTTTGATAAAAATATTTGAACACATTCACAGATACCTTAGTGAAACTATTACATGTCATGGCTCCTAAAACAAGATTAGGACTCAAAAGAAGGCTTTGGAAATAAGACAAACACAAACTTGGGAAGCCTCAAAAAACAAGGGTCAAACCCTTTTATTGGCCATGATCTTGGGCCTTTATTCTCCATGTAGAGAAAGAAGTAGAAGAAATGATAGATCATAGTGGTGATGAGTTGGAATCACCACATGTGGAGTTTGACTTCAACCCCACCTTGTTAGATGAATTCATTTTTAGAAACAAGGATCGGGTACTTAGCACGAGTTGTGGAGTTGGGAGCCATAATGCCTATCGAACAAGAGCAATCCCACCTACAAATGATGCTAATGAAGAGGAGACAACCTCTTATTAACATGGATGATATCTTAACACATGGACATGCTTCTACTTCTAACGTGGGAAATGATAATGTAGTGGGATATAGAATACCTTTCCTTAAAGTACCACGTAAAGTCATAATAGAACATGAAAATGTTGAACAACCTCCGCAACATGAAGAAGAAGAGGAACCTTTCGAAGAAGAAGTCACTATTCAACAACAAATTAGCAACCTTAGTCGACAATTGGCTTTGTTAACATCTCATGTATAAAAAAGAAACAAACAAGAATGTACAAAAGACAAAACCTAAGGTCAAAATTAGTGAACTTCAACTGGACAATCAAGGAGAAGACAATATGGAACATCATCATGTATATATCCCTGCTTCTCCTACCAAAGAACAATTACTCACTCAAGAAATGCAATCTATGAAAGTGAAACTTACAAGCCTCTAAGAGAGCAATTGTGGGGAATAGTAGAAAATATCAATATGAAGAGCTATGTCCTATCCATTTGACAAAACTATGATGCTTCAACCCTTCCCTAAAAAGTTTGACATGCCAAAATTTGACAAATATAGAGGGAAAGGTGACCCATGAGACCATGTAAAATATTTTTATATGGCATGCCAAGAAGTGGCCTACAATGAAAATTACCTCATATGACTCTTTCCAAAGAGTCTAGGGGCCAAGCCTTGGAATGGTTCACTCGCTTACCTCGTGGGTCTATTTTTACATGGTCCGAACTGGAAGAAAAGATTTGTATGACACTTCTCATACAAATATAGAAAGTGACATAACCATGGTGGACTTGTGTGGCACTAAAAATGTCCTAATGAGACATTCACTAGCTTCCTACAAAGATGGAGAGGGATAGCTAGTCACTTCCCTTGTACATTCCCTAAAAAATAATTGGTGAGTATCTTTGTGCCCAATCTCAACCCAGACATCACTTTTCATCTACAAATGCATTGTGTTCGCACCTTCAAAGAGGTTATTGAAAAGGGAATTCAAATAGAGAAATACCTTATTGCCAAAGGAACCATTAAACCACACTCTAAGGATAACCAAAATGCAAAACCTATGGAAAATCCAAAAATATTCAACAAAAACAAGAACGTGGTGGGAGACGGGATCACAGATTCCAAAATGTGTGCAAACGGTTCAAACTGGTCAACCTTTTAAATTGACCAAAGGACCTATTCAACCACCACCTAAACGTAGAATGTTCACTCCTCTCAATGAGCCTTTGTCGGCCATATTGAAACAATTGGATGTGGCTCACATGGTGACTTATCCCATGACACAACCCTTTGATGAAAATGCTCCAAAACCATCATGGTACAAAGAGCATGACTATTGTGAATTACATCATGTCAAGGGACACAAAATAGACAAATGTCTATGACTTCGTCACTACATCCAAGACCTCATCGACAATGGGGAGATAGAAGTGGATACCCAGAGAAAACTCAGATGCCAAATGAAAAGATGGGAATATTCAAAGAACCATTCCCTAAACATGGTAAGTTAGATGAGAAAAATATGATCGAGGAGAGTCATCCTAGAGTTACAAAGCGGTGAATTATCTATATACCAAGAAGGACAATAATCATTATGATTCACTCATTAGATGTATCCACTCTCCTAGTGACCATGTGAACACCATTCAAATCAAGGGAAAGGATTGTGCACTGGTAACAAGGCGCCCACCTCATGATTCTGAACCCTCTCTCATCGACCCCACAAGATGGTAGGTACAACCTCTTAGAACAACTTGAGAAGATTGCCAAGATTTCAATCTTGGATCTTCTCAAAATATCAAATGTACATAAGGAAATTTTGTACAAAACTCTTCAGGGGTCAGGAGTGCCACTAGAAGTAGATCCTACACATCTTCAAGCTGTGGTAGCCAACATTGTACCAATTGAGTACATTTCCTTTAATCATAGGGAGATCCCTATTGAAGATCCAATGCATAATCTCCCCTTGTATATTGAGGTATTCGTCACCCACCAAAAGATAAAATGGGTGCTTGTGGACAATGGATCAGGTTGAATATATGCACATTGAAATTAGTTAAGCAATTGGGACATAGAAGAAGATCTTGAGTCCCACATCATTACCATAACCGCTTATGACAAAAATGGAAAGGGAGTCTACATGGCACAATCACATTACCCATGGAAGTGGACCCACTTGTCATCACATGAAGTTTCATGTCTTGGACTTAGAACTCCCATACAATATGCTTCTTGGCCGACCATGGATTCATGCCATGCCATACAAGCCATGCCATCAACATTCCATCAATGCATCAAATTGAAACATGAGGGACACACTATCACGATACAAGGAGATCTAGAGCCCTTGCTCACTTGTAGAGCTCTCAATAGTTTTACGCGTAAGGGTGCCTATACATGTGTCCTCTCTTGATATAGTTGTTCCTCTTCAATCAAAGCCATGGAGTCATGAGTAGATTTAGATTCCCTAAGTTCTTGCACCCGTGAGGCTTCTACATCAACTTCTCCTTTTGATTCATGGGAGATGAAGGTTCTGGAATATGGTTGTGGGGAGTATAATGTGCAACAAGCTCTTTTGGTTTCAGACCTCTCATTGTCACCTAAAACTAGAGGCCGACCCAACTATCATTTTAGATGGCCTAGAGATGAGCAAACTATTGGGTCATTTTTACCTGGAGGGTTGCTCATTGAAGAGAAATTGTTGGACCCACCTATGACTTGGGTCCTAGAAGATACTCAACCAACTTGCTACCAAATCCCTGAGTATGAGAAGTCTAGCCAAATGATGTATTCCATGGGCTACAAGGGTCTAGGATGTGGAAAGAATGAGCAAGGACCGAGAGAACTAGTTCCTCTCCCACATTTCAAGATGGAAAGGTATGACATCACATTTGACCCTATGGATCACACCCCAATGATCAAGATGCCACCTATTCTAAGAGTGCAAAGATAGCTCTGATTATTTAGATAGTGATACAGATTCCCACTGTAGCCAATACGAGGATCTTGCCTCCACAAACCTATTCATGGATACCGTTGTCCTACCATAACCCCTATTGAACCTAAAATTGACCTTGTTTACCCTTTCCTTGTCGAATGGGACCAACAATGTCATGTGCCACTGGATCTCTTTGAAAATGATGAAGCCATTGCAAGAATTCATGGGCATTCGAGATACAATTCCAATTGGAGACCATAAGAAGGGTTTCTACATTGACTTAGATATTACTGTGTGTACTTTGGTGAGGAAGCTGAGCTTTTCATGGTCAAAAAACTTGAGAAAAAGTGAGGGAAAAAGTTCCAATGAAAAGCCTTGACAAAAACAAAAGTCCAAGTCACATAGTGAAAACCTCTTTGAGGCGTTGGCTGACAAACAAGTAAAAAAATCAATGGACAAGAAAAGTGACCATGCCAAGGGTGAAAATCTCATAGAGACACCCTTGGAAGAAGATCTCAACCTTCCTCCCGATCCTACACATATGGAGGATTTGTCAAAAATGCTAGTAGAAGAAACCATTGATGTGAATATTGGAACAGAAGAGGATCCAAAGATAGTCAAACTAGGAGCTTCACTCTCGGCATGGGAACAAAAACATTCACCATGCTTTTGTGGGAATTTGTAGATGTATTCGCATGGTCCTATAAGGATATGTTAGGCTTGGATCCAACTTTGGTAGTGCATAACCTAGTAGTGCACACAGATGCCAAGCCCATCAAACAAAATCTTAAAAATGCATCCACGGGTGGCCCTTCTAGTTAAAGAAGAGTTAGAAAGATTGTTAGTGGTGGGATTTATTTGACCTATTGATTACTCAGAATGGATATCAAACATAGTCCCCATACAAAAGAAACCTATCGGGATAAGAATCTGTATGGATTTTAGAGACATTAATAAGGCATGTCCAAAGGATGATTTCCCATTGCCCAATATTGATATGATTGTTGATTCAACTGCAGGATATGAAATGTTATCACTTATGGATGGATTTTTAGGCTACAATCAGATCAAAATGTAGATGAGGATCAACACAAGACAACCTTCACAACCCCTTGGGGAACTTTTTGTTATCAGGTAATGCCCTTTGGCCTTAAAAATGCAAGGAGCAACTTATCAAAGGGAAATGACCATGATTTTCCATGATATGATTCATGACATCATGGAAGACTATGTGGATGATATCCTCGGGAAATCCAAGACAAGAGAAGATCACCCTGAGATTTACAACGTATCTTGAATGCCTGTGGGAATACAAAGTCAGATTAAATCCTAAGAAGTGTGTGTTTGGTGTACTATCAGGAAAGTTTCTTGGATTCATTGTATCTCGAAGAGGGATTGAGGTAGACCCACTAAAGTTACTATTGCCATTACTAAAATGCCTCCTCCCAAAAAACATCAAACAACTACGCAACTTGCAAGGAAAGATACAAGCCATCCGCGCTTCATTTCCCAACTTGCCGATAAGTGTCATTCATTCACTCATCTACTTAAAAAGGATGTTGCCTTTATTTGGGGACTAGAGCAACAACAGGATTTTCACCTTGCTTAAGCAATACTTAGCCAATCCACCTGTCCTCATGCCTCCAACTCCTAGTGAGCCACTTCTGTTGTATATTTCTACCACACAATTTCACTATTGGTGTGTTGCTAGCCCAATATGACCTCACCATAAAGAAAAAGTTGTGTACTATCTCAGTCGTACTCTCATTGCTTATGAGCTCAACTACCCTCAGATTGAAAAATCTTGTTTGGCTTGTAGTTTTCACCTTCCAAAAACTTTCACCATTACATGTTGAACACTAAAACCAAGCTTATATCCAAAGTTGACCCGCTTAAGTACTATGTTGTCAAAACCCCCCTTACAGGTAGAATGGCTAATTGGATCATTCTACTAAGTGAATTTGACATTGAGTATGTGCATCAAAAGTTGGTAAAAGGAAAGTACTCACCGACTAGTTAGCCAGAAGCACCATTACTAGGAACAGAGCTTGTAAGTCTGGAGCTTCTAGATGCTTCATTATTGTATATTGAGGAATCATCATGTGGCAGGTGCACTTTGATGGATCTTTTACTTTTCATGGTTTGGGGGCAGGTGTGGTTTTAATTACTCCTTCAGTGACCCTATACCTCAAGCTTTTCACCTTGGTTTTCCTTATACAAATAACATTGTGGAATATGAAGTGCTCATCACAGGGATGAAATTGGAAATCAAATGGGATATCCATCATGTTAAGATCATTGGTGATTCATAATTGATCATCAAGCAAGTTAACGATGAGTATAAAGTCAAGGATGAGAAACTCATCCCCTACAAAAAACTGGTGGAAACCTTGAAAGAGTATTTTGTGCATATCACATTTGAGCAGATTCCAAGAGCACAAAACAAATCCACAGATGCTATGGAAACCATAGGTTCTATGCTATGAATTCCACCAGAGAGAGCAATGACATGTCATTATTTGTTGAGAATCTATGCCATCCTGTGTATGATATGCCAGAATCATGTTTGGCTTGTGAAGTTGTTGGTCCCTATTCCCCATGGTATGTGCACATCTATACTTATCTTAAACACAACACCTTCCCTCTTGACATCTCCCATTCCGAAAAAATAAATCCTTATCCCTAGATAGCCCATTATACCCTCTTAGGAGATATGCTCTATCATCATGGCTATGATGGGAATCTATTGCGTTGTCTAGATGTAGCAGAGTCAGTCCAAGTGATTAAAGAGGTGCATGAAGGGGTGTGTGGTGCCCATACAAATGGAATGGTTCTAGCTAAGAAATTGTTGAGAGTAGGATACTATTGGCCTACTATGGAAACAAACTCTGCTATAACTATGTAAGGAAATGCATATTATGTCAAAAGTATGGAAATTTCATCCATGCACCATCACAACCATTGCATCCAATCACAACCCCATGGCCATTCTCCAAATGGGGACTGGATTTAATAGGAAATCTCACCCCTACCTCATCTGATGGTCATACTCACATCATCACAGCTATAAAATATTTCACTAAGTGGGTGGAGGTTGTTCCTTTGACTTATGTTAAGAGCTCAGATTTCAAAGTTTATCATGAATCACCTTATCTGTCGGTATGGCATTCCTGCGGCCATAGTTACTGACAATGGAAAATCATTCAAGAACAAGACAGTGAAGGACCTTTGTCATCGATTTCAAATAAAATTGAAATGGTCTATGCCATATTATCCACAAGGTAATGGGAAAGCTAAAGCCACTAACAAAACATTGGTTGAATCATGGAAAATATGGTGAGTAAGATAGGTCACAATTGGAATTTGTAAATTCACCCACCCTTTGGGCTTATAGGACCTCCATTTGCACTCCTACTGGTGTGACACCCTATTCCCTAGTATTTGGAATTGAATCCATCATCCCATTGGAAATCGAGCTTCCTTCCCTGAGAATATCTCTTAGGGATTATCTATGGACAAGGATGAGGATTACAGAGTGGCTAGGCTAGAAGAATTAGAACTCCTGGATGAAAAGCACATCCGTGCCCTTAACCATCTCAAAGTGTATTAGAAAACAAAGTCTCCAGAAATTACAACAAAAGGATCATACCTCGTTAGTTTGAGGTCGGAGATTTGGTCATGAAAGAAAATTAGTTCAACACAAGGGAAGAAAGAGAGAAGAAAGGAAAGTTTGAACCGCATTGGTTAGGACCTTACGTCATTATGGCCAAATATGGTATGGGAGCATACAAAATTTCCCATCCCAATGGTGATGAGCTCATGAACCTATGAATGTCATGCACCTTAAGTGGTTCTATGCTTAAACATGGCAAAAATTAGAAAAAAAACAAAAAAGAGTAAAAATGATCAAAATACAAAAAAAAATTAAAATAAGAGAAAAATAAAAAGAGAAAATAGGTCATCCATATGTGAAAACCATGCAATTGTGGCACGTTGGATAGGTCCTTGGTGAAAACCGGTTTCCAGTGCCTTGGGAGGATTCATTGTTCACAAGAATCTTGCATCTGGAGGGTATTTTTACTTAGCCTAGGGCTAGTTCCACGCTCTGCATCTGAGATTCCCTATGAACCTATCCTGTCAAGCCTTGATCCGGATTTTTCTCCTCTTGATTAATCTGTGAAGGGATGGTCTTTGCATATTCCCCATCTAACGCTAGGGGCACTTCTGTGACTTCACCTTCCTATTTATAACACGTGGGCACTTGCCCTTGTATATTCTCTATCTAACGCTTGAGGGCATCCACATTTCTTGGTTACCTATGCATAGCTTCGAAAACCTTAGAAAAACAAAAACATAATAAAAATGTTAGAAAATGAAAATCACAAAAACATTCAAAATGTTTAGAAAATCAATAGAAAATTGTTTCAAAAAATAGAAAAATGTTGAAAACAAAAAAATAGAAATAGAAAATTGTTTCACAAAAACACAAAACACAAAAAATAGTAGAAAAGTGCTTCACAAAACAATCTTGCAAAAACATAACTTTAGTTTACTTACTTTATCTTGTTTCTTGCTTTTTTTGTGTACATTGTTTGCTTGTATAGTTGTTGCTTGTTTGTACATTTGTATAGTTTATTGCTTAGACATACTTTGGTAAGTTTTGTCTTTTCTTGCTTAGATTAGATTCATTCTTACTTGTACATATGTAGTGTGTTTTGCATGCTTGTAAATAATTGTACATAGTTGTGTTAATTCATGATTGGTTGTACATTGTGTATTTTGTTAACATTTGATTGTGTTTTCTTGTTGCATGTACATAGTTTTGTTATCACATCATCATATCTCCATCAATATCATCACATCTAACATCATCTATACATCATATAAATAAAAAGCTAAGTATACATCATACATATGAATGCTAAGCTAATCATCACATATCGTATCATCAAATGGGGGCAAGAGGGATCACAAATATCAAAATCTATCCCCCCACACCAATATCATCATGTCATCCCATCCACTAATCTAGAGCATCACATGTACAATACAATTGATATCATCTATGGATCTATCATGTAAAAATCAAACACATGTGGTACAAACATCTCAACTATCATCATGATACATACAAAAGTGTGAAATCAAACCATATAACATCACACTCTAACTCTTCTTCTACTCACCGTGAATAGTTATTTTATTTAAATAATTATTTTCCTTATTTTTTCCATGTTGGGGCATTATTTTCCATCTGGTACTCATTTCTTCTCACTAGGACAATTTTATTGCTCCTAGGGCAATATCCTTCTTCTACACACTCCATCGAATAATTATTTTTTATTAAATAATTATTTTGTTAATCTTTCCATTGTGTTGGGGCATTATTTTTCCACATGTTGCTTCTTTCTTCTCCCTGGGGCATTTCTTTTGCTCCTGGGAGATTCTTGTTGATTCTTCTAACTTCTTCTCTATCCAAACTTGTCAAAATTCTAAAAATCTAAAAAAATATTAAAAAAAAAAATCAATTCAAAATCCAAAAAAATTTCAAAACTTTTTCAAAAATCCTAAAAATTGTAAAATTTGCAAAAATAGGTAAACCAAGCTCATAGTGGCTGAAACTTGTGTCTTATGCATGGTATTCATTCCATATCTTGTTGGAATTTTCACATGTTCATGAATTAAATGACTCATGGATCATCAGATTTACAACCATTTACAAAGCTAGCCTGCTTGCTTCATCGGTACTCTGGGGCACATCTAGTTTCCGATACTATTTCATAGTGCACTACACTTTTTCATTGGACCTAGTGTCCTTCATCATCTTCCCTTGCATGTATCCTTGCTCAGGGGCATCATTTTTAACCCTTTCATCAATCAAAAACATTTGGGGATCTTCACTTGATAACAAAACATTTGTACAACCATCTTGACTGTTGTTGGTTGGAATATGTGTGTTTGTACTTGTTTTCCTATTAAATGAGCTTGTTTCCTTCTCATATTGCATTTTTTTTATATGTTGCATTGAGTGGGTGTTTCAACAATGGACAACTATTCGTAGTATGGATTTTCATGTCATCCTACTTTTTTCGTATGCTTATATTTTTAATAAGGACCGATGACATAGATCTTTGGCAATATGATGACAATAAAGTTGTTTCAATACATTGGATGAAAGCTTGCTCTTTTCTTTCCATCTATCATTCCTCTTCTACATCATTCTCCTATCAACACTATTCTTCTTATTCACCTAGGGCATCCTGTTTCCTACCCATTCTTCTATTTCCTTTCTCTCACCTTTTTTTGATCATTTCGATCACCTTCTATCATCACCCCATCGACACTCGAGGGGGCATCTCTCACTTCTACTAATTTTTCTTCTACGTCTTCAAAATTTTATCTATCTACTATCTTTGAAGTGGCGTCACTTATGCCACCCCAAAGAGGGGAAAATGTAGACACCTATAATTTAGCTCGAGCAATTTAAATACTTAAATTGCACTAATTATACCCTTTCCCGTAAATTGATGACATATCATCAATATCACACATTTTCTCTGCTATCATCATTAATTAATTACATTACGTTAGTTAATTAACTCTTCTATCCAACAACGATGCCAATTAATGACCTTCCATTAATCAACTCCCCTTTCTATCTAGATTAATTAATTATTTCTAATTAATTAAGCCCCCTTTCTATCTACATTAATTAATTATTTTAATTAATTATATTCATTAATTAATTAATTAACACCCCTTTCTATCTAGATTAATTAATTATTCTTAATTAATTAATTCTCTCTTCTATTTAATCAATAAATCATCATTTATTTGATTAAAATCCTCTCATAGTCTAAATCATGCTAACTATTCCTCTAAAAAGCTTCTATAAGCTTACACACCTATTAATTAATCACTTTGGTTAATTAATAAATCCCCTCAAACCCCATGGGTCACTAAAGGACAAAATAAACTCTCCTAAGGTTGACTCAACCCTTTCTAAACCTTCCTTATCCACAACTAACCCAACCTCTCCATTTATCCCACATGAAGAGGGATGTAGAGATTCTTCTATCCATTGGGCTATATAAGGAGCCCTCCTCCTACCTTTCTATTTACACCTACATTCCTAAATGAGCATAGAGCATACACTATAGCCATTTATCATCTTTGAGCATTCTTCCATTAGAAGAGCTTGCCTTCTCCATTTCTTGTATTCATCCACCCAAGTTTTGAAGTCATATGGAGATATGTCAAATGGTCTTGTAGCCATGATTTGACAAGACTCCATTCTTAGAAACCTTGGGATTTCAAGCACATAATCAACTCTTTGATTGCTAGAGGTCTACCTAGGTTCAATCTCATCTTATTTTTAGCATTCAATAAGAGATAGAAGTTAGTTTATTTAGCATATTAGCTTGAAATGTTCATTTTCATAAGTTTATGATGCATAGAAGTATGTTGAAGATACTAGGTGTTAGTTTAGCTTTACTTGCATTACTTTGTTACATGTGTAAGAGTACCACATCGTGTTAGGCACTTTGGAAAGCAACTAGGTACCAAGGTACATTTTGAAGGAAACCACGAAGTATTCCTACACGTTGTGGAAGTTAGAGTGGATAGGCAAAGTTGAAAGGAGGAATATGCTATTTTATAATCTACATGGGATGGTTGCACCTTTGGTGGATGGTTCATAGGGATAATATTTTGGAATGACGAGAAGTGAGAATTACCTTCTCTCGAGAGATTTCTCAAAGGAGCAATGTGCTTTGCTCGGATATGTGAATTTCATGGGAAACATCCTATTCAACACCACATTCAGTAGTGTGAGAGACTCTGGACAGAAGGGCAAGAAGCTTTACCACCTTCGCTATGGGTTCACAATCTCTACTACACCTTGTGAGGTTGTGCGCATGCATGGTATGTATATGCAGAGTTGAATAGAGAGTCTGGAAATTGGAAAGACCTAACTATAGGTCTAATTCAAACCTTTGACTATTTTTCCACTAAACCTATGGTGAATGAGGCGTTATAGGTTATGAAGCACTTGACTATGGGAGATAGTGTAAAGGATGAGGAACTTATTCAAGAATTACTAGGTGAGTTAGACCTATAGGTGCGCTTTGAATAAGAAGAAACCATCTGCATAATAGCTTGGCGCGCTTGTATAGAAAAAGAAAAGGGAAAAATTGATCATGTCATTAATGATGAAGAAGTCGAGAATCTATATGTTGAGGATACTAAGGGTACGTGTAAGGTCTTAGAAAGTGCAGATGAGAAGGCAAACACCTACCATGAGATGATAAAAACTAAAAAGGTCAACATTAGGATGGATACTGAACCAAAGAAAGCCATCATTGGAGATTATTGGTCTGAATCTGATCCAAAAATAATCAGATTATTACTACCGATCTCGCACTTGTAGGCTTTAATTATTCACCGATAATTTACTCCTTTTAAGTAATCAATTTAAAAATAATGTAAGACAATAATGAAAATTACACACAGATTGATTACGGAGTTTGGCAATTGCCTACGTCTCCGGGTTCATGGTCGAACCATTCCACTAGTCAAAACTTGTAAGTTACAATAGTACTTTCACAAGAAAACCTAATGAAAACTATTTTAACTTGCTTATAAGAATACTCACCTTCGGACGACAAGGGTGAAAAATAGCACCCGACTTCCACCTTCTGGCGTCTTATCGACACTAAAATTTTCCTCCGTAATTTCTATTTCATTAATGTATGTATTAGGAATAGGATGTTGTTAAGTATAATTAGTAGTAGCGTGGATAAGATAACGGCACTACGAGTATGACGCCGCCAATAATGTATAGTATGGCAATAGTCAAAAGTACAATAGGAATGTTGTGGTAAAAAGTAAATAGTTGTTGTAAGTGGTCCAGTAATGTTAAAATGTCAAAGTTGGGGTAAGTAGAGAAGTAGGGTCTACATGATTAGGAATTAGAAATATTATATTGGTAATAAGGACAAGGAGTGAGGTCATCAACATTTTGTGTATTTTATTTGTAAAAAGTCTAAAAATGTGGAACCCATGTGAAATGAAAAGGTTTATCTTATCTTAAAAGATAAGCTTACATGTACAAATTAGAGTTAAGGTATAGAATATGATTCGTTAGAGTGGATTTCTTATCCTATCTTAGAGATAAGATGGATAAGCTGGAAGTTCTATAAATAAAGAGGCCACCCCCCTCATTTAGCATATAAGGAATTAGTGAGAAATATTGTATGAAGTGTGTAAAGGAAGCCATCAGTTTAAAGGTGTGTTGAAGAAGCCATTTAGAGGTGTAATTGTAAAGTTTCTCCCATAGTATTGGTGGAAGGTAAGTGAAGTCAATAACACTTGAAGTACCTCATGGGTGAGATTGTAACAATTTCATGTTAATATTATAATTTACTTTGATATTTCAGATTTGTCATCATTCCTTCTTATCATAGTCGATGGTATTCTTGTGTTATGTTTGTTGTTGTGTTTCCAGATTACATCCACCAAACTAAAGGTTGTGCATTAGTAAATAATCATAGCACGAGGAGTTCTCGGTGAAGAATTATCATAGTGCCGGATTGGTGATGACATTTTGGTTCCGTTGCTGGGACCATTCCTCGTTGGTGGATTTTCTGGAGAGATATTCCCACTTAGTCAAAAATCAATTAGAGGGTAACCTTGTTTTTACTGTGCATAGTAGTTACCATGGTAAAGTCATTTTTACCGTGAATAGTAGTTACCATGGTAAAGTTATTTTTGCTGTGAATAGTATTTACCACAGTAAAGTCACTTTTTACCATGAATAGTATTTACCGTAGTAACTTCACTTTTTACTGTGAATAGTGTTTACCACAGTAAATTCAGTTTTTACCGATAGAATCAAGTTTTACCATAGTTTACCATGGTCATTTCTATTTTCTATTATAGTGATTTCAATTATTTGTGCACATAAGTCTTATTGATTGTACTTGTGGGTTGGTATTTCATTGTGGTTACTTTTGAAAATGGGGAAGATTCCTATTTTTTCAGCCCAATCTAATGAAGATGCTTCCTCTTTCATTCAAGAGTTTAAACGATCTTGTATTTGTAATGGCCTTATAAGAAGGGAACAATAGACTGAATTTTTTCCTACCTTTTTGGATGGTTCCGCCCTTAGGTGGTTTAAAACACTAGGTGATAATGTGAAAAACTCATGTGATTTATTAACTAAAAGTTTTCTTGAAGAATTTGGTGAACAACAGAGATATGCAGATCTCATGATCGATATCAAAAAGCTATCCCAAGGAGAGAAGGAGAAGATAAGAGATTATCATGCTCGTGTTCTAGAGCTAAGGAGGAAGCTCGATGCCCAGATCCGGAAGGAAGGATTAGCGGATGGGTTGATGAATGGCGTGGATAATCTCCTATGTAAGCACTTCATTCTTAGGATGAAGCCAAAGATCAGACAACGAGTGAAGTATGACCGCCCAACTACCATTGAACAAGCAAAGGAGATTGCAAGAAGGTAAGAAGAAAGCATGGAAGAGGAGTGCAAAGAAATTGTTACTAAAGTAGAGCCTACACCAAAGCACCTTTGGTCCAGAATCCACAACCACTCGGTGAGCACAAATATTTCTCCTAGTACATCTCCGAGTATGAAGATCTGCTCAAAAAGATGGGTCGATTAACTATTAATCTTCTTCAAGGAAAAGAATTTAGTTCTCGGGGAGGAGATAGAGGTCCAAAAAGAAATATTTTGAAGTTGTATGTTATGGTTGTTATAAAAGGGTCATTATAAGTATAATTGTCAGATAGAGCTTCTACATCCGGTAAAGGAGATAATGATAAAGGAAAAGCACTGTGAATTATTTTGATGTAGTAGATAAGAGTAGAAATAATGAAGTAGATGTGTTTGTAACAAAAAGAAAGAAAGAAAAAGATAATCAAGATGGAAATGATCCTAAGAAGATGAAAGGAGAAACTAGTAAGAAACATAGGAGAAGAAAGTTGGGTGTGCGGGATTTTTGATTTCACGGGGCAAGAACCATACTCCATCTTGGAAGATCTATCCAAAAGGCCTACAAATATTACATATGGTCAACTCTTAGCTATGTCTTCTGAGAAGAGGTGGGAGCTGCGAAGTGGACTCAATGCTCGACGAAGGAAGGAGGTTGAGGTCCCTGTTTTGGAGGTAGAGGTGGATCCCTATGCTCCACAAGCTGAGGTATTATGTAATGGTATTTCAATTCATGATGTCTTAGTTGATGGAGGTGCTGCAGTTAATGTAATGACCGAGTCTGTAATGAATATGTTGGGTTTAAAAATTGACCGCCCTTCAACACTTATGTTAAGGTCATTAAATAAGGGAAAAACTAAACTAGAAGGTGTAGTTTCAAATGTGGCAATATATGTTATGGGTGTTGTATGTGTGGTAGACTTTTAGGTGATGAAAAATGGTCTTTATTGCAAGTGTACCCAATGTTCTTTGGGAAGACCATGGCTAAGGAGAGTTCATGCAAGAAACTACTGGAATGAAGGTTTCATGACACTTGGATGTGGTAGAGAGAGGGTGAAGATAAACGTGACCCTCAACATCATAAGCGAACTCGTGGATTCAAGTGATGAAACTGATGATTGGACATCCTCTGATTACTCTAGTACCAGTGAAGTGGACACTGAAGATGAAGAAAGTGAGGTTGATGTTTCAGTCATGGATATCCTTCTAGTCACACCAACTCATGACCCCATAAAATTATACGAAGAAGAAGTTGATGATCGTCTCCAAAAATAAAGATTGGTGATCTTTGTGATGGAGAGTGAGAAGGAATCCTACCTCCACTCTTTCGAAGGTACATACACATATTCACTTTTTGATTACAAGGAACTCCGTCAAGTAAGTTGGGTAGAACATTCTATTGAGCTAGTAGATGGTGCTAAGCCTATAAAGAAAATGCCATATAGAATGAATCCTAATTTTTCCAAGACTGTAAAAGAAGAAATAGATAAGTTGCTTGATGTAGGATTCATATTTGCTGTGGAGAATTTAGAATGGGTTTCTCCCATTGTGATCTCAATAAAAAAGAATGGGAATCTACGCATTTGTGTTGATTACAGGAAGCTCAATAAGGCAACAAAGAAGGATTATTACCCTCTTCCATTCTCAGATCAGATCTTGGATGAAGTAGCTAGCTAGGAGTGTTATAGTTTTGCTGATGGATATAGCAGATACAACCAAGTCCGTATAGCGGAGAAAGATCAGCTGAAGACCATGTTCACCACTCCTTGGGGAATGTTTTCTTATAGAGTTATGCCTTTTGGGTTGTGTAATGCTCCAACAACATTCCAAAGCATTTGATGAATAGGGTGTTGAAACCTACATTGGGAACTTCATCAAAGTATTTCGGATGATTTTTGCATCTATGGGAGCAAGATGGACCACTGCACTCAGATAGAGACAACATTTCAAAGGTTAGATGAAGCACAAGCCTCACTAAACCCTACAAATTGTGTCTTTGGATGTTCTAAAGGTGTTTTGTTAGGGCATGTTGTATCCAGAGATGGTATTGGTACATCGATCCGATAAAGTTTCAAAAATCAAAGATTTACCATTTCCTATGAATAGAAGTAAGTTGAGATCATTTTTAGGCCATGTGGATTACTATAGAAGGTTCATCAAGAATTTCTCAAAGATTGCACATGACCACTAACCCGATTCTTGAAGAAGGATGTTACCTATGAACCAGAAATAAGGTGCATGAAGCTTTTAGACAATTGAAGGAAGCCTTGGTGTCTTCACTGTTTTAAAGAATCTAGATTAGAGCAAGCCATTCATTGTGTACACCGATGCCTCGAGATGCAACACTAGGAAGTACTTTGAGCCAAAAGGATGAAAATGGGAATGAACATCCAATTTAATTTGGGAGCGCACAAATGAGCAAGTCTTTGAGGTCAATTATATCAGAATCGAAAAGAGGCTCTAGCTATCATTTTTTTGTAAATAAGTTTAGAAATTACTTTCTAGGGTAGAAATTTATAGTTGTGTAATGAGATCATCAGACTCTAAAATATATTGTCAATAAGCCTAACCCATCAGGGAGGATAGCAAGATGGATAATTTTGCTACAAGAATTTGAATTTGATATTATAGATAGGCCAGGAAAGAAGCATGTCAATGCAAATGCACTCTCTCGAGCCTATGATGGTTTAGGATCATCTTGTGATGATGATGATTTCCCCGATGCAACATTGTTATCCCTTGACACAATCCCTAGTGAATACATAGATATTTGGAATTATCTGAATGAATTCAAGTTTCCGATGGTGTCAATGCAAAGACTAAGAGAAAGATTAATCAAGCCGTCACCCATATTCTATTCTGCATGGAGTATTATTTCGAATAGGACCTGATGGACAGTACAAGAGGGCAGTTGGACGTGATCAAGGGAAGGAACTGCTAGAAGAATTCCACAATGGTACATGTGGAGGGCACTTCTCTGGACAACTTACAACAAGAAGGATCTTGGATGCAAGTTATCATTGGCCCACTCTTTTTAAAGATTGTTATAATTATTGTAAGACATGTGATATTTGTCAAACACATGGTAACCGTAAGACTTCATCAGCTCCATTATGCCCTATTCTTCCACTTGGTCCCTTTGAAAAGTGGGGAATAGACATTGTAGGTCCACTTCCAACTACCTCACGCCAAAATAAGTATATTGTAGTTGCCACAGATTATTTAACCAAGTGGGTTGAAGCTAGGCCATTGAAAACAACTTCCATGGATGAAGTGGCAAGGTTCATATATGAACGCATTGTCACCAGATTTGGTTGTCCATTAGAAATTGTAATAGATCAAGGAAGCCACTTCATTAATGAGGTGGTAGAAGCCCTAGTCAATAAGTTTTCTATTAAGCATAGGAAGGCAACAACATACAAGCCAAGAACAAATGGACAAGTGGAACGAACAAATTGTGTCTTCAGATCAAATTCTAGCAAAAGATGCGGCCTTGCAAGTATATAAATGAGATAAGAGGATTCATGTAGCATTGTGGGCATATAGGGCAACATCAAAGTCAGCAACAGGATACTCCCCATTTCAGGTTGGCTTATGGCATTGATCCAGCTTATTCCTATTGAGTTTGATATTCCCACGGTCGAGTAAGGGAAAATGAAAGAATGGATGAAAGTGATTCAAGTAAAAAGAAAGGTTGGTACATCTTCATTTGCTAGAGGAAATAAGGGAAATAGCTAAGGATACAAGTTATAAGAAGAAAATGAAGCAGAAGGAATACTTTGATCAAAAGATCCAGTGGTCTCCATTTCATGTGAATGACTTGGTTCTAGTATATGATTCTAGATACAAAAAAAGAAGACAGAGAAAATTTCTTCCAAAATGGATGGGCCCTACAAAATAATAATTTGTGCATGAAAATGGTACGTATCGACTGGAGGAATTGGATGGCACTCCCATTACGAGATGGGTCAACCACAAAAATTTGAAGATTTTCCAAGCACCAAAATAGTCTACTTCGAGGACAGAGTAGAAGCTAGGAAGGGGGAAGATGTCGACACTAAAATTTTCCTCCATAATTTTTATTTCATTAATGTATGTATTAGGAATAGGATGTTGTTAAGTATAATTAGTAGTAGCGTCTGATAGAAGATAATGGTGCTGCTAGTACGACGCCGCCAATAATGTATAGTATGGAAATAGTCAAAAGTACAATAGGAATGTTGTGGTAAAAAGTAAATAGTTGTCGTAAGTGGTCCAGTAATGTTAAAATGTCAAAGTTGGGGTAAGTAGAGAAGTAGGGTCTACATGATTATGAATTAGAAATATTATATTGGTAATAAGGACAAGGAGTGAGGTCATCAATATTTTGTGTATTTTATTTGTAAAAAGTCTAAAAATGTGGAACCCATGTGAAATGATAAGGTTTATCTTATCTTAAAAGATAAGCTTACATGTACGAGATAAGAGTTAAGGTATGGAATATGATTCGTCGAGTGAATTTCTTATCCTATCTTACGAGATAAGATGGATAAGCTTGGAAGTTCTATAAATAAAGAGGCCACCCCCTCATTTAGCATAGAAGGAAGTAGTGAGAAATATTGTATGAAGTGTGTAAAGAAAGCCATTAGTTTAAAGGTGTGTTGAAAAAGCCATTTAGAGGTGTAATTGTAAAGTTTCTCCCATAGTATTGGTGGAAGGCAAGTGAAGTCAATAACACTTGAAGTACCTCATGGGTGAGATTGTAACAATTTCATGTTAATATTATAATTTACTTTGATATTTTAGATTTTCATCATTCCTTCTTATCATAGTCGATGGTATTCTTGTGTTATGTTTGTTGTTGTGTTTCCGTGATTACATCCACCAAACTAAAGGCTGTGCATTAGTAAATAATCATAGCACGAGGAGTTCTCGGTGAAGAATTATCATAGTGCCGGATTGGTGATGACAAGACAATATTTTCGGCTTCGATCGGCCTTCCGACACTATCAATGCGACGCTAGCACTCCGGTCGACAATCAAGGATTTGTAAGTAATTGGTGTGGCGCTATGGGTTGACTAGGTAGTTTGAATAAATCCTAGCCACAAGTATTTAATTTATTATTACCTAACAAATAATATGTCAATAATAATCAAAATAATAATGCCTAAATAATTTAGGTCTTCACACAACAACAATTTCTCATTCTTCTCTTGGCTCGGACTTTGCCTCCAGTGCTCTAAGAATGAGCTTCTCTGTATTTTTTGTGTGTCCATTACAATGAACTAGGTACCCTATTTATACAATTTTAGGGCCCTCAAAATATGAATTCCATATAATCCTTAGGCTAAAAATACCATAGCCCGTAGCATAGAAATTGGGATAAAATTTCCAAATTGACGGATTGCATAGGAAATGGGATTAATACCCATTTTAGCCGATTTACATTTTTTAATGGGATAAAATCCCAAATGAGCGGCTAAGGAGAAGTGGGCAGCATTGTTTAGTTAAGTGGGATATCCCACATTTGGCGCCATTAAATTTGGGTAAGGTTTTATTAACCCTTACCCTCTCCATCCTTCACATGGAAACATCCACGCATGGCTTTAAGCCCAACAACCACTTCACCACCTTGATCACCACGCATACCATTAAACATGCTCCCTTCCACATGCTTAGCATAGCATTTGGCATGTTGGCGGTTTATACTAATGTATAAACATTAATATATATATATATGTGGCATTTGGAAAGTGGACTTACCAAGATAATATAATTTCAACCCATACAATGTGGCATAGAAATAATTAACTCGGTAAATAGCATATATTCCACTTGTCATCTCCCGATAGGCAAATCAAGTGAATTCGACGAGTGGTGGCAAGCCACGTGGTGGCTTGTGGACCCACCACGTCGGCGATAATACCATAGTCCACACAAGTACGGGCTCCCCTCCATAATAAAAGTTGAGCCTCTTGTTCCCATGCACCATTTTTACGCTCGTCGAAGACCGGTGATTGAAAACCAATAAATAACTCCCTTTTGCCTTTTCGCCATGTGTCACAGTGCCATTGGTCCAATATTGACTAGTTGACTAGAGTTGACTTTCCCGTATGTCTGAACTTTGACCAAACATATCTAGAGCTCCGATGTCCGTTTGCCACATTCTCACAGTCATTAGAAAGCTCTCGAGATGATCTTCTACACTGACACCATTTAGGGATGTTTAGGGAACTTTCAAAAATGATCCCCTAATCACACCTCCCCACTGAGAAAAGCTTTTTGTCCCAAAATCTTCCATACTGTCCTGAATCTGAAAAACTTTGCTGCCACCTCAAAAGTGCTACGAGTAGACCCTTGGGTCTTCTCCTCTAACCTTCTCACTTTGAAAACTCTGCTCCGATCCTGGGACTTGTGGGTTATGGGCCCACGACGCTTCTGTTGCGCCACTCTGATATCCGAAGAAGACCTCCACGCCTCCGCTTTATGGTGCTAAGTTTCTGAATGAAACCTCAACGCTCCTTCTATGCGGTGCTAAGATTCTTGATATCTGATAACAAGGATCTTATTTTACTCTATAACACAACTCCTAGCTCCGAGTTGATTCTGTAGAATCGAACTAGTTTGAAGGAACTCCATGTTACGTAGATCTTTGATTGATCCGATGTCGGTGATGGACAATGCCTTGTCCCTTTACAGACCTCAACGCCTCCAATGCATGATGCTAAGCCTCTTTCAAGACCTCGAGCCTCGATGCACGATGTTAAGTCTCTGTCAGACCTCAACGCCTCGATGCATGATGCTAAGCCTCTTTAAGACCTCGAGCCTCCAATGCACGATGCTAAGTTTGTTGATCAGCTACCATTCGTATGTGTGGTCGCAATGCCTTGACACCGAATGACATTTCGAGCTGATACTTTGAGAGCTCCGCTTGTTGACATACAATATCAGGTACCACTCTACTACACGGTCACAATGCCTCTACACAGAATGAAGTTCTAACCCAACATCAATGCCAATGGTGATTCAGCTACCATTCTGTTGCACGGTCACAATGCCTCTACACAGAATGAAGTTCCAAGCTGATCTCTGCAAACTCTACTGTCTGCACAAATGACAGATCAATCTCCAAGCTTTATATGAGTCAAATCCTATATCCAAGCTGTAACAGGTACTCACAAGCTTATTAGGAGATCTGTTTGGAGCATTAATCAAATTTTCTAAGTAAGAAAATCCACTGAGTATTGTAAACCTTTCTCTCAGCATTTTCTCACAGAATCTAATCTCCAAACTTAATACTGCATACTATTCATCAATTTGAATTATGCAATATATAATTGAAAAATTGTTGACTTACCCATTTCAAAGGACTTTCACTTTCAGGTATTACCTGGTCTGGGTTGAATTGTCAACTGGTGGTGGAGTAGAAACTTCTTACCTTTGCAATAGGCCTCTATTCCATCTTTGGCTTGCCATTACTCTGATGGCGAGATGGATGTAGTTTCTAGAAATTTTCCACCCGATGCCCATTTCTCTAGCAATGAGCAAAAAAATTCCTCTTAATATCCTTCTTTTGGGATGAGGAACTCTTTCGCCATTTCGACTACTGTATGACGAGATTGGTCTTTCTGATTTGCCTTGTTCCTAACGAATGACATCAACTTCTTCATCAGTGTCCTTCTCTTCCAACATCTAGCCACTGAATGATTATGCAATCCACAAAAAGTACATGGAAAAGAATTCCACATCTTCTGAAAATCATAACCATACTTCTTAAGTGAAAAAGTGGAGCGAAGTTTTATTTTACTTATGATTATGGTAAGAAAGCTGGAGGTGGAATCTCATTACCTCTTAATTGATTTCTCTTATCACATCTTTTCCTATGACAAAGCACAACTTTCCTGCTTTCGAATCTTCTCGCGGGACTAGTGGGGTAAACACTTTGCTTTCGGAAGCTTGTCTCCTGTTAGCATTCTTGGAGCATTCTCCAATTTCCATTCCCGCACTAGGATAACCCAGACCTACAAAATGAGGACGATCCTCGACCTGTATTGGGTTAGAAATTCCTTGGCCATTTTTACCAAGGCCTCTTCCATCAAATCCCATTTTATCTAGTAACTTGGATCCAATGCCTTTAGTATGCTTTTCAAACAAACCAAATACTTCATTACTTGAATCTGAAACCGAATGGGAGGAAGAAGAAGATTCCCATGGTGAACAACTTACAGTGCAATCATTTTCCATGGCCTCTGCATCGAAGTTGAAGGTATTTCCTTCCTCTGATCACCACATTGCAACCTTGCCAAGAGCTCATCCTTGGTTTGCAGTTCTGATTTCAAACAAGCATTCTCCTCTTCCAAGGAGTAATACATTGATCGCAGGAGAGAGTTATCTTCCTGGATCTGGTGATTATAAGCTTCAATTTCCTTGAGCTTTGCCTATTTAGACATCTTGCCCATAGTGCACTTGTACCCTGTTCACACAAATTGAACCAACTGCACCAATCTTGAAGCAATCACTCTGTTAATCAGATTTACTAAAAAAAAGGAGCTAAACCAGCTCTGATACCAAACATGATCCAAAAATAATCAGATTATTACTACCTGATCTTGGACCCTTGTAGGATTTAATTATTTACCAATAATTTACTCCTTTTAAGTAATCAATTTAAAAATAATGCAAGACAATAATGACAATTACACACAGATTGATTACGGAGTTCGGAAATTGCCTACGTCTCCGGGTTCATGGTCGAACCGTTCCACTAGTCAAAACTTGTAAGTTACAATAGTACTTTCACAAGAAAACCTAATGGAAACTATTTAAACTTGCTTAGAAGAATAACCAGACCTTCGGATGACAAGGGTGAAAAATAGCACCCGACTTCCACCTTCCTGGCGTACAATCTCCTTCGGCTTCGATCGGCCTTCCCGACGCTATCAATGCGACGCTAGCACTCTGGTCGACAATCCAGGATTTGCAAGTAATTGGTGTGGCGCTATGGGCTGACTAGGTAGTTTGAATAACTCCTAGCCACAAATATTTAATTTATTATTGCCTAACAAATAATAGGTCAATAATAATCAAAATAATAATGCCTAAATAATTTAGGTCTTCACACAACAACAATTTCTCATTCTCCTCTTGGCTCGGACTTCGCCTCCAGTGCTCTAGGAATGAGCTTCTCTGTATTTTTGTGTGTCCATTACAATGAACTAGGTACCCTATTTATACAATTTTAGGGCCCTCAAAATATGCATTCCATATAATCCTTAGGCTAAAAATACCATAGCCCGTAGCATAGAAATTGGGATAAAATTTCCAAATTGATGGATTGCATAGGAAATGGGATTAATACCCATTTTAGCTGATTTGCATTTTTAATGGGATAAAATCCCAAATGAGTGGCTAAGGAGAAGTGGGCGGCATTGTTTAGTTAAGTGGGATATCCCACATTTGGCGCCATTAAATTTGGGTAAGGTTTTATTAACCCTTACCCACTCCATCCTTCACGTGGAAACATCCACGCATGGCTTTAAGCCCAACAACCGCTTCACCACCTTGATCACCACACATACCATTAAACATGCTCCCTTCCACGTGCTTAGCATAGCATTTGGCATGTTGGTGGTTTATACTAATGTATAAACATTAATATATATATGTGGCATTTGGAAAGTGGACTTACCAAGATAATATAATTTCAACCCATACAATGTGGCATAGAAATAATTAACTCGGTAAATAGCATATATTCCACTTTTCGTCTCCCGATAGGAAAATCGAGTGAATTCAATGAGTGGTGGCAAGCCACGTGGTGGCTTGTGGACCCACCACGTCGGCGATAATACCATAGTCCACACGGGCCGAGCTCCCCTCGTAATAAAAGTTGAGCCTATTGTTCCCATGCACCATTTTTATGCTCGTCAAAGACCAGTGATCGAAAACCAATAAAAAACTCCCTTTTGCCTTTTTGCCACGTGTCGCAGTGCCATTGGTCCAATATTGACTAGTTGACTAGAGTTGACTTTCTCGCTGTCTAAACTTTGACCGAACATATCTGGAGCTCTCGATGTCCGTTTGCCGCGTTCTCACAGTCGTTGGAAAGCTATCGAGATGATCTTCTACATTGACACCATTTAGGGATGTTTAGGGAACTTTCAAAAATGATCCCCGATCAAAATCTAAGGTTGCTAAGATAATTGAGCTACTCCGCGACTTCCACGACCTATTTCCTAGAGGCTATCATGAATTTAAAGGGGTACATGAATCTTTGGTGAGATGAGAATCAAGCTAAAGGAAGGTGTGCACTGGTTAGGAAGAGGCCTTACAGGATGAATCCTAACCTACACTTTAAGGTGAAGGAAGAAATTGATAAGATGCTGAATTCTGGAATCATTGAGTCCATTGAGGAGTCAAAGTGGGTTAGCCCTATGGTGATCAATATTAAAAAGGATGAAATAATCAAAATTTGTGTGGATTACAGGGAGTTAAATGCTACATGTGTAATTGATCATTTCGCTAATCTTGTTTAACGAAGAAATCTTGGAAGGCGTTTCAGGGCGCGAAATCTACTCCTTTACTGATGAATTTTCTAGATATCATCAGGTAAGGATAAATAAAGAGGATCAAGATAAGACAACTTTCACCATTGAGTGGGGAATTTTTGCATACACAGTTATGCCCTTTGGATTAAAGAATGCACTGTAGTATTTTTGTGCATTGTTGTGCAGGCATTCCAGGACTTTATTCATAAGTTCTTGCAAGTTTATCTGGATGATTGGATAATCTATGGGATTGTGAAGGATCACTGTGATAACTTGAGGCTTATGTTTGAGCGATGCCGATAGTTGAGCATATATTTAAACATTAAGAAGTGTGTGTTTTCTACACCCTTTGGGACTTTTCTAGGACACATCATCTGTAAGGAAGGATTGTTAGTAGATCCTGGTAAGGTTGTTCTTATTTTGGGCCTAGAAGAACCTACTAGCGTGAGAGAGGTCCGAAAATTCTTGGGGCACACAGGATATTACAAGAAGTTCATCAAATTTTATGCCAATATTTTGTGCTATTGGAGGAATTATTGAAAAGTAAAGGCAAGTTCCATTAGGGTGAGGCGCAAACAATGCATGTTTGAGACATTAAAGGAAAGGCCTATTTTGCACTTTCCTTCATAGAATAATCATTTTCTTATGCACGTGGATGCCTCGGCATGGCCATTGGTGCGGTATTAGCCCAACATGGAGAAGGGATTGCTGATCATCCTATTTTCTTTACAAACAGGAAGTTAACTCCAATAGAATAGAATTACACATGCGAGGAATTGTCTATGATCTATGCATTGTATAAGTTTTGATAGTACTTACCGACCACACCTTTTATCTTCTATACAGATCACATGGCATTGAAGTACTTGGTGAACAAGCCCATTTTATAGGGGTATGTATGCCATTAGAAAGCTGTTATTTTAGGAATTTGACTTTACAGTTGTGGTGAATCTAGGCAAGAGTAATTATGGACTAGATCATTTATCAAGGATTAATATAGGTGAGGACACACATAGCATTGAAGACACAATGTCAGATGTATAGTTGTTCATATTAAATTACGTGCCCTCCGACTTAAGAGGATATTCTGTCTTTTTGAGAACTTGTGTGACACTAGAAGGAATGAAGGCTTTAGAGAAGAAACAACTTCCCATTTGCACTACACCTTACATGCTGATTAGTGGGGACTTATACAAACTAGGCCAAGATGATTTTTTGCACCATTGTGTACTTGAGCATGAGCATGAAGCCATTATAGAATAAGCTCATGGGGGAATTACAGGTGGACACTATGAAGGGGAGTCCACTGTGTGCAAAGATTTTATTGGTAGGACTTTAGTGGGAAACATTGTATAAAGTTTTTAAAGAATATTGTAAGGCATGTGACCATTGTTAGCACCTTGGAAAGCCTGGGCATAGAGATGAAATGCCTTTAAGGTGATTGCTAGTGCGAGAACCTTTTAAAAAGTAGGCAATTGAATTTTTGGGTCTTATTTTCCCACCCATGTGTAAGCATGGATCGCGATATATTATAACTTGTATAGATTATCTTACCATGCGGGAAAAATAACACCTACAAAGGATTACACAATAGCTATGGCAACAAGGTTTATGTGGGAAAATATTATCGGTAGGTATGGATGCACACTAAGTTTAACAAGTGATAGGGGTACTCATTTTCTTAATGATACCATTAGAATACTAATCATAGAATTTATGGTAGCACACCATAAAACAACACCCTATCACCCTCAGGAAAATGGAACTACTAAATCCTTTAACAAGATATTGAGCCATACCTTGACTAAAATTTGTGATGTTGGAAGGAAAGACTGGGATGATAAAGTCTTTGTTGTACTTTGGTCATACAGGACAACCTATAAGAGGTTGAATAAGGCCACACCATTTTAGTTGGTGTTTGGCATGGAGGTTATTCTACTAGTGGAATTCATGTTACCATCTCTATGTATTGTGCATGTAGGAGGTTTGGTGGATGAGAAAGCACTTGAGGAGCGTATTGAAAAACTGATATAATTGGATGAAAGATGCGTTATAACATGATGGAGTCAGAAGTAGGAAAAGGCCAGGCAGAAGGCATGACATGATAGACATATTAAGGATAAGAAGCTTGAAGTTGGACAAATAGTCCTTCCTTATGACTCAATGTTTTTACGTCACCCTGAAGAGCTTAAAGTGTATTGGTTGGGACCATATGTTATAACTTATATACTTGATTCAGGTGCTTTCTAGTTAGAGGCACTAGATGGGACACAATTTCTGGTTACTTCAAAGGGAGTAGTGAAGCCCTATTATAAATAAGTCTTCTTGGTATTTTTAATAAGGCAAAAGTATTTCCACTTCGATTAGATTTCCTTAATGCATTCCCTTTATATGTATTTCCTTTCATCGTTGCTTTGCTTTGTCAATCTAGTTCAATGTGCTTATGTGCCGAAAGCTGATTACTATTTACGTGTTATCATGCGCAGAGGACCACACATACCCTTAGTATGGGGTGGAGTATATACAAGGTACATGGACCATTTTTGAATTTTATTTAATGATGGATATGCATAAAGAGATTTTGTGTAGGTGCTTGAAGTAAAGGTGCAGATAGAGGAAACTTTCTCATGGATGAAGACCATGTATAGATAAATGGATTCACAGTGTAACGTGATGTATCTTTGGAGCAAAGTGGAAACTACATAGTGAAGGTGTAGTGGTGAAATAATTTGGTGTATGAAGGTGTGTGAAATGAGGTTTATGTTCGGGAGTAGTAGGCATGCTAGAAGGTTATGACTATGGCATGAAAAAAATCAGCACAGAAAATTGAAGAAACATCAAGTTAATGCAAAGTATGCTAATAGTTGGCAAGAAATAAATGTGGATTTTTTTGAAAAGCTATATATGGATGTGTTGGGAAATCATTTTTACCTTTGCGATCAAGAGAATTCAAGTGAGTTGTTGATGAGTGAGCTAGCGAATGAGTCTGTGAAGTGTGGGGAGTTATGAACCAGTTGAATTTATCAGATTTACACACAAAGGTGATTGTTGCTCAATTTGGAGAAGTGTTTGAGCAAAGTAGAGGCATGCAAGGAAGAAAATTGATAGTTAGGGTTCAAATTTGAGCTAGGGCATGTGGTTTCAAGTTAGGTCATGCAAATTTGAGTTATAAAGCTCGAATCAGTTAAAAGAACACACTTTTATCATTTCAATGACACCTAAGAAAGCACCAAGAGTGGCCACAAGGGGGAAGAAGTTAAAGGAAGTCAAGGCTGAAGTGGAGGACACCCCGAAAGCCATTTCTCAAAGATGTAATACCTTGAAGGGGTTTATATGTGTCACAATTGGGACTCATACATTCACCGGTGTAAAGTGAGTGATTACAATCACAAGATGAAGGATAATAAAGATGAACTGGATAAATTTATGGTGGTCAAGTAAAACAAGAGAACAATATATTACATGGCCATGTATGATGATGTTGACGAGAAGCTGTTGGAAAAGGTGGGATTTTTATAGTTGTATGAATTGTTGTTGCAAATGGGAAGCACCCGGATGTTGATCAGATTTCTAGTTTGATCATACTAAGCATCTAGTGTGATTGCACAACATTGAATCCTTTCCCCAAGTGTGGGACTTGAAAAATGGGAAAGGAATCTCCAGATTAGAGGCTCGTTCCTCAACTCTTCTAGTCGATTTATCACTTACAAGTTGCAGAGGTTTATATTCCTAATCCTACTCTAGATTCCAAAGTGGGTAGAGATGGAGAATGCAAAAACTGAAACTAATGCTAATAAGGTGATACACCAAAGGAATGGTGAGCATTTCTCACTACTACAGATTGACACAAATCATGGAAATGCAACAAAACATCATGCAAAAACTAATGACATGTAATGAAAGATCAGAAAGGAAGCAAACAACATAAGTAGAGGATTGAAACTCATTCACAGAGCTTGCATTGTCATTTTATATCAAAATACATGCATTACAACACCTGAGAGGCAAAAAAATAGTTGCACAGTTCTTAGAAAAGGTCCGATATTCCACAAAATCACTTGAAGGTTAAAAGGGAGCCTCGCTATACACAAAAATGTTCAACCCTTTGAAAATGAGCCAAATCTAGCTTTTACAGTGCAAGGGACGAGCCCAGGAGAGAGAAACACGGGAAAACATGGAAGGGATTCAACCATTGACCAAAATGTAATCAAAACAGCATGGGCATCCTTACAGACCCATCCCCTGACATTTTTAGCCATCTTTGGGAGAGAATACGAGCCATTCTTCATTAAAAATGGTGGTTGAAATGTCATTTCTACCCATGACCATGTGCTTGAGAGGTGTTTTTGATTTTCTCTCTCCAAAATCCATCAAAATGCAAAAATTACCATGGAATCTTGTTGATAATTTTACCAGCTTTCCATTGATATCAAGAACGTGAAAAACCGAGCTCTGGATCGAAAGATATGGCCATTTGAAAATTTAGGGCAAAACAAGGCCAAATCGGATTGGCAAGCGAAAATTTGAATTTTTCACCTTTTTTACATTTGGGAAAATTTCCCAAAAATCCCCATGCTCTACCATTCTAGGTGCCACGTGGCACGTTTTTATTGGCTATGGGCCCATCCTGCTCCATTTTCCTTTGTTTTGCCCTTTGGGAAATTTTCCAAAAAATCCCTGCCGGGTCGGTGAGTTGAGGCCACGTGTCGTGTGCTGATTAGATGTGGGCTGTCCTTCCTGAATTTTCCACGGGCCATTTTGATCATTTTCCCCTTTGGACATGTGGTAAAACCCCATTGGATGTGGGTTTTCCCCTTCAAATTTTTCATGCGGGCTTTTCTTGAATTTTTGGCACCACCTG
The DNA here is from genome assembly GCA_018340775.1 of Taxus wallichiana var. yunnanensis. Classification (NCBI taxonomy): domain Eukaryota; kingdom Viridiplantae; phylum Streptophyta; class Pinopsida; order Cupressales; family Taxaceae; genus Taxus; species Taxus wallichiana. The sequence goes on from CM031239.1 coordinate 437,560,909, forward strand.
GACACGTGGCGAGATTCTATTGGCTCGCATCTTGGGGGCGGGTTTTTGCCTTTTAAATTTCCTTTGTTTTTCCCTTTGGGAAAATTTCCCAAATTATCCCCACCCGCATTGGTGAGAGACACGTGGCAGCATTTCATTGGTTGCGGGCCATCCACAAACACTTTTACTTTTGTGCACAAACTTTGGGAAAAAATCCCAATTTCCTCCCGTGCTCGCCTTTCCGGGCTCCGGTGACATGTGGCGAGATATGATTGATTGGCGGGGGTAGCGGGCCAAAAACTCCTTTTGAAATTTGGTGAAACACTTCACCCAAAATCCAACTTCTCCTCCACCCTCCGCAACTCCCATGCCATAGGACACGTGGCGCATTGTGATTGCACGTGGACCTTCCCTCCAAAATTTTTCCATGCGCAACACTTAGCCAAATTTTTCAAATTTCCTCCCTAGACACGTGATGTGTCTCATTCCTCGGCAGAGCTTATGGGAACAAATCTTCCTTTTGAAATTTCACCAAGACACTTGGTAAAAACCCAAGTTCTCCTCCGACCCCCGCCACTTCCTTGGACATGTGGCATGTTTTCATTGGCTGTGGGCCTTTCAGGGGAAAATTTCCCACAAAAACTCCGCCGAGCCATAACTTCAAAAATACATGGAGTTAGGAGGAAAACTTTACCTTTCTGGAAAGCCGAGAGAGAGAGATCTATCTAATGGTGTCATTTCTAGAAAGTTTTGAGTTGCCTGAAAAGAAAAAAATCATGTCTGAGGCACAAGAGAGGGAAGAATGAGAGGAGTTAGCCACAAAATGAGCAGGGGGGCTCATTTTGGATAACAATTTTGGTGACTCAGAGGGGTCATCTTCCTGCTGGATGAAATTACCAGTTATGCCTAAAGCAATCCATTGGGCATGGAGTCATCGAATTCTTTGTTTGATACCCCAACCGACTGAACACTACAAGGAGGAAGATGGAATATCACCCGATGGGGCAAGGCCCTGCAAACACATCTCTAGGAATAAACAAGTTTGTGCCAAAGCACTTAGGGGAAAAACACTAACCTACAGAAAAACAATGTGCACAAGCACTTGGAGGAATGAAAACCTAAGCTAATATTTACAAGGTGGAGAATTTACCTTTAATAGAAATGCTTTAGATGGATTCCATTGACTGGAATTTGCAGTTCTTTGCCATCCAGTGAAGACAATTGGAAAGCATTGCTATCCTTACACTTTGTGACCATGTATGGGCCACTCTAAATGGCATCAAATTTTGAATGCCTTCCTGGTTTTTCTCTGTCTGCATCCCATTTTAACACTAGATCTCCAACTTGGAAGGATCTATTCTTGGCCTTTTTGTTAAAGGTCTTCTTTATCAAAGCTTGATCCTTCTCCATTACTTGGGATGCTTGATTTTGATTTCTTGGAGCTCCATCAATTCTACATACCTGACTTCCATGGGCTCAAACTCCAACAAATCCAACTATTTCATGAGTTCCAATGTTGGCAACTCAAGTGACATGGGCAAAATTTCCTCTCTCCCATAAACAAGCTTAAACGGAGAGTTACTGTAGATTTCATGGGAGTTATCTTATCAGCCCATAAGGCTGATTTCAATTTGGTATGCCAAGACCTCCGATTCTCATCAAGATTCCTCCTAATGATCCTCAACAAGTTCTTGTTTGTAGACTCACTGGCCATTACCCCGAGGGTAATAGTTTGATGAAGTACTTAGGTAGATCCTGTTCTTAACAGCCCATTTAGTTACCTTGGACCCAATGAATGCCAATGCATTATCCGATATTATTGTAGTAGGTATGCTGAATCTGGTTGCTTATTCCCTCATAGAAATCTAGGATACTAGATTCATTTTCTTCCTTGAGTTCTATTGCTTGATCCACTTGGTGAAATAATCATTCTTTGTTAGAATCCATTTGTGCCTTGGCTTGAATTGGGATTAATGACTCAATGAACTCTAAACCCCATTGCATGAATGGATGGTCAACTGAAATTGGATGCAATGGAAGGGTAGCTAGCCTCTCTTTACCCGTGAAGAATGCACAATTCTTGCACCTCTTGATCCATGCATAACAACCACTGAAAATATTGTGCCAATAATAGCTAGCCCTCATGATCTTTAGAGCTATCACTCTTGGTGCAAAATGACCACCCGGCTGGTCCACCATGGAACTCTTCCAACACCCTATGAATCTGATTTGTACCGATGCATCTCAGCAGTACTCCATTCACATCTCTTTTGAACAAAACACCATCAACAAGGGCATACGGGACAGCCTGCAATCTGAAGTGTCTTCTTTTGGTCTTGTTCATCTCGGGAGGGCATAGGCCTGTGCTTAGGAAGTGCATTATATCTTGGGTCCAGCAAGGAGTGAGGACATCATCATTCTCCTCTTGAGTGCTTCCTTGCTCGTGGCTGTCTTGCAATGCCAAAATAACCTCCTTCTCATTGCATGCTTCCTTTTGTCTGCCCAAAATCAGCTGCTCACACAATCCTTTCCCTCTGACCAACTTGGTGACTTTAATCTCAATGTCATACTCCATGACACGAGTAATCCAACCTGCTCTCTTTTCATTCAAGTCTTTGTTGAGGAGGAAGTCTTTAAATACCGCATGAGAAACCAACAACTGAACCTTGTTGTTTGAGACTAAATGCTTGAATTTCTTCAAGCTTTTGATTACTGCAAGAACATGCTTCTCAATGAAAGAATATCTCACCTCATAGTCTTCTAGGATTTGGCTGAAGAAAGTAATTGGTTGCTCATCATTGTCTTTGTTTTGCTGTACCAAAATTGCAGAAATAGTGTCATCACCCCCAAATGCATAGAGGATGAAATCCTTGGAGAAATATGGGTTGATGAGAGTTGGTGCTTGAGATATGGATTTTTTGATTGCTTCAAAACTTTCCTTTCCTTCTGTTGTCCATTTGAAATCCATGATTTTCTTTAGCATCTTGGTGATAGGCTTAACAAGGGCTGCAAAATTTGGGACAAACCTCCGAACAAAATTTATTCTCCCCAAGAAAATTTGAAGGGCCTTCTTGTGGCTTGGCAATGGCAGTGCTCTTATGGCTTCAACTCTTTCTGGATCAATTGCCAATCCTTCTTTGGAGACAATGTGGCCAAGGAGCTTTCCTTCATGGGCTAGAAAAACACACTTTTTAGGATTCAAGGACACTCCAAATCTTCTACACCTTTGGAACACTTGTCTCAAATGGAAAAGGTGGTCTGGTGCATTTTTTGAAAAAATAGTGATATCATCAAGATATATTAGTACAATGTTGTTAATCAAACCTTTGAACGCCATGTCCATTGCTCTTTGGAAGGTAGCTCCAGCGTTGGACAACCCAAATGGCATTTTCCTGTATGCATAAGTTCCCCATTTGGTTGTAAAGGCTATCTTGAACTGATCTTCTTCCTTCACCATAATCTGATTGTACCCTGAATAGCCATCAAGTAATGAAAACCTCTCAGAGCTAGCAACAACTTACAAAATTTACTCCATAGAAGGAAGTGGATAATGATCCTTGAGAGATGCTCTATTCAAATATCTCGAAGTCAACACATAATCTAATTTCCCCACTCTTCTTTTTTACTGGAACCAAGTCAAGCTACCCAACTAGAATGCTTGATAGGGAATATGATTCTTGATTCTATCAACTTATTCAATTCTTTTCTCATGAGAGGCTCCATGTGGGGGTTGACTGGCCTTTGTTTTTTCCTGATGGGTTTAGTACTTGGATCCAATTCAATGGTATGTTGAGCTAACTCGAGATTGAAACCTTTCAAATCTTCATAGCTCCAAGCAAACACATCAAGGAATTCTTGACAAAGCTGTATGAACTCATACCTTTCTTGCTCAGTTGTCATCTTACCGATTTGGAGTGATTTGCCTCCTTCTACCGAGATGGACACTGAATCTTCTCCCTTGATTTGGATGTTTGCTTTCTCCTTCCTAAACTGATCATTAGGATTGAAAATGGACTCCAAAGTAATAAGTCCCTTGGGTAGCTTGTTGGTTCTTAGCTGTACCACCTGGTCACCATCTTGTTGCTCCAAATTTTCTCGATTTTCAGCGAGAACTCAGCCTCTTCTTGTAAGAAATGGATAATTTGTTGATCATTCTAAAACACTTGCCAACTTACATTATTGTCAGGAACTGAAGGCCTCACAATCACATGGATGTTTGGCTGTACTTTATCTTTCCGAATTCTTTCAACAACATCAAAGGCTGCCCTAATTGCTACAAGCCTATTAGCAGCTTGGTTTTCCTTTCTAGGAATGAATTTTATACCAAAACCCTCAAAATCTTCAAAGTGAGGTCCCACACCCTATTTTTGTAGCACTTGAGTAGATCATTTTTACAAAGCATGCTGCCCCTTAACTTGGTTGACAATCAACTCACTATCACCAAAGACTTGCAAGTTCTTTATCCCTCTCTTGATTGACCAATGCAATCCTTGTATCAAGGCTTCATATTCAATAGTGTTATTAGAGCATGCAAATTGAAATCTAAAAGCTGAATAATACTTAACTCCTTGAGGTGAAACAAGTATAGCTCCCCCTCCTGTACCTTGTCTACTCTTTGATCCATCAAAAAACAACTGCCATACCTCATTATCATCCTTGTGGTCTGGCTTGGTGATGCTAGGAATAGGCTGATTTTCTTCATGCATGCAATAGAATCCTAACTCATATTCTTCTATTTCTTGATAAGGATCAAAAGCATGCACCTTGTTTAACCCATTCATCAAGAGTTAGATCTGGAATGCTTCCTACCTTCGTGTCAGCTTCATCAGTGCTTGGATAATCCTCTTGATCGAACGATGAACAATTGGTATTGATCCGACTTAGAGTGTAAGGCTTAATGTGAAAGTTTACAAAAGGTTTAGATCTGATTGTGGCCTTAGTTCCATATCTTGTTCTAAACAACATGTGTGACCAATCAGCAGATAAGTAACCTCCAATCTTGGCTGTGAAGTCCCTTGACAAACATAGGGCAAAGAGTGGTGGAAGATCTATTACTGATACATCTTGTAAAACAACCACGTTGGGCAGGCATGCAAGGTAAGACTCAAATTTTTAATCACCCCAACTGTTTTCATTCTGCTATCCCATCCAATTGCACTACCCTTTGGATATGAATTCATACCGAATTCCCAACCGATCATCTATTTGATTGGGCATTACTTGAACTACTTGCCCCGAGAATCAATCATGCAATTGTGTACTAATTGATTTCTAATGATCAATGAAACATAGAATGGAGGGGGCTTCAACATCTTACCTTGCTATCCTCCATAATTCCCCTCCTGCTGGGTAGCATTTGTGAGCACCTTCTCTTGCATTTGGACTTGCTGATTTGAAGTTGACTAGTCCTTCATGACAACTTGTAGCAAATCTCTTTGGCCTGGGATAGATAGTGATTCCCACATTGATATGTTTACATTTGTCTTCTTCATCTAATCAATGATATTGAATGGAGATGAAGTATCCCTTTGCTGTCCCTTGTCCTGCACATTCATTCCTTGCACATGGGTAGCAACAACTGGCATTTGGGTTGGCTTAGGAACTATTTTAGGCAGTCCTTGTGTGTTTGGAGCTGGATTTTGTTTGCCAATAATTTGTGGAGTGACGAGAAGGTTGTGGATTGCCTGGAGCTAATGGCTGTTCTTCACCCAAATTTCTTCTCTTTGACCTTGTGTTGGCTGCAACACTTTGGGAAACCTGTTTGATTCATGCCACAAAAATTTTCTACCTGCCAGTTTACTAGTGTGGCATCATTTGGAGCTGATTGCTGCTAGAATGTGTCTTGTTGTTGGCTATTTCCTTGACTACCTTCACCCTCCACACCGGTTGTTGTCACCATTAATGCTTGATTCAAAGCACCGTTGAAGCACATAGATTGGTTATGAGGTTCATTGCATGGGAAACACCAATCATACTCTTGAGCTATATTATTTTGTACTGACACTAATGATTTAGAGGCAGATGTAGCATTGGGATTATAGGGCTGAAATGGTCTGTTGGCAGGAGGCCTTGCTTGATTCAAATTTACAGCTGGGTTGGGTGGTCTTTGGGGTTGATATGGCTACCTGTTAGGGCCGAGCTTGACACTGGAAGGGAGGTATAAAACCTTGGGCTTACTACCTTTTGAGTGTAACCATCTCATTGCCTAGATTTTGCAGTTGCTTCATGACTTCTTGAAGCTCATTTGAGGCACTAGAAGATGAAGTAGAAGCTTCACTTGAATTATGGTTTCGAGGAGTGGGGATAGGAGCTAAATTAGGCATTTGATTAGTGTTGGGCTCTCTAAACTTGGAAACAAAGTGGCATTGGAGGCCTCAGGAGCTAGCTTGCTAGCTTGAATCAAATAATTTTCAGCTCTAATAGCAATGCTATAAGAAATGGGGATAGTTGTGCCTCACATGGATTGAATTAACATAGAAATATCATAATTTAAAGCTTTGAGGTAATAAATAAAAGCACCTTCTCATTGGCTTTGGCCCTGACCGCCACCGGGAATTCTCTCCCAAGTCCTTTGAAATCTGAAATTAAAATCATTCATTTGCTCATTGAGAGCTCTCTTGATGGTTGTCAATCGCTCCAAAAGGGACAAGTTGTCTCCCTTTTCTCCAAACTCGCTCATGGAGGGCTATACATAGCTACTTCCAATTTTGAATAGAACCGAGGCAAGACTCACAACCATTGCAAAGCTTTTCCTTTGAATGAAGATGCCGTGAGTTTGACAACAACTTGCATCTCATTGATCTCATGGATTGCACAAATGTTGGCAATATCCTTGACATGATCACCAGGAGTGGTCTGATTCTCTCTAGTAAAGTATGGGATGTTCTTCGATGCTGCAACTGGAATTGGATTTTATGCATTGAGAGCAAGTGGGCTGCTTCCAGTGAAGTTAACATAGGGGTTGTTTTGTGCCATTCTGATTGGCCTCAAAACCCTTGTTGATGGAATGAAAGGCCTACCAGGTGGAGGAGTTGAAAGAGTTCTGTTTGGTGGAGATGGGGAACTTTGAATTCTCCTCCCTCTTTTCCTTCTTCTTGGAGATAGCTATAGATACTCAAACAACACCTCTTCTTCTCCAACTCTTGACCTTGTGGTGATTCTTCTCATGAGTTTTCAGGCCTGTACTGCTAAAACTAGCTGATTCTTCTTCCTTGGAGTCACCAGATGTGTAATTTAGGGCTCTTTTAAGCAAGAAACTTGCAACAAATGCACATCAATTTGTTGCAATGAAGATGAAGACCTCTAAGGTCCCACTGGGCATGGAAAAACTATTGTTGCAAATTGGCAACACCCCCGGATGTTGATCGATTTCTAGTTTGATCATACTAAGCATCTAGTGTGATTGCACAACATTGACTCCTTTCCCCAAGTGTGGGACTTGAAAAATGGGAAAGGAATCTCCAGATCGAGGTCTGGTTCCTCAACTCCTCCGGTCGATTTATCACTTACAAGTTGCAGAGGTTTATATTCCTAATCCTACTCTAGATTCCAAAGTGGGCAGAGATGGAGAATGCAAAAAAACTAAAACTAATGCTAATAAGGTGATACACCAAAGGAATGGTGAGCATTTCTCACTCTGCAGATTGAAACAAATCATGGAAATGAAAAAAAAATCATGCACAAACCGATGACATGTAATGAAATATCGAGAAAGGAAGCAAACAACATAAGCGAGAGGATTGAAACTCATTCACAGAGCTTGCATTGTCATTTTATATCAAAATACATGCATTACAACACTTGAGAGGAAAAAAATAGGTTGCAGTTCTTAGAAAAGGTCGATATTCCACCAAATCACTTCAAAGGTTAAAAGGGATCCTGCTATACACAAAAATGTTCAACCCTTTGAAAATGAGCCAAATCCGGCTTTTACGGTGCAAGGACAAGCCCGGAGAGAGAAACACGGGAAAACATGGAAGCGATTCAACCATTGACCAAAATGCAATCAAAACAGCATTAACATCCTTACAGACCCATCCCCTAACATTTTTAGCCATGTTGGGAGAGAATACGATCCATTCTTCATTAAAACCGGTGGTTGAAATGTCATTTCTACCCATGACCATGTGCGGAGAGGTTTTGATTTTCTCTCTCTAAACTCCATCAAAACTCAAAAATTACTACGGAATCTTGTAGATAATTTTATGATCTTTCCATTGATATCAAGAACGTGAAAAATTGAGCTCTGGATCGAAAGATATGGCCATTTGAAAATTTAGGGCAAAACAGGGCCAAATCAGATTGGCAGGCGAAAATTTGAATTTTTTCACCTTTTTTGCATTTGGGAAAATTTCCCAAAAAATCCCCATGCTCCACCATTCTAGGTGCCATGTGGCACGTTTTTATTGGCTACGGGCCCATCCTGCTCCATTTTCCTTTGTTTTTCCCTTTGGGAAATTTTCCAAAAAATCCCCGCCAGGCTGGTGAGTTGAGGCCACGTGTCGTGCACTGATTAGACGCGGGCCTGTCCTTCCTGAATTTTCCACGGGCCATTTTGATCATTTTCCCCTTTGGAAATGTGGTAAAACCCCATTGGATGTGGGTTTTCCCCTTGAATTTTTCATGCGGGCTCTTCTTGAATTTTTGGCGCCACCTGGACACGTGGCGAGATTCTATTGGCTCGCATCTTGGGGGCGGGTTTTTACCTTTTAAATTTCCTTTGTTTTTCCCTTTGGGAAAATTTCCCAAATTCTCCCTACCCCCTAGGCATGAGAGACACGTGGCGGAATTTCATTGGTTGCGGGCCATCCACAAACACTTTTACTTTTGTGCGCAAACTTTGGGAAAAAATCCCAATTTCCTCCCACGCTCCGCCTTTCCGGGCTCTGGTGACACGTGGTGAGATATGATTGATTGGCAGGGGTAGCGGGCCAAAAACTCCTTTCTAAAATTTTGTGAAACACTTCACCCAAAATCCAACTTCTCCTCTACCCTCCGCAACTCCCATGCCATAGGACACGTGGCGCATTGTGATTACGGGCGGACCTTCCCTCCAAAATTTTTCCATGCGCAACACTTAGCCAAATTTTTCAAATTTCCATCCTGGACACGTGGCCGTGTCTTATTCGTCGGCAGGCCTGCGGGAACAAATCTTCATTTTGAATTTTCACCAAAACACTTGGTAAAAACCCAAGTTCTCCTCCGACCCCTACCACTTCCTTGGACACGTGGCACGTTTTCATTGGCTGCGGGCCTTTCAGGGGAAAATTTCCCACAAAAACTCTGCCGAGCCATAACTTCAAAATACATGGAGTTAGGAGGAAAACTTTACCTTTCTAGAAATTTGAGAGAGAGCTCTATCCAATGATGTCATTTCTAGCCTAAAAAGCAAAAAATCATATCTGAGGCATAAGAGAGGGAAGAATGAGAGGAGTTAGCCACAAAATGAGCAGGGGGCTCATTTTGGATAACATGAACTCCCTTATTTTGGAAAACTAGAAAAATTATACTAGTGGTTAATGAGCAGAGTCCATGAGGAGTTCTTCTATTTTGCTAGGTGATGGATGAGGCTCATCGTGCCCTTTATTGGGAGTTTTATAGGACTTAGGAGTTTGGGAATTGAAGTGAGTAGTGACTTATCAAACAAATAAGGTATAATAATGATAAGGAAAACACTTTGGGTTACCTCAAGGGAGGGAGCGGAATGGATATCAACAAATTGTAGAAGTACCCAGTGGTCCAGGAAGTAACGCACCTCCTCACAAAGTTAAATAACCAGGAGCGGTGGTAGGTAAATACATTATGGCTACACATAGCAAAGAAAATGATTGAAGGTGTAGTTTACAACTTGGTGGGTTTCATTTCGAAACCATCATTAAGGAAGTGCACGAAGGTGATAAGATAAGTTTCAATGCAATCCTCTTATCCCTTGTTTTGTAGAAATTGGAGTGCTTGATGGGCCTAAGGACAAAATATGGGAATATCCTGAGGAGAAGAAATATCTTGCAGAGAGATTTGAGAAGTATACTTGTGATGGGACCATGAGTGGCCCCTTTAAATAAAGGGAAGAATTGTGGTATGAGTGCCTCCATGTTGTGTTTGAGGAAGAATGGAGAATACCAAAGGAGCTTCCTTTGGTATTAGATAAATAGGTACAATTTTCAGTATACCAACATTTTTGTATTACAAGCTTTGGGATGAAGGACGGGAAGTGGAGCCCTTGGTGTAAGATCTTTTATGCCTTCACTATGCATTACTTCTAGGCATCTATACATAAGTTATTAGATGTGCGTCGGCTGATATTTAATGTAGATAAGGTAGACTGCTACTACCACACATTAAGGAAGAATTACGTGTATGTAAGTAAGTCTGCATATATTGAGAGATTAATTTAAGATAATATTAACATGAAGGCAATGAGTTTGGCCATTGGGAAAAGTGGGGCAGCCCTTGTATATATCCAACTCAAGCCCAAATTGGAAAATGGGAGATATGTGGAGAATGAGTTCAAGCTCCCTAGACCACCTAAGGGGAAACATACAGTTGGCACTTTGGAAGATGAGGAACTAGTCTTGCCCCTTGTTGAAGAAGAAGGAGAGGAAGAAGAGATGCATGAAGATAGTGGTAGCCTAGATCATAGGGGCAAAAACAACCTATTGTAGTGAGAAAAGAGAGAGTGAGGTAACCCCTCCATTATAGGAGTCAGATGATGAAGTGTTGGAGACAAATGCTATGGAGATAAATGTAGAGTAGACTACTGAGGAGCCGCAATGTAAGAGATTTATAAAAATAACAAGGAATCGAGCACGGGAACTTCACATCCCCTTTAGAGGTCACCTAGGACTTCACCTATGAAGGTAGAGCTAGAAAAGAAGAAAATGTACAAGTACATATCCTAGAAAGATGATGAAGATAAGAAGTCTAAGGACAATGCACTAAATAATCTAGTATAGACTGAGGATACAAAGGAGCTTCGGGAAGAGGAGATGAAAAATGATGAAGAGGATTTGAAGGAAACAGAGTTAGAAATAGATAAGGGCACCTTCAGGCGTGCCCCATAATACACAAACAAATAAAGGACTAGTTTTGGATTTGGGAGTACCTACCCCAAAGGAAAGGCAATCAAGGAAGAAAATGGAGGAAGAGACATATGAGACTCCATACATTGGGTATGTTGATGACCCAAGAAAAATCATACGCATGTGATTCTAAAACACTTTGGAGCCTAAGGACTTGTATGGACAGGAGCTCATGGATGTGGAGATGGTGACCACCCATACAAGGAAACAATTGTCATGGATGATGCAGACTCATATGGATGAGTCTAAATTTGATGTATGCAAGGAATCCTGTGTGTTATGCAAATTGAAGAAGGTGCCCCATTCGCACCTTAGAACAGCTTAAGCCCACTGTCATGTCTCGATGAACATATAAGCAATGCTTTGGTGAATGTATTTGTAGAAGTTACACGCAGAAACATTAATAAAGTGAAAACCATTAGAGTGTTATTGAATGATAAGAATGATAAGGACACTGAAATCAAGTGCCTCACAGAGGAGTGAGATAAGGCTGAGGTAGAGGTGCAAAAATTTCTTAAAATAAGGGAACAAATTGGTGATGAGATTATTGAAAAGAGGCCATATTTGTAGGATAAGGTTGCAAAAGAGTTTCCATCCACTCTGCACTATTTATGCACAATATTTCAACTACTTCTAGAGGAGGGACCCATGCAAATTCCAAAACCAAAGGATGTTACAGAGGAGGCAAAGCGAGGCCAAGGAAACGATTGTGTGAAAAATTACAACTTATGAATCCATACTACGACTTTTGAAGGATGAGTTAAAGAAGGAAGATATGACATTGACTATGTGCGAAATACCAGATGTGATAATAAAGACAAGAAATATGGTAGAAGAAGATGAAGTCCTTTAGGAAAAAAAGAATGAAACACTTGGGCATGTAGAGAGACTTACACTAGTAGAAGAAAAGTGTGATGTGTTTGAAGCTGCTCGAGTCCCGCACAAGGAAAGAATAAAAGAAATTGGGAAACTCATCGTGGGGAGGATGGATATAATGGAGGGAATGGTCTCAAGCATGGATAATGTTCTTAGGGTCTTACAGAATGAAGGTGAAAAGATGAATCTTGATGAGATGGAAGCCGTAGTTATAGAAATTATAGATTAAAAAATAAAGCGCTAAGTGATTAGAATACATTGGAGGAAAAAATTAAGAATGAATATCCAGAGTTGATCCTACTTGTAGAAGAGAAGAGCGTCGAGTAGTTTCTCATTATTTATGTGTAGTAATTCCTTTATTCTTTCATTCATTATTCCTTATTCTTTGATTCATGGAGAGATAAGTTGTGATTACCCATTTCCATGGGTGGAAATGACATTAGTGTGGGGTAATGTTGAGATGATGAAATACAATTTAAGTATGAAAGTGTGGGAGGATTGGGTGCACGGACATAGGGTGCGTAAATACACTTGGAACTATAGTGGAACAGGTACACCTAGGAAGGTTTGAAATCATGACTTAGCCGTTTTCCAATTTGACGATAACTATATAATCCAAAAATTATCAAGTTTTTATTCACCTGATCTCGGACCCCTATAGGATTATTTTATTTGCTGATAATTTTCTCCTTTTAAGTAATCAATTTAAAATTAATGCAAGCATATAATGAAAAATTGCACAATGATTGATTATGGAGTTCAGAAATTACCTACGTCTCCGGGTTCTTATCGAACCATTCCACTAGTCAAAACTTGTAAGTTACAATAGTACTTTCACAAGAAAACCTAATGGAAACTATTAAGAACTTGCTTATAAGAATATCCAAACCTTTGGATGACAAGGGTGAAATATAGCACCTGACTTCCCCTTTCCTGGCATATTCAACAAGCTTTGTGTACCCAAATCCATTGTTCGAATCCTCTAGATCTCGATCGGCCTTCCAGATGCTTCGTAACACCCTATGGCACTCCGGTTGATATTCCAGGCTTCACAATAATTTATGTGGTCGTTATGGGCTGACTAGGTAGTATTAATAACTCCTAGCCACAATAATGCCTATTTAAATAAATAGGTCTTCACAACTTTATAATAAGCCTAATAAAATAGGTCTTATAAAAACGCTCTTCTCCACTCGCTCGGGCAATATTCCTCAAGCTCTTGCTTTGAGCTTCCAAGTTGTTGTGTACAAAGAAATGGGTCCCCTATTTATACCCAAATAGGGCCCTTAAATAATTACATTTAAAAATTATCCTAAGGCTAATATTAGCCTTACCGCTTAGCATTTTGGATAGGATATTAATCCCATGTAGGGCGACATACATATTTGATGGGATAAATACCCATGTTGGTAGTTTACATTTAAATGGGGAATATCCCACATTGGGTGGCACCTTAGTTTTTGGTAAGGTTTTAATAAACCTTACCTCCCCTCCTTTCACGTGGGCTTCTCCACGCATGGGCCTTTTCCCCACCGCTTCACCTTTCCACATGGATGCCGCATATGCGTGGGGGCAGATTTAACATGGCCAAGTGGTGGCTACTATTTAATGCGCCCATTGTGTAGGCCAAGCGCTTAGCAAGTTGGGATGTCTATTCACGTGGGTGGAAATGTGGTCTCACCGAGATAATAATAATTCGACCCATACATTGTGGTATAGAAAATAATTAACTCAGTCATTAGCTCGATGTGTAACTCAATCCATAACACATAGTCCACTTGTCATCTCTCGATAGGAAAATCAGTGAATTTGATGAGTGGTGGCAAGCCACGTGGTGGCTTGTGGACCCACCACGTCAGTGATAACAAATTAGTCCACATGGTAACCGGGCTCCCCTCTATTAAAAAAGTTGAGCCTCTTACTCCCACGAGCTATATTATTTTACGACCGTTGAAGACCGAGAGATCGAAAACTAACAAATGACTCCCTTTTCCTTTTTGCCACATGTCATAGTACCAATAGTCCAATATTGACCTATTGGATCGGAGTTGACTTTCAATCGATGAACTTTGAACGGACATAACTGGAGCTCCCAATGTCCATATATCACGTTCTCATAGTCGTCGGAAAGCTCTCAAAAATATATTTTGTAGTGACATAATTTAGGGATGTTTAGGAAAATTTTGATATAAAAAATGATTCCCGATCAGTATAGCTATGGAGTACATTGAACATTTTGTAGAAGACTTAAGGAGCACAAAAATACTATTTTGGATGAGTAGAAGATCAAGCACCATGCAGAGTTTTAAAGCTAATAATAAAATTATACTACTGTTATATTATTAGATAATCTATTATTAACAAGCTTGCATGCTCTCATATTTATTATGTAAAGGCGCATGTCTATGATTAGCATGTAGCTTGTTTTTGAAAGGTGCATGAGTAGTGAAGGGAAAGTCCCCACCCCTATAAATATGTATTGATTTGCATGGTTTAGAGTGTTTTGAGTTCTATGATTTGGTAGAGTTATGCTACGGTTTATGGGCACGCATGAATATGGTGATTATGTTATGTATGTATGAAGATTATGTGTTTTACACCAATTAATATAATGGATCTTTATGGTTGGACATTGGTGTTTGACATAACTGAGAATGAATCTTGTATGGTAAATCTGATTATAGTTCTTGTTTAAGTGTTCTTGCATATGGTTAAGATCTAGATCTATTTTATGTAATTCGTTATACTTAATTATCCTTGATGGATCCGGAATATCTGTTTAATCATGCTATCTCCTCGAACAAGCTGACATAAAAGAGGGACCTAATACCTTTGCATGCTTCGGGTGAGTGCTCGGTTCAGGCTGACTGATGTGCCAACACACCTTGGAATTTTGTGGCTAAAATCGAGGCTACAGGCATTCGAAGTCTTATGACATCGTTAGACTCATGATTCACACATTTAGTAACAAAATTCAAAAGATTAAAAATGATTCTCCAATGTCTTGAAAGCAACAATAGTACAACTCCATGTGATAGAGACCAAGAAGGGGAAAGTAGTGAACAACCGTGTCTCGTTAAATCCAAATTTTCTAGCTTTTCATCCAATTCCCCCCTATTCCTAGGCTTGATGAAGATGCTGCTCATGGCCATAGTGTCCCTCTTATCAGGATTTATTTTGAGCATGTTGTCAATAAAGATAAAAGTTATTTCAGAATTTGACTTTAGCGGTTTTAAGGTCAAGATATTCATAACCTAGAATGGCCTTAATTACATTCAAAACCTTCTCAAATTGGGCTATAAAAATAATGTTTATCCTTTTTTCTATGATGGGTTCATGAAAACCCATCTCTCTATACTTAACGTGTAGATAAAACCATGGATATAAATAGGAAACCATCAAAAATTGGAAAAATTTGGGAGTAAATGTGGTAGAGTGAAAATCAAAGCCTATATATAAGTGTGGAAACATAATGGGATTTGTCCATACTTATAAACTAATGGGGACACATGGTGTAATTTGATTGGGAAACCAACCGTCTAACCAATCGTATTTCATGTTAGGTTTTCTATTGGAACATAATGGTTAAGTGGGTTGGCCACCCCTTAATTAATATGGGTCCAACATTATACTATAGGTTAAATATTTAATAATATTTATATTTATATTTCTATTATTAAATATTCAAACCTTGGAATATGTGTCAACCGACTTGGTTAAAAGGGTGAGTTAGGAGACATACCCGATCACCTCATATAAAAAAGGACTTCGGGTCCTCATTTGATATATTGAAGGAATATATCAAAGGTGTGCAAATCAATATTAATTGATTTGGTTTTTACCCTTGTGATTAGGGTTAGTAAGGAGGAGGTTTCTATTGGATGTAATTGGGTTCTCTATAATAAAGGTTACTTTTCACAATGGTTTTTTACCTTCGGGTTTTCCACTATAAATCCAAAGTGTTTTGTGTTATTTACATTTTGTAAGTATTTATTTAATTATCATGCAATATAGTTTATTAATGTGATGTTTATTTATTTATTCATTTTAATGTTACATAATATATTAATGTTTAATATTTAAGTTGATTAAACCCGTTGTCATTTGAATCCTCAAATTCCAACGTTGTCAACCGCTTGTATTTACAATGATTGTTTGCATTTACAGATGGAAAATTACATGCATAACATCCCATCGTGTGTTTGATTTCCAAAGATGGCCAAATACATGCGTATCATGCCTAGATTGTTGTTTTTATTATAGGCAATTGTTTGCAGTGTAGACGACTAAGTAACAACATAGACTCAAATGGTTGAGCCATGGACATAGATAGACATGCATACGGTCTTACAATGCTATATAAATTTACACATCATGCAAAACATATTTTCCGTGATTCACCATAATTTGAAAGTGGTTTTTGAATATTTTCCAAATAATTTCTATGGGTTTTTTTTTGTGGGGGGCTTAAAATTTACCCTTATCTATACACCTTGTTTTGTTAAAATTCTATGATGGTTGTAGTTCCAAAATTTTATTTCCTTGATTCTTAATAGACAACATAGCTTTAGATTTTTTAATATCAAACAACAATTACAATTGTTTTTTAGCCTACAATATTTATTCGAGCTATATATATTGTAGAGATTGAGTAATGTGAAATTTTCATAGTTATTGTAATTATATGTGAGTTATTAAGAATTGACACTTCCCATATTTATTTCCTTGATTCTTAATAGACAACATAACTTTAGAATTGACATGTACCTTGACAAATAAATTTTCGTTCTTCCTTTTGGTTTTAATATAATTCCCGGTTTATTATTAAGTTTGTGAGTAATTTTTTTCAAAGCTTTTTCTAATTTTTTTTTTTCCACCATATGGTACTTGTGTACAACCCTTAAGGCACAATTTAGAGTCTTAAAGTTGAGTGTAAAGAATAACTAAGATTTTTGTATTTCTTGTAAATATAGCCTCTCGTGTCAATTTCAATTGATTTATCTTAGAAAATATTACAATCACGAGTTTGATTTGTAAATATTCACAAATTTGGTAAAAATTCACGGGAAATAATTTATCCAATTCATTTTTATATTAAAATCCCGTAAAAAAGTGATATGGTCATTACTTTGACAAGTAATGATCACCCAATTTTGAGCATGTCATTGATAGCACCCTTTTAGTGACTATAATTGTTGTCATTCATCCCATTATAAATTACTCAATGAGTTATAATTTCTCAATCTTATAATTGCTTTGCAAGGTGGAAGATGTCACATGTGATAGATTATTGTGAGTTGAATACATTAAATCTATTTCACTAACTTAATCAATTATTGTCATTAATTATTGAAGCTTTTGGTTTATTAAAAAAAATAAAACTATGATCATACAGGAAAATACTTTATTCATAAACTTCTACTAATAATTTAACTCAACAATGGAACTTTTACTCATATTCCATTATGACACACGATGATGCATCATAATTGTGCTAAAAATCAATCTATCTACGAGTCTCAGGAGTGGGGCTATAATTTTCGTATGGGAACTCAATATATCTACCTTTGACATCAATATTTTTGTATGATGCTTCATATCTTGTAGGTTTATTAGGCGTGGGAACCAAAGGTCCCTTTGGAGTGTTGATCTCAATGAATTCATTTAGTTGAACATGAAATTAGAGTACCAACTCATATGAACTAGCCAACACCATTAGGATGATAATAGTGATGGTCCTAAAAGTTATCAATAGGTCTCAAAATACCATGTTATTTATATCTAGAATTCCCATAGACATTTCTTGCTATGCCTTTAACCCTAGTACATATATTAAGATATGGATAGCCGACCTGTGGCTAACACAATCTCTTATCATGTCATATCATAATTGTTTATGATTTCATATGCTTAGTGAGTTAGCCTTAGGGATTTGGATAGTATAGTAGGGTATATATGGGATCTAAAGAGTAAAATATTATCATCATATTGAGCACTTGAGTCTTATTGTATGGTTTGGAGGTTGTACCATTGAAGTAATTAAGTCATTCTACTTACATATCATGAGTTTTTCTCTATATTTTGGTGTTCTTTGGTGTTCTATTATTGTTGATATTCAAATATATCTAAGTAATTTCATTACAAGTGGTATCAAAGCTTGATCTCGCTAGATTGTGTCAAAACCCTAATTGTGAAGATTTGGCTATATCTCAAAATGGTAGAGAATTTTTCTCTAACTTTTTCTTAATGTTTGAAAACTAGTCAAGTAAGATCCTCTCCAAATTTCAAGTTTTTTGACTTATTTTACAAAAGTTATATTAGTTTTAGGGTTTTTCATAAATTCACTACCTAGGCTGCAATTTTGGGAATTTTTCCAAGTTTCTTATATTTTCAAAAAGCTTGCAAAAATTAGCTAAGGTTTGTTCTCTATGTTTCCCTATATTCAGGTGATAAAGAACTATGAAACCCCAAACCCTAAATTTTTACCCTAATCCTTATATCCCAAGACCCAAACCCTACATCATGACCAGAATATCAACTTGAGGCCAAGGGAAGGGTCAAACAACTCTAGGAATGACTCCAAATAAGGAAGATATGGATTTGGAATCTTCAAGTTTTGGAGTATCATAGGTAGTCAATCAACTTCAGGAAAGAGTTAATAATATGGTGAGTAAGGTTGACCTCAACAATGAGATTATTCTATTGTAGGGCAACCTTGAGGGTGAAATTAATACGAGGTTTGAATCAATGAGGAAGGAGATGATACTTTTGTTTCAATCATAAATACTAGCAGAATTCCCATTCCATTCATATGGGTTCCTCTAGAAATGCACACACATATCCAAATCACACCAACCAAAGAGGATTCTTTGCAAATTTTTTTGGATCTTGTAACCAATGGTGTAGCATTATTCTAAAATTAGAGATGTTCAAGTTAAATGGTAATAATTCGATCACTTAGCTCAAAAAAACGTAGAATGTATTTAATTTACATCAAGTCCCAAATGGACAAAAGGTGGTAATTACATCCTTGTACCTAGAAATGGAACAATTCATTTATGGATGTGCGAGAAAAAGAAAAATAAGGTCTCTCTATTACGGTCTATGTTCATTGATGAGCTCCAAACACACTATAGTAAAAGAGTTAAAGAGAACTATTTTAGCGAGATAGCCAAACTACGATAAAAAAGTTGATCAAGGATTATATCCAACAATTCTAAAATCTATCCTTACAAGTGAATTTCATCTTAGAGGATCATCTAAATGATCTCTTCTTGGGTGGACTCAAGGATAACATCCAACATGATGTTCACCTTCTTAATCTAGGGTCGATATCAGAATCCATGATCATTTCTCTGTGTGTAGAGGAAAGAGATATGGTAAAGAAAAGGAGCTTCTCTAATCACAAGGAACACACAAATATAGCACTATATTTCCCCCAAACAAAATGATTTACTCCTCAAAAAATCTAATAGAATCAAGTAAAGATCTATGTTACAAATGTGGAAAAAGTGGATCAAAGGACATAAATGTCCTCGAAAGAAGTTATTCCACATTGAGGGTCCTAATGAGGAGGAAGCAACTGATGTAAAGGAAGAGGTTCCCAAGGTTGAGGTTGAATAATCTCAACCAACTACCTCTTGCATGCCATTTCAGGAACCAACACCCTGTAAATACTCAAGGTTGGGTTCATGAAGAAGAAAAGGGTCACAATACTACTAATTGACTTAGGAAGTAATCATAACTTCATCTATCATCATCAGTTTGCCATACCATTAATTTTTTTGGTTATCTAACACCCAAATTTCATGTCATGGTTACATATGGATGTAAATTTAGCTATTCGGAAAATTCCATAAGATTAAACTATCTACGGGAGATTACCTATTATAGGGCCCCGTGTATTCCATTTTAAGCGGAGTAGCAAACATTATGTTGGGGGTCTAATGGATTACTACTTTAGGAATGGTGGAGATGAACTTCTAGGATTTTTCATGTAGCTCCATTCTAAAGGAAGGACTAATGAGCTAAGTGGAATTAAGGCTAAGGATCCACAATTGGTAAGTTCTCATCAAATGGATAAAATGCTTAGGAAAGGTGTAGATGGATTCATGACAAAATATTTTCTCAATAACATCTCAACCATCAAAAGACCCTATAGTGTTAGATCTACAAGCCATTATTAATGATAATTTAGTTGTATTTGGGGATATGCCGAAAGGGTTACCACCTAAAAGATATCATGATCATGTTATTCAACTAGTACCAGAAATCTAACCACCCAACATTTGACCTTATAGGTATCCTTATCTCCAAAAGAGTGAGATTGAGAAGATGGTACAAGAGATGTTAGAAGCAGGTATTATTTTCCATAGTCAAAGTGCTTACTCTTCTCCAGTGGTGATGGTCAGAAAGAAGGATGAAGGTTAGCACATGTGTCCAGACTACAGGGAGCTCAAAAAATACATAGTGAAATATAAGTATCATATTCTTGTCATTGAAGATGTACTAGATGAATTACTTTGCATTTTTTATTTTACAAAATTAGATATTCAATCAGGATACCATCAAATAAGAATTTGTGATGAAGATATTCATAAAATAACATTTAGGACACACAAGGGCCACTATGAATTTCTTGTAATTCCATTTGGCCTTACAAATGCACCATTTAATTTCCAAATTTTGATGAATTCAATCTTCTAGCCATTTTTGCGGAAGTTTGTCTTGGTATTCTTTGATGATATATTAATCTACAATAAGACTTGGGAGGAACATTTAAAAAATGTTAATAAAGTATTGGACACTCTTGAACAACACCACCTTTATACCAAGCCATCTAAATGTGATTTTGGGGTAAGAGAGGTAGAATAATTAGGTCATATCATGTCTTATGAAGGTGTAAAAGTGGATCCTCATAAGATACAAGCTATGGTGGATTGGTCGGTTCCTAAAACCCTCAAAACCTCAAGGGATTCTTAGGGATTATGAGTTATTATTACAAGTTTGTGAATAATTATGGTAGAATTACAACACCACTCACATCCTTATTGAAGAAATAATATTTTCATTGGAATGAGGTAGTAACCCAGGAATTTGAATCACTGAAGAAGGCCATGTGTACCACTCTAGTTCTAGCTACCCCATACTTATCCAAAACCTTCATTGTTGAATGTGATGCTTTAGGGTGTGGCATATGCATCGTTTTGTAATAGGGTCATCCCATTGCATTTAAGAGTCACCTAATAAAAGGTAAGAACCTCTCAAAACCAAATTATGAGAAGGAAATGATGGCTATTCTTCATGTAATCAAATAATGGAGATCGTATCTCATGGGTCGTCACTTCAAGGTAAAGACAAATCATGACAACTTGAAATACTTCTTAGAGTAAATATTCTCATTTGAATAACAACAAAAATGGATCACCAAGATGTTGGGATATGAATTTGATATCATTTACAAAAAAGAAAATAAAATGTGAGAGCTAATCGACTATCCAGGAGAGATGAGTCCACAGAGGCATTATTAAATGTCATGTCCATACTACAGGTAGATTGGGGTGATCGGGAAAGAAGCAAATGGAAGAATGAAAAAGAGACCTAAAATATCATTTAAAATCTTTAATAGGATCCAAGAACTTTAGAAAAATTTGTGTGGAAGGGGGTGCATTGTGGTATAAGGACTAATTATACTTATGTAAAAAATCTACCCTTAAAAATCAGGTTCTCTTAGAGCTCCATGCCTCTCCAGTGGGTGGCCATTCGGATTCCCAAAAACTTATCATAAAGTTAAGTAAGCTTTTTGGGAAGGGTTGAAAGTAGATGCATAAAAATTTGTGGCCGAATGCTTGGTGTGTTAGTATAACAAGGGTGAAACTATTAAGTCTCCAGGAATTTTGCAGCCATTGTCTATTCCTAGTGAGTGATGGGTAGAGTTTTCCATGGATTTCATCACAAGATTGCTAAAGTCATAAGGGAAAAGTGTAATTATGGTGGTTGTGGGCAGACTCACCAAGTATGATCATTTTTGTGTTTTCCACATCAATTTGCAATAAGTACAAATGTCATATCTTTTATGGATACAATTCAAAAGCTACATGGAACACCCAAGATTATAATTAGTGATCATGATCCTATATTTACTAGTAATTTTTGGACTAATTTATTCTCATGTTTGGGTACTCAATTGGCTCATATTTCATCATATCATCCTTAAAATTATGAAAAAATGAGTTAGTAAATTTTTTTGGAGGGGTATCTATGATGCTTTACTTCATATAAGTAGGAGATATGGGTTAAGTGGCTACCACTTACAGAATGGTGGTATAACACTTCATTTCACACTTCATCCAAAATGTCCCCATTCCTAGCATTATATAGTTACCATCCACCATCCCTCACTTCCAATTTAAGGGTCCAACCTAAAGTAAGAGTAGTTGAAGATCACATTCAACACCAACAAGAGGTTCTCTCTAGCCTAAAAGAGAACTTGGTCATGGCACAAAACTACATGATGTTTCACGTAATTTGTTACTTTTTTTGGGTTAAAATTGAATAGGAAATAGGTTAGGAGGAATACCTATGAGATGTGGGTCAAAGGTTGAATGCATGCGTTACTGAATTTTTGATCCAATCTGATTGTGAAGAGCTTCCCTTTGGCTAGGAGGAACGACATGTATAAGAAACACAACAAGACCACAAAATAATATTAATAATATAGGTTAGTGGACTACCTAGTGAGTGCTAGATTTGAGAAGTGAGGTGCTTCCTAGAAGGTTGTCAATCCACTTTTAAATAAAATTTAATGCAAATATCATGAAGTAAGGAAATCCTACTGTAGTTATATGATTTAGGTATCTCATGTAAATACAATAAGCAAATCTAATCTAACAGGAAAAGTTATGATTAAATATGGAGGTTTGGTAGGTTATTATGGGTTTTTATAGGTTTGACAGGGGTCTAGGGTTGATTGGGTGAGGTTTGGGTTAGTTTTTGTTGATCGAGAGGCTTGTTGGTCAAAAGGAATGAAATTACATAGAGACCAATATTAGTTAGGTGACTGACGTCAATATAGAGGTGAAACCAACGACGGTTAGGTAATCGACATCGGTAGGGGCAATTGACAATAATTTAATAAAAATGGTTTTGGGGCTTCTTTGTGATTGCACAGAGAGTAAGAAGGGTGTGGTTAGGTTCATGATATTACTAAGAAGACTCAAGGATACGAGGGGGAAGTTATAGAAAAAAAAATGCTATAGGTGGTTGGGTTGGTAGATTGGTGAGGAGGTGGAGATAAAATAATATAGGAAGAAATAAAGTATAATGAAAGAGGTAAAGAATCTATAATTTAAGCAAGAAAAATATGATTGAAATCACATATATTTACTTGCATTTATAGATCTGGTAGGTGAAGGTGGAGGGTAGTTGATCCGTGAAGAGATTATGGAGTCAATGTCATGACAATACTCCCGTAATGTTCTCGTGAGTATTCCAATGCTCTGGATGGAGATTCAAATGCTTGCTTGGGCCTGTGGTTGAGTATTTTGTGTTGTCTAGATGTTGAGAGGCTTTAGATTCATGCTTGAATGTAATAGCTCTCTCAGAAATTGAAAAATACCAACCTGGGTAAACGGTTGTAAAATTGTATATAAAGTAGCCGATGGCGGTTAGGTGACCGACACTGGTTGAGGAATAAACAAGTGTTGGTTAAGGTGGATAAGTCTAGGTTTTCCAAAAATAGCCTAATCTTTGCTATTTTTGGCATGATTGATATCCTTAATCTAGGTCTCAAGTGATATAGTCCACCTATATAAGTATGATTTCTTCTAGGAGAGGTAGTGGGAGTTAATGCTAGGTTTAGACTAAGTCTTAGTTGGTTAGGATTGGTATAGAATTAGTCTTAATTAATTAATAGGCTATGAATGGGTCTTTGAGTGAGGTGGATGGGTGAGGTAATTAATTAATTTGATTATTGCAATGAAATTAATTAACATGTGTGCACTAGGGACATGAGTGGGTATAATATGAATTTATTTAATTGACGAGGGTTAAGGGAATTTTTCCCAATTTTTAATGTCTACATTTGCCCCTTTTTGTCATGTAGCTTGTATTTGTAAGCGATGCTGACAAAAATAGAAGTGGTTGCCCCAAATATTTTTGAGAGAAGGGTTGGCCTACGTAGGAGTGAAGGTGATCCCCCTTAAACCAGAACTACCGAAGTTGTAGGAAAAAACGGGGTGTGGTTTGATAAATAGGTTAATAAAAATAAGGGTGAATGGGTTGTAGGTAAGGGTAATGGTCAGGTTGGGTAATAGGTAATGGCAATCAAACGTATGCACATGTATGGATTGCAATAAGGTACCGGAGTTGAAGAAAATACAAGATCTACTTTGTCAAAGGTTGATAGGTTTATCCAAATGAGGTTGAAGTGGTTTAGGTATCAAGGTATAGGTTATGGTCGTGAATCAAAACTAGGCAAGGTGTAGGAATAGGTAATAGGTTTTGTTCCAAGACACCAAGGGTTTGGTCGGGATAAACATCATGACATCAGGAAACGTAAGGTCATTAGGCTAAACAACACAGGTAGCAACATCGCAAGGTATAGCAAGTACACAAATTTGAACGTCCAATTAGAGGGTCGGGTGCGGGTGTGTAGGTGGGGTCATGGGTAGGGCCGAGGTATAGGCAAAAGACATGTCCCTAAACACAATTAGGGAATGGAATAGGTAGGGAAGGCTTGTGGGTGAACCTAATAGGTAATGCTAAGGGTAAATGGTGCAAGAACGACATCTTTTTGGGTAAAACATGCATTTTTGAGGCCATATGGTTAATTGAGGTGACCGATGTTGGTTAGAGGTTAACTAATATCATTTGGCTAAGACACGACTTGATTGATGTTGGTCATGTTGATTTGGGGCTAAAAAAGGAAAAATACATTTTTATGGATTCATTTGTTGATTTTCATTTATAGAAAATGACAAGCGAGAGGTGTGAAAGTGGAAAATGACAGTGCCAAGTCGTGAGCGGAGTCAACAATCTATGAGGAGGTGATTGACATCTAGTGGATGGGCCCATGAGATCGAGTGGATTTATCTCGATTAGTTGTGTGTAGAGGAGTTGATTCGTGGCCATATGAGCTGGGGAGGACCACTAACATAGAGACTCGAGGTACCACCGAGGAGACGACACTGAGTAGAGGTAGGAATCAATCCTCGGGCATTGTTTGTGATGAAAATATTTATTTAATTCGGGTAAAATGAATGAATTTGGGGGAAAGTTTTGTTTAAAGAGTATGGGTGAAAATGGGTGAAATTAAGGTGGGGAGGGGAAAATATAGGTTAAATAGGTTGGGAAATGAATGTAGGTTGAATTTGGGTGGGGTAGGATAGGTTTTTAGTGGGGTTTGGTCATTTTTTTAAATGGGAGGGTGTGGGGTTTTGGTTTATCACCAAAGCAAGTGGACCGACATAAATCTAGGGTTAACCGACATTGGTTTGGTTTGTCGGCATTGGTTAGTTAAAGGGTGATCGACACTTTGGTTAGGGGGATAGGTATTGGTCATGGCGATTGATGTCGGTTAGTGTAAAAAGTAACAGGTTAAAAAAGAGTTAGTTGGGAAAATGAAAAAAGGTAAGGTAGGGGTAGGTGAAGACTAATGTTGGTAGAAGAGGGAAAAGTGAGTGTAGGTAGGGCACGATTGTGCAAGTGTGTGATAGGTAAGTAGGTGAAATGATTGATGATAGTGGGTAAGTATCAGAATGGAGACAATATGGTTTTAGGTGAAATAGGTAAAGGGTAGGTATGGAAACCAGGTGAAGGGTAGGTATGATTGATGGTGTTAGGTATGATTTGGTAAAAAATGGCTAAGTATGAGGTCAATTGAGGTTTGAGGAATAGGTGATGTGAGAAGGTCTTGACTTGATAGTGTTGGTTTGGTTGATGCAGGTGAGAGATCAGCTAACTATGAGAGACAGAGTACCACCTCTATTGGTACAAATGTGGCAAGCGTGACAACTGAGGAGTGGGAGCACATATCAGATGTGGGATTTAGTTCAATTAGGTGCTATAGGCATATAGGCCGAGATCCTAGCTTGATGGTCACTCTCATCGACATATGGGACTCCATGACCAATACCTTCCATTTACCAACTGGTGAGATGACTATCACATTGGAGGACGTGTATAGGATCCTGTAAATTCCTATTGTTGGGGATCCAGTGTATTCAATTTTGAGTGAGGTGTCAGTGGAGTTGATAGTGGCGTGATTTGGTTAGGCAATGGGCACATTAAGTTATCATAGTGTGAGTATGAGTTATGGGGATTTATATGCGGCATATCCATAGGAGACCGAATAACTATTTTGATTATGGTGGCGTAGGTTGTTTTTTATCTCCCAGATTCGAGTGTGGGAAATTTCCATGAGTAATGATGGGGTATTACATGACATGATCAAGGATCAGTCTAATTTTCTCCGGCATCAACTTTTCTAGTCTAGTTGTATAGGAGCTATGGGCCTATGGTAGGTTGAGAAGGTTTGATATGTGATGTATATATTCTTGTTATACTGTCGGGCATATGAGAACATTTTGTGTGTGTGCGTCTAGTTAGGTTACCATGACAGGAATGGTTCGGGGGTGGTTTGTACTGAGGATCGGGTTTCAAGAGATGGGTACCGATTGGGGCATATTTGAGAGTGGCTGAGGCCACATATTATATTATATACTATAGGCAACTATTGGAGGGCCTATAGACGATGGATATTGTGTGGTGGCATATGTTTATTTCCCATCATATAAAGGTATGGCTAAGGAGTTAGAGGAGCTTCAGTTATTGAGATGGATATAGGGGCGACATGCCGAGGAGCATGAGTTGATATCTGTGGATAGGTTCAAATGATAGTTTAGAATTTTGTCACCCTCAAAATCCCCCTCTTTTTGAATTCAACTTTTGTTAATTTTGAGTTGGTGCCTTAGAGAAATTCGTGCTTTGAAGTCGTGGGTGCTTGGTTTTAATCTCTCCTTTCAATTGAAAATTCTTCATTCTTTGCAATTTGAAGTATTTTCTATTTCCCCGTCTAGATGCTTGAAAATCTTTTCCTTCATTCAAATTTCATTGTTAATCCTTCTCTTTGGTTATGGATCACATCGAGCCCGGTATTGTTTGCAATTTCTCATTCCATGGAGAAAAATTAAAATTTAGGCGTAAATGGTGGGGTTTTCCCTTTCATTTTTATTTTTCCATAGTCATGAATGATGGGCATCAAATTATGTCTTGACATCCACGGATACGTGGACATATCTAATTGGATGTGGCATGGCAGGTTTATCTTTTAAAATTGTCACTTTTTTATTTTTTACAAAAGTGTCAAATTGGCCCCGTGGCCCAAAGGATCCTGATTGGTTGAAACAAGTGGTGGTAGAAAGGCGGAAATTTTTGTGTTTTGATGCTTTAAAAGGTAAAAGGTGGAAAGGCGGGTCCTTTTTGTGTTTTGAGGCATTATGGCGAAAGGTGTAAAATGTAAAAAGAATGCCTAAGGCCCGCAAAGGGACACGTGGCCATTTTAAAGTCAAAAGTGGGAGGTGGACCATTGGGGAACTTTTGGAATTTTGGTTTTGTTTCCAAAAGGGTAATAAAGTATAAAAATGAGCCATAACCCCACCGTTGAAAAGTCAAAGCAAGAAGGTGGGTCGACAGAGCACTTTGAGTTTTTGAGCTTTTTGTTGAAAAGAGTTAAAATTGTAAAAGTGAGCCATGACTCCATCACCACTCAAGTAAAGCCACATGTCAGGCCTATATTAGAAGTGGATGGGTGGACCAAAATGTCTAAAATGCACAATCTCTATAAAAATCATAAAATTCAAAAAGGTATCCCCAGGCCTGCTTCAACAAATCTCTTCCACATGGATGGCCCATTTTTAAAGTTGTAAAAGCGGGTTAACGGCTGCAATTCAATGTGTTTGGTTTTACCGCTAGGTATGGAAATATCAGAGGTGTTGAAGAATTTAAAATGTTGGATTCTTGAGCCATTTTTCACCTCTAAACTTTAGTCGAGCATTTATTCTTTAAGATCTTGAAACACTTATTTTAATTCCTAATTAGTTCTTAATATTTTGATTAAAAGAAGTTGTAGCTGAATGCAACCGTTTTTGGAAGCTATTTAGTGGGTTCTCTATGCCATTGTTCGGGGTTGGATCCTGACATTCTTGAAATGTTATAGATTCAAAATTAATCAATACAGAAGAATTTCCACTTCGTTTCCATCTGCTATTCCTTCTTTCCTCTTGTCTGGAATCCACAGATCATTAATATTTTATGATAAGAAACTTTGTGTTCTTATTTATATGATTTCTGGAGCTTTGTGTCCATGGAATTATATCTATTGTGAAAGTGAATGATTCTATTCTACATCTCCCTTGATCAATACATATAAGGTTATACTTTGCTATCTATATTTCTTTAAAGTATTGTTATGTTCTTCCTCTCTCATCTCCTTGGTTCTTCTATTTTTTCGTATTAATAATATTTCAAGCTTAAAATGTTTCAAAGTATCAGGAATCCACACTTTGAAAGTTGTACATTTGTATATAAGCTTTTCTACTTTCTTTCAATAAGGGAACCTCTCCCATAAAGAGGAGGGACTTGCTATCCCCTGACTATGGTTTGTTAAAGTACAATTTTAAAACCCAATAGTTTTTGGCGACTCTACTAGGGAATTCATTTCAAATGGACCCCTTTCTAAAATAATAACTTCAAGATCATTTTTGGTCTGACGACTCTACGATATACATGTGGGAAGAAAGCTCTTGGGGTAGAGGATTCCCATTTTCAACTTATGGAACAACAAAACTTCTCTCTCCTTCCAACAAGCACACCTCATGTTAAAGAAAAAAATTCCAAGACTAACATTCCTTAAGAACAACTCAGTCCTAATCTTTGTGCTCTGATACTTGCTGGTGTTTCAGCTCCCCTTCAGACAATCTTCCCATAGATGGCAACACCTTTGCCTTGGGGACAATGGGTTGGGCCTCTTGCTCTTCCTCAGCCATTGCATGAGTTACCTAGGGGTAATAGGAAAAGTTTTCCTAAATTCCAAGGTGATGGGAAAGTACACCCAGATGAACACATTGTAGCCTTCATTATTGCATGTGGGATTCTTGGGGTTGAACATGAAGATGTCTTTGTCAGGATCTTTGTGGAAACATTACAGGATAATGTTGCTGATTGGTTCTATCATCTTCCTGCTGGGTCAATCACTAATTGGAATACCATGACAACTCAGTTTGAGCAATGTTTCAAACTTGTTGAAGATGTGCATGCTCTGTTAGCTCAAATATCTCATATTAAGAAGGAACCATTCGAGCCCATGAGAGATTTTGTGGCTAAATTCAACAAGCTAATTCATAAAATTCCACAGAACACTCATCCAGTGGATCAAATCCAAAAGTGCTTCTTCCTCAATTCCCAATTACTGAAGTGAGTTATGCACTAAGGAGAGATAACCTTGCAACTCTGGAGGTTGATCAATGGTTAGCTATCAGTGTTGAGGATGACTTGATCATGTCTAGTAAATTGAAAAGAGAACCTTCCAAGTCTAAGGCATCTTCTTCTCCCTCTCCTGGAGCCAACTCAAATCAGTTAGTGCAGAAGTTGGCAAATGATCTCATTGCCATTAAAAAGTAATTGGCTCAACATACTCCTTACCAAGACATCCTAAGGAAGATTTTTCAGCCTAGGTATCAGTTACCTCCTTCTCAGACCAGATTGGTTATTGAAGGCCCACCCATCAAGGTTCCAGTCAATGTAACTTGTTAATTTCAAGAACCTAATGATGAGAAATTTAATGAAATCTATGAAGAACCAGAAGAAGAGGTTGATGAAGAACTAGAGGAGCTTGGTGGATCTCAAGTTCATTTCTCTCACCCGAAGGTATGGATGATGATGAAAGAGTGGTAGATATGAATAGTGAGTCATATGCTATCATGACTCGGGTGCAAGAAAACAAAAAATAAAAAGTGGTGTAGCCTGCTAATAAATCCAAAGAGTATCCTATAACTATTCCAGTATTTGGGAGAAGAGGAGATCCTATTCCCACTGCCTCCACACAAAAGGTGAGTAATACTAATCCTCCTTCTACTTCTATTTCCAAAACTTCTTGTCCTTCAAATCCTAAAACTGATAAATCAAAAGTCTCTCAAGTTCCTAGTAATGATTCCCCATCCACCTCTGGATATTTTGATATCATTGATCACCTCAAAAATACCAAAATCCAAATCTCAGAGGCAAAATTTTACCAGACTCATCCAAAAGCTTTTGCTAAAATGGTAAACTTTTTCAATTCCAAATCCAAAGCCTCATCCAATACTTCTAAAGGTATTTTTCCCACTCCCTCTTCCTCACCTCAACCAAGCCTTGTGGCTGCAGTCACTTCCCCTAATGAGAAAATTAAACCATTCTATGTGACTCTCCTCATAGCTAGCCATAAACTCAGTAATTGTGTTATAGACTCAGGAGCATCAGAAAATGTAATGCCTGCAAAAGTAGCTCATGCTTTGGGCCTGACTCTAACACGTACCTTTGGTTCCTGCTATTCCATGGAGAATAGAGAAGTTCTTTTGGTTGGGAGGATTAAAGATGCACAAGTAGCCTTCGCTACTTTTCTAGAGAAAAGGGTTAAAGCCGCTATTTTGGTTGTTGATATTCCTCCCTCATATGGGATGTTGCTGAGTAGAAATTTTTGTAAGGAGGTAAAAGGTGAAATTAAGATGGATTGGTTGCATGCTTTGATCCGATCAATGGAAAAATAAAGAAGCTGCTACCAGAGAGACAGACTGAGTATAATGTCCAAAAGACTGATGATCTAAAAGCAAAAATACTTTATGAAGATATAGGGCATGGTAATTATGTGATTATGTCACAGGATGAGGCAAAACTTCCTAAGGTAGTGATTGATGATCCCAATGGCATTTGGACTCTGGAGTTTGATGGAAGTTGTTCTTCAGCTGGTTCTGGAGTTGAAGTGGTGTTGATCTCTCAAGAAGGGAAGATTCATCCATTCTCTTTCAAGATTTATTTTGAAAACACAAATAATACAACTGAATATGAGGCTCTCATCCTTGGGTTGAACATGGAAAAAGAAATGGGAGTGAAGAATATTTGTGCTCGTGGTGATGCAGAGTTGATTGTGAAATAGGTAAGGGATCTTTACCAAGTCAAGAATAGGAGATTGAAACATTATAGAAATCTTGTTTGGGATTCCATTGAGTTTCTTGATGCTTTCTTCATTGAATCGTGTGCAAGAGATAAGAATACTAGAGCTGATTCTCTAGCTTTCTCAGGATCTCTGTTGATTCCTCACCCAAATTTATCTTAAGAGAAATTTACCATTGAAATGATTCATAGGCCTAGTGTACCAGATAATGCAAACAATTGGCAGGTTTTCAATGATGATCAACATTTTTCTCTTTCTTGGAGCTTAAGGGTAATTTTGATCAATTGTATTTTGAAGGAAGTGAAACTCTGCCTAGAGAGTATGTGCCCTCTAATGAAGATGACATCAAGGAAGAGATGGATCAAGATGGTCTGTATTAAGTTGAAAGGTAACAAGATTCCCAAAGGGCCTATGAGTCTAGAATATCTCGTCCGATAAGTATGATAGGTA
Source organism: Taxus wallichiana var. yunnanensis (assembly GCA_018340775.1). Lineage (NCBI taxonomy): Eukaryota > Viridiplantae > Streptophyta > Pinopsida > Cupressales > Taxaceae > Taxus > Taxus wallichiana. The sequence continues at coordinate 437,592,499 of CM031239.1, forward strand.
TATCAAATCTAGAGCTCCTCAAGGTGTTTGATAATCTGCTGAGTGTGAAAAGGTTAATATTGGAAGTCTTGAGGAACCCAAGATGGTGAATATTGGAAAATGCTGCACTCAAGAAGAGAAGAAGAAAGTAGTAAACCTATTAAAAAAGTATGCTGATGTTCTTGCCTATTCATATGATGATCTCAAGGATTTTCAACCAAAGGAGATGTAACACTTTATCCCTCTGAAACCTGGGATTAAAATGTTCAAGTAGAAATAAAGGCAATACAATCCTAAGGTTCTTGCACTATTTTTCAAGAGATCTAGAAATTACTAAAGGAAAAGATAATTTTCCTTATACATCATTCAACATGGATTGCCAACATTGTGCCTGTCAGAAAAAATAATGGTGAGATCCGCATCTGTGTAGATTTCAGGAATTTGAATCAAGCCTCTCTGAAAGACAATTATCATCTCCCCATGATGGATCAATTTTTTAAAGATGTCACAGGCTATGAGATGTTGTCTATGATAAATGGGTTCTCTAGGTACAATCAGGTGGAAGTCAGTACCCTATATCAACACAAAATTACTTTTACTACTCCTTGGGGCACCTTTGCCTACAAGAGAATGCCTTTTGGTCTTATCAATGCTTTGGTGCCACCTTTAAGAGGGAAATGGACTTGGATTTTGATATTCTAAAGGAAAGTGTATTTTTGTGTACCTTGATGATTTCACTATTTTCTCTAAAATAGGGCAGATCACTTTCAACATCTTGAAGCACTCCTCCAAAAATGCAAAGAGCCTAGATTTTCTTTCAATTCTAAGAAGTTTGTCTTTTGTGTTATCAAGGCAAATTTCCTGGGCATATTTTCTCCAAAGAAGGAATCAATATAGATCCAAAAAGACTTAAAGAAATCTAGAAGATTCCTCTTCCCACAAGAAAAAAGGGTGTTCACTCTTTCTTTGGTAAGTTAAACTTCCTGAGGAGATTCATTCTTGATTTTACAGAACTGACTATGAGCATTGCTCACATGATGAAAGGAAAGAAAAAATTTGGTTGGACTTCCAAAGGTAAAGAAGCATTTGAAGGTATTAAGAAATCCATTTTTAAGACTCCGATCTTAGCATGTACTAATTTCAACAAGGATTTTATCATCTATTGGTATGCTCTGAGAAAGTACCTTGGTTTGCTGTGCTAACTCGGAGAAATTATGAGGATCATGAAATTCCAATTGCATTCATGAGATATGTTCTAAAAGCTCATGAATTGAAATATACTATGATGGAGAAACATGCTTTTACAGTCATCAAAGTTGTCAAGTAGTTTCATTTTTATATTCTTAATTCTCACTCTATTGTGCTTTGTGTACGATACAACCATCAAGTCTATTCTTACACAACAGGAGTTTGGAACTAAGAGAGGAAATTGGGTAGAAAAGTTCCAAGAATATGACCTTGATATCAAGCCAACTAAGCTAGTCTGGGGTAAAGGCTTATGTGAGCTTATTGCTAAAGGAGCTGATGCAAAATTGTCCAAAGAAGTAATTGATGTTCATGTTGTCCTCTTCCTCAGTTCAACAGATGAATGGTATGCTGGTATTGCACATTTTCTTACCTATGGAGAGTGTCCATCCCACTTGAGTGGCAAGGAAAAGAGATCTATTAAGCTAAGGTCTACACAAGTATGTATTATGGGAAAATGCTTTATTCAAATGAGGCATAGATGGAATATTCCTTAAATGTGTGGAAAAAGAGAAACAAAAGTTGTTTTCAAATTTTCATGATCAAGCTTGTGGAGGGAATTTCTCTTCTGCTATCACTGCCCATAAGATCCTTCGTACAGGGTACTATTGGCCTACATTGTTCAGAGATGCATAAAAATGGGTAGGTAAGTGTGAAGCTTGTCAAACTTTTGTTGGGAGACCTAAGTTGGTTGCTTTACCACTAAAACCAGTAGTGATTGATGAGAATTTTCAATAGTGGGGATTAGATTTCATTGGAACTCTTAATCCACCTTCTAGTGTTGGGCATACTCATGTGCTAACTGCTACATATTACTTCACAAAGTGGGTAGAGGCTATTCCAGTCAAAAGCACTACTTCTGAGGTGGTGTGTAATTTCATCAAAGAGAACATCTTAATAAGGTTTGGGGTACCAAACAAGATTGTGACTGATAATGCTTCAAATTTTTCTTATTTTAAGATGATAGATTTATTTTATGGTTCTATAATCTCCCTTGCTCATTCTTCGACTACTACCCCCAAGAGGAATGGACAAGAAGAATCAACAAATAATAATTTGGTAACCATCGTCCGGAAGGTTATTAATGACTCTCGGAGGAATTGGTAGAAGAAAATTTATGATGCTCTCGGGCGGATAAGATTACACCTAAAAGAGAAATTGGGATGTCTCCATTTCAAGTGGTGTATGGTGTTGAAGCTCAGTTACCAGTAACAGTGGAATTACCAACCTTGCACTTAATGAAGGCTATTGAAGATTCAAGTTTCACCGGTTCCTTGGACAAGAGGATCATGTATCTTTAGAAGCTGGATGAAGACAGGATGCAAGTTTTTGATAGAATATCAGCTCATCAACAGAAAGTGAAGGCTTTGTTTGAAAAGAAGGCTAGACCAATGTTTTTCTCTCAAATTGGTGGTCTGCAACTTTTCCCTCTAGTCGAATGCCTTGAAATGCTCACAAACTTTTGTTTTGCCCCAATTTGAAAGAAATCTACATGTGTGCCCTATTTGTGCCCTAATTTTTCCAAAATTTGTGGGCTCTACCATTTTTCCTTTTTGCTCGATCATGGAAGTTTAAAATTGATCGATTTGCACTTGTATGCCATTGAAAATCCAATTCCATGATAAAAAATGTTTTGAAAACATGTTTCAGTTGGTTTAATTTCAAGAAATTTGTCGTCCTTAGTGAAAAAATTGAATTCTAGGGCATCCCTAGCATTTTATGTGTTTTGATGGTCAGATGGGCGTCATTTTCCCATCAATTTTCTTCAGACATTCATCGCATCACTGCAAATGGTCATATGCATGTCCTTTACCCCTTCAAATTTTTAATTGGACAAGGATCGGCGGTCATTTCTAAAAACTTAACATTTTTGTGTTTTTGGAAAAATGTGCAAGTTGCCCCCATAGCTCCGCAGCCCCCAGAGAGGTACACGTGTCACAGGCAGAGTGAAGGCGGATGGGTGGGTCATTTTTGTGCCTTAGGGAACTTTGGAAAATGTGGAAAAAAGAAAATACCCTAAGCCCCCTAATTCCTGACATCCAATTAGAGGAGGACACGTGGCAGGCGGGGAGATGGAAAGGCAAAGGAGTTTGATACTTTTTGGCCTTTGGTGAAAAAGAGTTAAAGTATAAAATTGGACCACAAACTCGTAGCCAATGGGATGAAGACACGTGTCAACATCAGAGCACAAGGTGGGGAGGTAGGCCTTCAGAGAAGTTGTATTTTTAGCCTCTAGTTATCAAAAGGGTAAAATCGTTGAATGGACCCATGAGCCCGAAGGTAAAAAGTCAAGATTCATTTGAGGAGTCAATGGCGGAGGTGCGGGATGGCGGAGGAAATGTTAAAAATTTTCCTATGAAAATATGATTAAAATATGAAATGAGAAGCACTTGCCCCTCAGCCAATCATATGAGGACACGTGTCTTACGGGAGGGCAGAGCCATGGAGGAAAATTGAAAATTTTCCTTTGTCTAAAAAGATGCAAAATGTTTAAAATTGAGTCGTGACTCGTATTCAATCATATTACACCATGTGTCAGGGATAGAATGGAGGTGTGGGTCCATGGGGATAATTTGGAAAAATTTCCTTTTTCCAAAAAAGGTGGAAATGTGTAGAATCAAGTCCACGATTCCAATGGGCCCACTTTGGGACACGTGTCAGGCCCGTTTTCATGAGGTAGAGATGTGGGGATATTTTGGAAAAATTTTCCTTTTTCCAAAAAAGGTGGAAATGTGTAGAATCGAGCCGCGATTCCTGGGACCCACATTGGGACACGTGTCAAGCTCATTTTCAAAGGGCGGAGGGGGAGAAAAATGTCAAATTTTTACATTTTTCCAAAAGTGTTAAAATGTCAAAAAGTGATCCCAAGCCCATTTCCAATCACATTGTGACACGTGGAGGGCTCAGATTAAAGGATAAAGGAAGATCAATGGTAACTGTGCATTTTTAGTTTGGCCGCCATTTGAGCTCTAGGAAGTTTGGAGATGCGATTTTTGCATCAATTTTCACCAATTTTTTGGCAAATTCATGTCGTTTTGCCTTCAAGGATCAATGGAATCAATTTGAAGGATCAATTTGAAGATAGAGATGTTTTTGAAATGAATTTTTTCCCTAACCCATCCAAAAATGTGAAATATCAGATCCAAAAGTTGAGAGTCAAATTTTGGAGGGATAAGGATGAAATAATGAAAGGAAGGGGTCTGCATGCTTTGAAGATGAAAAATGTGCCTCCACAATGGATAATGATGTGAATTTTGCAATGATTCATCTCTTTTTGAGACAACTGGAAACTTTTTGGACGTGTTCTATTAAACGTCCCTATCTGCGAATCATGAGGAATTTTTGTAACAAATTTGATCCTTTGGCATATTCTTTTCTTGGGAAAGAAGGATCGAAGGAGATTGAAAGCTATATATTGCATGAATTTGTCATGCAAAGGGTTGGAAGAGTTTTAAAAAATCCTGGAAAACTAAAAATTTCATGGGAAAATATGGGAAGAAGCCCATTCTCTGAGTGACCACTTGAGAAACTCATGTAACTCTCTCTATATCAGATTTCAAATCATGTTAAGTTGGTTGCACATGTATAGCCATTAACAAGCTCTGAGATTGTTTTTCAAAACATTCCCCTACTGATAAATTTGATCATTTTTGAGTTATTTTGTGTTGTCTTTGGGAAAAATTTGTGAATGCTTACATTTTAGAATGCATTTCAAATTTTTGTTTCTTGTTTCTATTGCAGTCTTGTGTTTAAAATATCTCTTGATCATACATGGTCTCATTTCTTGTGATAGTTTAGTGGCATTTGCAATCTCACATTTAGAAGAGCTTTCATCTGATAAAGAGATAAAAAAATTTAAAATCACTTTACCTTCCTTGACTTTAGAGATTGTTTGTAAACCTTTGGGTGCACCTTAGGTCATGATTAAATAGTGATTGCTAAATGCTTCATTGGTTCATTCTAACTCAATATTTTGTGATAGATGATCAAAGATTGTGTGGAAAAGTGTAGATCTGGGCCTCCATTTGATGCACATATCCTGGTTGAAGGGATGATTAACCATTTTGATACTTTCTGTTGTTAAGTTTCTCCATATTTTGCTGAAATCCTCAAAGAGTCTGGCGGACCTTGGTTTGTCTTATCTAAACTCCCACCCAAAAAATCATTCAAAACAACTAATCCTACCTGTTTTACCCCTGTTTTGACCTGTATACCCATAAGAAGATCAAAATCCATTTGCTAAAGTATGCAGAACAGATCAAGATTTCAAAATGTCTTCAGTAACCCTTGCCTTGCATTGAAAGTATCTCCATAATCTGGAAGTGACAACTTGTGAAAGTCAGATTTGGAGTGTTGATCATATTTTCCCAAGGCCCTTTTCATACTATTTACACAAATTGAGGGATATCTTCATCTCCTTCACCATTTGAGGGTTACAAAATAGGTCTCTTACCTTGGTTGAAAGGCACAACCTAAAATAGTTAAGACAAGATCAAGTCCTATTTGAGTGTTATCCATCTCTCCACAAATTTGAGTGCTAGTTAGATCATATCCTAGCTAAAAATGACACACACCATGATCCATCTATCTTCAAGCTTCATGCCATATCTTTGATGCTACTCAGACTGAAAAGGAGAACAAATTTGGGTACCAACACTAGTGGCGCCATTTGGGGATGAAGAATGCAATATCCAGACTAATTTGTTAATCTACTTCAGTTCATATTCTTTTGAGCCCATCAACACAAGTGGCGCCATTTCCGGGACATTCTTAGTTCAATCTAATCCATGTGCATACATATTTGAAATATTTGCATATCAAACCCTGGTAATGTCTCTTGCAAGTTCTATCTACAAATATATTGTTAAAGCATCATTCTATACTCAGATTTGCAAGGTGTATGCAAAGGTTTCAAACTTTGTCTGCAATTTTATCAGTTTCCAGTAGTAGTTGCACTTCATTTGCATTTGTGGTTGATAGATTCAAGAAAAGGAAGGTCTGATCTATAAAGTTTGGCAAGATTTTCAAGTGCTGATAGGTATTTGACAGAGTATTTTAGTGCATTTGCACAACTAGGGTGAAAGTCCTTAGTGGTGACTCCATGCTATTTTGATCTTGATAAATACCAGTGTCTTAGCTTTTTATCATTTGTTTTTTGTGTTGCTAATCTCTACAAAACTGGAAGGAAGAAGATCTCTCTTCAAGAGGACCCAAGTAGAAATTTATTTCAAGAATTTGGAAAGATAGTTTTAGAGGAGAGAAAAGTTTGGAAGGTTGTTGAAGGTCAGACATCAAGAAAAGGAATATCCATTGGTGAGAGAGATCAACCTTTAATAGAGGATTATCACTCTTCTTCCAGTGATTCTGATTCAAGCAATCTTCTCATAAACTTGTTTACTTCAACTAGTGAAGGTCCTTCTGTTGTACTTGGTGAGTTCCTTCTTCAATCTGCACTGTGTGTTTCAATTCTAGTAAAACTTTCCAAGAAAATCAACACCTAGAGAATACCAATCTTGTGAACCACATTCTTGAGCCCCAAAGACCTCACACTCCTCATCATCTTGTGTCACCCCCAAGATCACCTCCACCAGACAACATGGCTCAGCCTCCACCTAGGCCTCCATTTGTGGTCAATACCTTTGGCCCAATAAATTTTAGGGAATGGATGGTTATCCTAATGTTGTCCCTAGGATGTTAAAGTAGATTGCCAAAGTCCAAGGGAATAATGCTATAACAAGTGATCAACATTTGAAACTCTTTATTAATATGATGGAGGATTTTGAAATTGGATTTGAGGATGTGTACATTAAATTGTTCATTCATACACTAGAAGAGGATGCTAGGGATTGGTACAAGGCTCTGCCTGATAATTCTATTGATTCATGGACTAAAATGAACAATGCATTTAGATTGTAATATGGTGACAAAACTGATCCTAGGTTTCTCTTGTCTGAGTTTGAAAATATCAAGAAGAACCCCAATGAATCAGTTCATGACTTCAACACAAGGTTTAACAAAAACTTTGAGAAGATTTCTGTTAATTTGAGGCCATGTGATGAGTCATGTTTGATCAAAATATAGATGCATTTGATAAGAAGGCAAGCCTATTACCTAAGAGACAAGAACCCTACCAATTTAAGGTAGGCCTTTACCATGGCATTGCAGATTGAAAATAACATTAAGGCCATTGGGAAACCTCTCAAGAGAGATGGTGTAAAGTTGATAAACCTTGAAAAACCTCAAGCTAGCAAGGGTGCTGATTTGGAGGAGGTTGTGAAAACTTTGGCAGGGGCTATCAAAGAAATCTCATACAAGTTAGCTGGGTAGAGAAGGGAATTGGGAAGACTTCACAAGGTCAGAAAAAAGCACAAAACCATGATAGATTTTCCAATCATCCTAGGGGTGATCAGAGATATGATGATAGAGGGAAAGGACCCATGGGGTCTACAAATAGACATCCTCAAGCACGTGAAGGAAGAGTGTTACCTGATCCCTAATTGCTAGGGTTTGCTTATTGTTGAGGAAGTTGTTGATATTGATTGGTGTGATAGTGTTTTTTACCCCATCCTCCATGTGAAGTAGATCAACAAATTGAAGAGGAAGTTGATGATGAAATTGATGATGATGCTGCATGATGGAGATCCCTACAAGTTCACCAAGGGGAGAAACTTCAATGGATGTCATAAGTGCTAGGACTGTTGCTATTTTTTGGGATTGTATCCAACGGTACATCTTCTTCCTCCTTCTCATGTTTTAGAAATTGATAATGTACAAGCCTTTGAGCTTCCCAATAATGATTTTGAATACTTAAGGGCATTGATGATTAAGAAGTATGATGGTGGTATCCCTTCGGAGGAGGATAGGTAGCTACTTATGAATGTTGTAGTTGCCCAAGAGAAGGAGCACAATACTAGAAGTAAAGCTGCCAAGGGGCAACAAGCCAAGTCAAAATTTCCATTTCTTACTAAAGAAACTCCAAAGAAAAATACATCTGGTAAAGGCCCTATTCCCCCAAGAAAAACTTGTGATCCTCCCCATGCCCAAATTGAAAAGACTTCCATACCATCTGATGAATTTGCCAATCTTTCCCCTAGTGCTTGCTTTACCCAAGAATGCTCCATATGATATTGCCCAAGTCTTGAGTCAGATCAAGATTCTGTCCCAATTGCTGAGTTGCTTAGGATTCCTGAGCACAAGAAGAGGGATTTTGAATATTTAGGATTCAGAGAGGAAGAGAGTACCCAAGAAGAGTTGGAAACAAGGTTGGGATTCCTATTGCCATTGCATAGAATTGGAACAACCACAAGTGTTGGAAGAGTTGGGGGAACCACCTGAGGTTTACTTAGGAACTTCTTTGGTTAAATCTCAGCTGAATGTGGATCCATTTTTCACTACCTTGGTTATCAAAGACAAGTTGTTACATAACTGTATGTTTGACTCTAGGGCATCATGCAATGTCATGCCTTTGGAGGTCATGAATGAATTGGGAATCAAAGTGACAAGTGTATGGAAAGTGTACTACTATGGATTCAAGGAAGTGCCAGTTGTTGGGTGTGTCAAAGATCTGGTGGTGCAACTTGCATCTTATCCTGGGAGGAATTTAAAATTGGATGTTGTGATTGTTGATTGCCCTGCCAAATGGGGTATGTTATTATCAAGGAAATGGGCTGCAAGTGTTGGTGGGAGTGTCCAAATGGACATGTCTTATGCCACTATCCCCATTGAAGGAAACTTAGTAAAGTTATATGGAGAGAAAAAGATGTTGTACCTTATTGAAGACCCAAACAATGCATCTTATGAAGTTTTGCAGGAAGATGCTAGTACTGATCACTTTGTGAGTTTTGTGGATTTTAGGGAGTATGAAGTTGTTGAAAACATATCTCCTAAGTATGTTTTTTTCTAGAAATTTGGTCCTTGATTCAGCCTTGAAAAATGTTAAAAGGTTTGACCTGAACACAATGGAGGAGCTTCAAAGAAACTGGATGGTTTACAAATTAAACAAAGAAGAAAAAGAGGTATATTTCAGTTGCTAAAAACATATCAGAACCTCTTGGCATGGTCATATCCAGCATGGAGGACATTTGGGGTTTCCCCTTGATTTGTTTTCTTTGAATCAAGGTTTCTTACCAACTTGTATAGTGTATAGTGTTTGGCTTTTGCTCTGTTTTTGGTGTTTTGTTGGTTCGTGGTTTACCTTGGTGTGTGTGGCATCCATTTTTGTTGGTTTCTCAACTGGTTTTTGGTGGCTTTGGCTCATGACTCCATTTTCCCAATGGATTTTTTGGCACTTGGTCTTCTTTTGTTCTTGTGGCACTCACTGGGAGTGCCCATCCCGAGTAGGAGCCGATGTTGGTGCCATTTTTGAGCTTGCACCATTTTGCCCTAAATTTTCCTTCATTCTTGCATGCTCTGAAACATTTTTTCTCTCAAATTGGTGGTCTACAAATTTTCCCTCTTGCTTGAATGCTTGAAATGCTCACAAACTTGTTGTTTTGCCCCAATTTGAAAGAAATGCATGTGTGCCTGTTTTGTGCCCTAATTTTTCCAAAATTTGTGGGCTCTACCATTTTTCCTTTTTTTCCCGATCATGGAAGTTTAAAATTGATCGATTTACACTTGTATGCCATTGAAAATCCAATTCCATGATAAAAAATTCTTTGAAAACATGTTTCAGTTGGTTCAATTTTGAGAAATTTGTCATCTTTAGCAAAAAAATTGAATTTTAGGGCATCGTTGACATTTTTCTATGTTTTGACGATCAAACGGTGTCATTTTCCCATCAATTTCTTCTTCAACATTCATCGAAACATGGCTTGTTTCTAATTGGATAAGGATTGGTGGGTCATTTCTAAAAACTTAACATTTTTTGTGTTTTTGGAAAAATGTGCAAGGGCATCCTTTTCCCCCGTAGCTTAGCTCAAGGCCTCGAGGAGGTTGTTTGTGATTCAGCAGGTAGAGTGAAGGTAGATAAGCGGGTCATTTTTTGCCTTAAGGCACTTTGGAAAATGCGTGGAAATGAAGAAAATCCCCTAAGGCCCGCATCCAATCGAGAGGGAGACACATGGCAAGTGGGGAGAATGAAGGAAAAAGGAGTTTGATACTTTTTGGCCTTTGGTGAAAAGAGTTAAAGTATAAAATTAGAGCGCAAACTCAACCAATGGGATGAAGACATGTGTCATTTTTTCATCAAAGCGGAGGAAAGGTGGGGAGGTGGGCCTTCGGAGGAAAGCTGTATTTTTAGCCTTTAGTTAAAAAAAGGGTAAAATTGTGAAAATGGCCGCGTTTGCCATAGCCCAAGGTAAAAAGTCAAGATTCATCTAAGGGTCAATGGGGAAATGAGAGTGCGGGATGGCAAGGAGTAAATGTTAAAAATTTTTCCTTTTAGAAATGTTAAAATATGAAATGAGAAGCGTTGCCCCATGAATTAATCATATGAGGACACGTGTCTTGTGGGAGGGCGGAGCCGCGGAGAAAAATTGAAAATTTTCCTTTTCTAAAAAGATGCAAAATGTTTAAAATTGAGCCGTGACTCGCATATCAATCATATTGATGCCACATGTTAGGGACAAAATCGGAGGTGCGGGTCCATGGGGATAATTTGGAAAAATTTTCCTTTTTCAAAAAAAGGTGGAAATGTGTAGAATCGAGTCTGTGATTCCAATGGGGCCCACTTTGGGACACATGTCAGGCCCGTTTTCATGAGGTGGAGATGTGGGGATATTTTGGAAAATTTTTCCTTTTTCCAAAAAGGTGGAAATGTGTAGAATCAAGCCGTGATTCCATTGGGACCCACATTGGGACATGTGTCAAGCTCATTTTCAAAGGGCGGAGGGGCGGAGAAAAATGTCAAATTTTTACATTTTTCCAAAAGTGTTAAAATGTCAAAAAGTGATCCCAAGCCCATTTCCAATCACATTGTGACATGTGGAGGGCTCAAGATTAAAGGATAAAGGAAGATCAACAGTAATTGTGCATTTTTCAGTTTGGCTACCATTTGAGCTCCAGGAAGCTTGGAGATGTGATTTTTGCATCAATTTTCACCAAATTTTTGGCAAATTCATGTCATTTTTTCCTTCAAGGATCAATGGAATCAATTTTAAGGATCAATTTGAAGATCAGAGATGTTTTGAAATGAATTTTTCCCTAACCCATCCAAAAATGTGAAATATCAGATCCAAAAGTTGCAGAGTCAAATTTTGGAGGGATAAGGATGAAATAATGAAAGGAAGGGGGTCTGCATGCTTTGAAGATGAAAAACATGCCTCCACAATGGATAATGATGTGAAAATTTTGCAATGATTCATCTCTTTTTGAGACAACTGGCAACTTTTTGGACGTGTTCTGTTAAACGTCCTGTCTGCGAATCATGAGGAATTTTTGTAACAAATTTGATCCTTTGGCATATTCTTTTCTTGGGAAAGAAGGCTTGAAGGAGATTGAAAGCTATATATTGCATGAATTTTTCATGCAAAGGGTTGGAAGAGTTTAAAAATCTGGAAAACTAAAAATTTCATGGGAAAATCTGGGAAGAAGCCCATTCTCTGAGTGACCACTTGAGAAACTCATGTAACTCTCTTTTTATCAGATTTCAAATCATGTTAAGTTGGTTGCACATGTATAGCCATTAACAAGCTCTGAGATTTTTTTTCAAAACATTCCCCTGTTGATAAATCTGATCATTTTGAGTTATTCTGTGTTGTCTTTGGGAAAAATATGTGAATGCTTACATTTCAGAATGCATTTCAAATTTGTGTTTCTTGTTTTGTTGCAGTCTTGTGTTTAAAATCTCTTGATCATACATGGTCTCATTTCTTGTTGATAGTTTAGTGGCATTTGCAATCTCACATTTAGAAGAGCTTTCATCTGATAAAGAGATAAACAAATTTAAAATCACTTTACCTTCCTTGACTTCAGAGATTGTTTGTAAACCTTTGGGTGCACCTTAGGTCATGATTAAATAGTGATTGCTAAATGCTTCATTGGTTCATTCTAACTCAAGATTTTGTGATAGATGATCAAATATTGTGTGGAAAAGTGCAGATCTGGGCCTCCATTTGATGCACATATCCTGGTTGAAGGGATGATTAACCATTTTGATACTTTTTGTTGTTAAGTTTCTCCATATTTTGTTGAAATCCTCAAAGAGTCTGGCAGACCTTGGTTTGTCTTATCTAAACTCCCACCCAAAAAATCATTCAAAACAACTAATCCTACCTGTTTTACCCCTTTTTGACTGTATACCCATAGAAGATCAAAATCCATTTGCTAAAGTATGCAAAATAGATTAGGATTTCAAAATGTCTTCAGTAACCCTTGCCTTGCATTGAAAGTATCTCCATAATCTGGAAGTGACAACTTGTGAAAGTCAGATTTGGAGTGTTGATCATATTTTCCCAAGGCCCCTTCATATTTTTTGTACAAATTGAGAGATATATTCATCTCCTTCACCATTTGAGGGGTACAAAATAGGTCCTCTTATCTTGGTTGAAAGGCACAACTTAAAACAGTTAGGACAAGATCAAGTCCTATTTGAGTGCTATCCATCTCTCCACAGAATATGAGTGCCAGTTAGATTATATCCCCAGCTACAAAATGACACACACCATGATCCATATATCTTCAAGCTTCATTCCATATCTTTGATGTTTTTTAGCCATTCTTTTGTGTTTTGTTTTTGGTCTTTCGTTTTTGGTTTGTTTATTTTCTCGTTGCGTGTGTGTTGTATTTTATCTTGGTTTTATTTTTGACTCTATTTACCTAATGGAAAAGGCACTAGTCTAATTTCCCAGAGTTTTTCTATGGTTCTTGATCTTGCCTCATTCCTCTGTCAATTCATCCCCATAAAGAGCTAGATATTGTTGCCCTCAAAAGCCCCCTCTTTTCGAAGTCAAGTTTTGTGAATTTTGAGCTCGTGCCTTGGAGAAATTCATGCTTTGAAGTCGTGGGTGCTCGGTTTTAATCTCACCCTTTCACTTGAAAATTCTTCAGTCTTTGTAGTTTGAAGTATTTTCTATTTCCTGTCTGGATGCTTGAAAATATTTTCCTTCATTCAAATTTCATTGTCAATCCTTCTCTTTAGCTATGGATCGCGTCGAGCCTGGTATTGTTTGTAGTTTCTCATTCCATGGAGAAAAATTTGAAATTTGGGCGTAAACGGTGGGGTTTTCCCTTTCATTTTTATTTTTCCATAGTCATGAATGACGGGTGTCAAATTCTGTCCCAACGTCCATGGATACGTGGACATCTCTGATTGGATGTGGCGTGGTGGGTTTATCTTTTAAACTTGTCACTTTTGTTATTTTTTGCAAAAGTGTCAAATTGGCCCCGTGGCCTGAAGGATCCTGATTGGCTGAAACAAGTGGTGGCGGAAAGGTGGGCCCTTTTTGTGTTTTGATGCTTTGAAAGGTCAAAGGTAGAAAGGCGGGTCCTTTTTATGTTTTGAGGCATTATGGCAAAAGGCATAAAATGTAAAAAGAATGCCTAAGGCCCGTAAAGGGACACATGGCCATTTTTAAGTCAAAAGTGGGGAGGCAGACTGTTGGGGCACTTTTGGAATTTTGGTTTTGTTTCCAAAAGGGTAATAAAGTATAAAAATGAGCCACAACCCTACTGTTGAAAAGTCAAAATGAGAAGGCGGGTCAGTAGAGTAGTTTGAGTTTTTGAGATTTTTGTTGAAAAGAGTTAAAACTATAAAAGTGAGCTATGACTCTGTCGCCACTCAAGTAAAGCCACGTGTCAGGCCTATATCAGAAGCGGATGGGTGGAAAAAATTTATAAAATGCACAATCTCTATAAAAATCATAAAATGCAAAAGGCGCCCTAGGCACGCTTCAACAAATCTCTTCCACGTGGATGTCCCATTTTTAAAGTTGTAAAACCGGGTTAACGACTGTGATTCAATGCGTCTAGTTTTGCCTCTAGGAATGGAAATAACAGAGGTGTTGAAGAATTTAAAATGTTGGATTCTTGACCCACTGGGACCTTTGAACTTCAGTCGAGCGTTTCTTTTTGAGATCTTGAAACACTTATTTTAATTCCTAATTAGTTTTTAATCTTTTGATTAAAAGAAGTTGTAGCTAAATGTAACCATTTTTGGAAGCCATTTAGCTTGTTCTCTACACCATTGTTTGGGGTTGGATCATGAAATTCTTGAAATGTTATAGATTTGAAATTAATCAATACAAAATAATTTCCACTTTGTTTCCATCTGTTATTCCTTCTTTCTTTGTCTGGAACCCATGGATCATTAATATTTTATGATAAGAAACTTTGTGTTCTTGTTTATATGATTTCTGGAACTTTGTGTCCATGGAATTATATATGTTATGAAAGTGAATGATTCTATTCTACATCTCCCTTGATCAATACGTATAAGGTTATACTCTACTATCTATATTTATTGAAAGTATTGTTATGTTCTTCCTCTCTCATCTCCTTGGTTCTTCTATTTTTTTGTATTAATAATATTTTGGGCTTAAAACATTTCAAAGTATCGGGAATACACACTTTAAAAGTCATACATTTGTATATAAGATTTGCAGCTTGCTTTTAATAAGGGAACCTATCCCATAAAGAGGAGGGACTTGCTTTATCCCCCGATTGTGGTTTTCTAAAGTACAATTTTAGAACCCAACAAGATTGCAGTAGGATGTGCCCCTACCTTTCCAAAAATACTATAGAGATGATGTGGAGAGACCCATGTCTCCCTCACATCTGATTGTTACCATAGGTAGGAGGAGCAGGTGTTAGATAAATGAATTGATGATGCAGGCGTCACTAATGGATATATGCAAAGGTCTTTGGGTGGAATAGCTACGAGTGACACCACCGATGCCAAGGAAGCATGATTTAGCAACACTCCTAGTGTTGAGGGATACATTGCACGGGTAGGTCGTTGCCCTACATGCACAAATTACGTGGATTGTAGGGACAACCGGCGCAGGGGCATAGGAAAAGGTGACCACCAGAGTACAGTGACAACCCTATAAGCCCAAGTAACACATGCGCGAGGATCCCGCATTGCACAGGTGGAGATGGGGATGGAGGGAAGGTAGCTTCCTTATAGGCATATGTAGCTAGATTACAGGCTAGTTGGACAAAAAATAGGCACAAGTTGCAGCCCTACATGCCCAAGTAGCTACACAGGTACCACCACAGGCACAAAGACATGGTCCCATAGTATAGGCACCTGCATCAGGATAGGGTACACTTTTGGTTAGGAAGAGTTCACAGGGGTTGGTTGGGCCAATGGCACCACCATAAACCATATTCATGGCGAGGTTCAGGGATGTCTTGAATAAGGCTCGCTATTATCGGACTATCTAGCCATTGCGAGGATTGATTTGCCTTCATATGCCGAGCACGAGCCCAACAGTAGTCGGTGAGTGGAATAGGTCTAGGATTCATAGTTCCGGTAGCATAAGGGGGTCATCAAACCCAAAGATAAGCCCATTATGAGGTTACTATCTCTCAAAGACTAGGCCGAGAGAAGAGGGCCAAGAGGAGGAGACAAGTGAGACTAGAGAGGAGGGCATCAGATGGGGGTGATTGGTCACTTTGTATGTGATATTGTACCCTTATTGTGATTTTTGATATATATACGGCCTGTGTGCCAAAGACATGAGATTGTACATGAGAGTTTTGAGATACTGATATTTATTTATATCTATGTATATATGTATTGATACATAGACACTCCCATTATATATTTGATGATGTTTTGGATGGATGATGTACTTTTTTAATTTCCATTGTTATTATGTATTATGGAAACTAGTTGAATTAGGCATGATTGAGTCAAGGTCATGTAGGCATGATGGAGTCAGGTATAGGCATGGTGGAGTTTAGGTGATTTAGGCATGATGGAGTCGAGGTCATGTAGGCATGATGGAGTCGAGGTCATGTCCGCATGATGGAGTTAGGTATAGGAATGATGGAGTTAGGTATAGGCATAGTTTGGTCAAGTATATGCATGATGGAGTCAAGGTCATGTAGACATGATGGAGTTAGGTTTAGGCATGGTGGAGTCTAGGTATAGGCATGGTTTGGTCATGTTTTTGTGTTTGATTTAATTTCCAAGTTATTGTTATTATGGAAAATAATGGATTGTATGTATGTTGTGGTTAAATTTCCAAGTACTTGATATCATGGAAATGCTAAATGATTGATGTGTGATATGGTTGATGTTGTAAAATGGTAGGTATGTATGTTTTTATGATTTTTTAATTTCCAAGTTTTGTGTAAAATGGAAACTAACTAAGGTAAAATGTGAATATAAAAGGGGTAAAATTGGTTAGGGGAAAAGTGGCCAAGCTAACCTCTAAGGGCCCCATGCCCTCGGAGTGTTGCCTACATAGCCCCAGCGAAAAGGGGCCTTAGGTCGATGTAGTTCTCCCATAAGCTAGGGAAGAATATGATGAGGTAGATGAATGGGTCGGTAGGTTTTAGGCATGATGGAGTTGAGGTCATTTAGGCATGGTTGAGTTTAGGTCATTTAGATATGGGTGATTTTGGTGGAAGAGGAATTCCTAGAATGTAGGTGTTGAAGGTCTGGTCCTATGAAGGAGGATCAATAAGTAAGAAAAGAGGTGAATGGTAAGAGGAGACAAAAAATCCACCTAATTAAGAAGAACCATTACGAATCTATCATACGAAAGATTGGATTATGAACATAAAACCCTAAAGGCATTGTATGATTGACTGTTCTAAGGGTGAAGAAGGTCACATGATTATGAAATGTCACATTTGTGGCACATCCCTTGAGTAGGCAGAAGATTAGAGAGGAAAAAGGTGAGGTGAAAGAGGTTGTTTTAGTGTAACCTAGTGTGAGACAACATGCCTCTTTGGCAAGATACCCAAGATCAAAATAGGTGAGTCCATGAAAAAAAAGTTATCTTTGTCTTTTCGCTTTTGTTTCATAGGATCGATCGATGCAAGAAGTCTAGGTGGGATGAGTAGAATATCTCCTTAAGGTCTTCATGAAGTTGATCGATGCAAGAAGCTTTAGAATATTTTTATTTTATTTTTACAAGAATAGTCTTCTTTTTGTGATAGACTATGTACAATATGGCTAGCTTTGTATAGTTATCCTTCGAGGGAGCAGTCTATTTATAACAACAAGATAGAAATATTAGATTTCCTTTTTGAGGGAGTCATCTTTTTAGTAGAAGTTTGACTCAAGGAGTTTGAATTTGAAAATCTCGTATATTACTTTTGAATTATTTGTGGAATTTTAGGTCATGGACAAGACTATAGAGAAGTATAGGCTTCTTTTATGAAGATAAAACCATAACACATAGGGGTAGCTATGAAAGAGAGGTTTTAAGTGATAAACAACCATGGGATTCCATCTTGAAAAGGATGAAAAATATCCATAAGAATGATGCCATGAGTAGATCCGTGGTACTCATATTGAAGATAATCTTTGAAAGGTGACGGGTAATCACATGATTCTTGTTTAGCGGTTGATCCTTAAAATAGGTAAGTTCAAGGTGATTATTTCTCAAGGGAAAAGTGTTTAATAGATAGAAGATGATCCAAGACTTGATTCAACAATAGAATGGTTGAATATGTAAGGCATTGAGGGGCTCAAGTTTGGGTTTGCCTTTGAGTGAAGACAAATAATAAGCACCCAATCCATATGCATGAGTAACGATATAAGATCCAAGAAAATTAGGAGAAAAATTACCCCAATTACTTTTCTCCACTTTTGTTACATGTTTATTTTCCTTCAGGATGAGGTCACCAACTGGAAGGTTCATTCTTGGACACGTTTATCATAGGCACGTTTGATATGTTTTTGGTAGATTTGGAGGTGATCGAGAGCATTTAGATGATGTTCGTCTAATAACTCAAGTTGTGCCAAATGGTCCTAGAAAAAATCATCATCATTGAGCATATATTTGAGTGAGATACAAAGATATGGAATTTGGACTTTGAGAGGCAAGACAACTTCTGTACCGTAGACCAAAGAGAAAGGTGTGGCAGTAGTTGAGGTGCGAATACTAGTGCAGTAAGCCCATAAGGTGAAAGGAATGTGTGTATGCCAATCCTTGATAGTATCATCAACCAATTTCATAAGAATTTTATTTATAGTTTTGTTATTCGATTCAGCTTGGCCATTTGTTTGAGGATAATAAGGTGAATAAAAACTGAGTTGAATGTCGAAGGCATCACAGAGTTTCGTAGGGTTTTGTTTTTGAATTGTTTTTGTTATCAGTGATGAGGTGGTGAGGAACACCAAAGTGAAAAATGATGTGATGATTGATGAATTCACATATTTTCTTATCTTTTGTAGAAATAAGAGGTATGGATTCCACCCATTTAGTGTAATATTTAGTAGTGGTAATAATCCATTGATGACATTAGGAAGAATGAGGGTTGATTTCTTTGACAAGATCCAAACCCCATTGAGAGAAAGGCCAAAGGTCTCGTGCTACATGTAAGGCGTGACTAGGGGTGTGATGAAGATTAGAATGTTATTGAAACTTCACAAAACACTTGACATAGTCATAATAATCATGGTTTCTGATTGGCTAGAAATATCCCAGCGAAGGAGGTGCTTAACGATAGCTAAGCCATTAAAGTGACCCCCATAAATCCCATCATGAACTTCCTTGATGATGTTTGGATTTTCAGAACTTGTAAGGCATCATAAGAGGATAATGTCAAAACCGTGTTTATAGAGAAGACCACCCATGATGACATAGTGAGAGGCACTTTTGAGAAAGGCTCGTTGTCCATTGCGAGTAAGATTTGGAGGTATAATTGAAAGGGAAAGGTAGTTAGCAAACTGCTTATACCAAAGGTCATGTGGGTCAGTTTCAATGTTTCTAACAAGGTTTACATCTCAAATTAGATAAGATGGTGATTACAACCTTTATAATGTGACAAATATTTGAGTCAGAGGGTGAAGTGGGGATTTGAGAAGCAAGACAGCCATGGTATTTGCAAATTTATTAGTGGAACATGGGGTGGTTTGAAGTTCATAATGGTCAAAGGTAGTCAAAAGTATGTCAACATGATGCTTATACTTTTAAAGTATCTTATTATGACACTGGTATATACCATTAACTTGGTTCACAACCAGTTGAGAGTTTCCAAAGATATTAATTGATTTAATGTCTAAGGTTATGATGGTTTGAAGACCTAACACGAGTGCTTCATATTCGGTGATATTGTTAGTACAATAAAAATCTAGTTTGAAAGATAATGGCATAAGATCACCATCAAGAGGAATGAGGATAACTCGGCACCACCCCCATGATGACATTTGGAACCATTGAAGAATAAGGTCATATGGTAAGTGGTATCATCCAGGGAGAAGGTAGTTATGGATTCATCAGGGAAATCAAAGTTAGAGTATTGATTTATGGAGAGAGGTGTTCTTTGAGCTAGTAAACAATTATTTGTCCTTTGATACATTTTTGTGAGATGAATTCGAGATCTAGGTATGTTAGAAGAATGAGCCAATGTGTAACATGTTGATGTTGGTAGGGCTTAGCGTACATGTAATGTAAGGGGTTAGTATTGGTGACAAAAAGGTTTTTGGTTGAGTAGGTAATGACAAAGTTTAGTGGCAACAAAAACTAAGGCTAAGAAGATTTTTTCGGCATGAGTATATCTAGTTTCATAGTCTAAAAGCGTATGAGTTATATAAGAAACCACTTTCTCCCTATGTTTCTCATCACGATAAATGAGCATGAAACCCAAGGAATGATCGATGAGTAAATGTTAAGGTAAAATGGTTGGGCTGTTGTGTTTTTGGTTTACCTTGGGTAGGAGGTGCTTGATGAAGGTTGATGGGTGGGGACCTAGTGATAAGAACCTTGCCTATAATAAATCAATAAATTATAGAAGATAACACAACACCAGATATATGGGGGCCAAGATGCCTAGATAATCAATATATGTAGAATATTACCCTTAAGGTAGGGCAACACCATACAATGCTCCTTAAGGAAGGAGTAACTCCAAAATCTCCCAAGATAGGAACCCGCTTGAGGGGGATACCTCTAATATATCTCTACCAAGTAGAAGACTCAACTCATACCTACCTCCCCTCATAATGATACTCACATCCTTTTTAAATAGGATGGGTAACACCTAATTCCAATGTAGGCCGACCCATTACCCAATATAATTAATTCCTATGTGAGCCCATATAACTAACTAAGGGAATGTGTGCCACATTTTGGCATCTCCATCAACCCATATACATTATAATATTATATCCCATGTGAACCCATACATATAACTAAAGGGATGTGTGCCACATGTCGGCATCTCCATCAACCCATATATATTATATTATCATATCCCAAGGTACATAGCATTGCCTCCCTCTTTGACATGTTTCATCCGAAACATAAGAAGAAGCCATATAATGAGTGCACTTTAAATTATTGCACACTTTTCACCATGCTCGATCATCCAACCACCCATATGAAATCCTAGGGGGTGATGTTGCTCCAAACCTGATTCCATCCTGGTCCATATGTGTTCCTCCTCGACATCCATGTATATCCATAATTATTATTCATGTGATTCCATGTCATATAATTATTGTTCCATTGATTCCATGTATAGCCAAAATTATTACTCCTCCAATTCCCTGTATATCCATATAGATTGCTGCCCTTGTGTGTCCTAGCATGTCTCCATGATTTTTTCCTGTCATGATGATGTGGGTGTCTATATGGTGCAACCTTATCAATATTTTCCTCCACTTTCTTTTGCTCTTCTAAATTGTTTGCTATTTCTTTTTCTCTTGAGTAGAGAAACTATTTTTTAATTTTTCATCATGTTCTTCATCCTCTCCTTTTGATTCATCCTTATTCCCTTCTTCACCATCTTCAAATTCATCTTCATGATCCAATTTTACATTATTTTTTTCCTTGCTAAGTGTGATATCTTGCAATGTAATTTTCTTTCTCTTGTACCATAATTTCATGAATTTATTTTGCACATTAATATCAACTATTCCCAATGTCTCTAACCAAGGATATCCGAGAACAATATCCATACCATCCATATCTAAAGCATAAAAATCTGAATGTAAAACATATTTATCCATAGAAAGCTTTAAATCTTCAAAAACTTGAATATGCTTACCATCCATTTGAGATTCCTTGATATGCTTTGTTTGCACATGTATATTTTGAGCTACATCCATATTGATGAAGTTATATTTGCTACTAGGGTTTATGGAAACAATTACCTTTTTTCTTTGAATGCACCCTTCAAACTGAAATATTGAAGCTTCCTTCCTTGGAGATGCACTATCCTATGTAGCAGCTTCATCATCAACATTTTCTTCTCTGCACCATCAACATTTTCTTCTTCTTCTTCTTCTTATTCTTCTTCTTTCTGATGTTCTTTGCTGCTTCTTCTTCTTTTTCTTCTTCTTCTTTTTAACAAAATTGTGTTTCTTTTTTGTTTCCCATCTAGCTAAGAAAATATCCTCCATTTCCTCCCAATCCCAATCCAATAGATCTATATCCAAATAAGAATACCAATGTCGCGCTTTCCCACCAAGATGAAGATAAAAACTAACCCATACTAAACATTCTTCAAAATACATTTGTTTAAATTGTATCCACCATTTTTTTGCATCAATTTCCCCATTACCATAGAAAATTGGTATATCCATGATGCATAAAAATTAGGGTTTCACAAACTTACTCCTTTGACAAATATTTTACCTGATGATTTCATCAATCATTCAGCCTCAAATCTGAAACCACAAAGAAGTAACCCCTACTAAAATTTTGAGAGATTTCCGAAAATGTAAGAAATTTAGGAAAATTCCTCAAATTGCGGCATGTGGAGCAAAATAGTGAAAAACAATAAAACTGAAATAACTCTAACAAAATATATCCAAAAATTCTGAAATTTTAGTGG
This sequence comes from Taxus wallichiana var. yunnanensis, assembly GCA_018340775.1. Classification (NCBI taxonomy): domain Eukaryota; kingdom Viridiplantae; phylum Streptophyta; class Pinopsida; order Cupressales; family Taxaceae; genus Taxus; species Taxus wallichiana. The sequence goes on from CM031239.1 coordinate 437,614,624, forward strand.
TATCACCTTTTAATATATTAACATCAACCCAAAAAAATTATTTCCTAATTCGTCATTATTCAAAAGATATAGATGAAACCGTAGAATTAGGGTTTCAACCCTAAAATAGACACAAATTTTGTAAAACAACTCCAAAAAATCTAAAATTTGGAGGGAAGATCACTTGAACTATGTATCCACTCCCCACAAAAATATCTGAAAAATTCCATGTCGATCTCCAGATATACACGAATCTCCAACATTAGGGTTTCATTCCGCAAATTGCCCAGATCACTACTCTGATACCACTTGATAAGAACTTTGCATATAATAAATCAATAAATTGCAGAAGATAACACAACACAAGATATATGGGTGGACAAGATGCCCTAATATGCAATATATTCAGAATAATACCCTTAAGGTAGGGCAACACCATACAATGCTCCTTAAGGAAGGAGTAACTCCATAATCTCCCAAGATGGGAATCCACTTCGAGGGGGACACCTCTAATATACCTCTACCAAGTAGAAGAATCAACTCATACATCCATGTAATGTAAGGGGTCAGTATTGGTGACAAAAAGGTTTTGTGGTTGAGTAGGTAATGGCAAAGTTTAGTGGCAACAAAAGTTAAGGCTAAGTAGAGTTTTTCGGCATGAATATATCTAGTTTCATAGTCTAAAAGAATATGAGTTATATAAGAAACCACTTTCTCCCTATGTTTCTCATCACGATGAACGAGCATGACTCCTAAGGAATGATCAGTAGCAGAAATGTAAAGGTAAAATGGTTGGGCTCTTTGTGTTTTTGGTTTACCTTGGGTAGGAGGTTGCTTGACCAAGGTTGATGGGTGGGGACCTAGGATATATGGAAGTGGTGAAGGTGATATAGGGGTAGTGGAAAAATCTAGTGTATGCAACCTAAGAGGTTGGGTCTTCCTCTTAGGTGGGGAAATATTCTTTGTGATGGCTTAGCATACATGTAATGTAAGGGGTCAGTATTGGTGATAAAAAGGTTTTGTGGTTGAGTAGGTAATGGAAAAGTTTAGTGGCTAAAAAAACTAAGGCTAAGCAGAGTTTTTCGGCATGAATATATCTAGTTTCATAGTCTACAAGCATATGAGTTATATAATAAACAACTTTCTCCCTATGTTTCTCATCTTGATGAATGAGCATGACACCCAAGGAATGATCAGGAGTAGAAATGTAAAGGTAAAATGGTTAGGCTGCTATGTTTTTGGTTTACCTTGGGTAGGAGGCTGCTTGACCAAGGTTGATGGGTGGGGACCTAGGATATATGGAAGTGGTGAAGGTTATAGAGGGGTATTGGAAAAATTTGGTGTATGTGACCTAAGAGGTTGGGTCTTCCTCTTAGGTGGGGAAATATTCTTTGTGATGGCTTGTGAGGATGTGGCTAAATCTAGTTTGACAAGAGGATGTACCACGCTTGATGTTAGTATGACTTCTAATATGGCAATGGGTCTAGACACGAGAGGAAGATATAGGTGCAGTAAGGTTTTAGGCATAGGAAAAATTTCATTTGATAGTAAAGGTATAGGTGTGTGCAAGGGTGATGTAGGAGTCACTACACCGCATGGGCATGGTGGGTTTGGTTGTTTGAAACACCTTTAGATATATGGTGGAAGTATCAACAGACAACATTTGTATATGAGTTGAGAAAGGAAGTTGAAGGCATCCCCAAAGCATGTAATTGTCAACATAATCCAAGTAGTCGGCCAAACATGAAAATGATACCACTTTGTAGGGGAGATGATGTTGATTTATTAGTAATCCCTATAAAGAATGTCTATGAGATAGGGAAATGGTTGGCTTAGACTCTGTGGGTAAAAGAGCCGAGAGAAAATAAACATGATCCTTGAAAGCCAATGGAGAATTGTCACCAATAGGAAGGGATGTTGCTAATGGATCCCTTGTAGGTAGGGGAGATGACAATTTGGATGTGGTAAGTTCATTTTGATGAAGAAGAAGGTAAGAATGACTCTCTTGTGGGTAGAAGATCAAGTACTGCATGTTGTTCATCAGGTTAAGAGGTGAGTGGGGAAACTACATTGGTAGATATGGTAGAATCTTCCATGGGTGAAGGAGGAAATAAGGGAGACTCCTCTGTGGGTAAAGGAGAAGATGAAACAAGTCCCTCAATGGATAAAGGAGCTCATTCAAGAATCTCCTCGATAGATGGAGTAGGAAGAAATTGAGTAGGAAGGGATGGTATTATGTCAAAAATAACATGAACCTCACGAATGTTATTGTCATTGGTTAAGGTTTCGCTGGTTTGGTTAGACAATGAGGTGTGTTTCGGGAACAAATTCTTGAAGATGTGAAGGTTTTGATTAGCTAGTGCATTAGGATTATCCAAGACAAGATCTCCATTATCTAACATTTATTAGACAATATTTTTAAAAGTTATATAATTACCGTCGTTGTGACCTTTAACACGATGATAGTTTCAGTAATCATTTTCTTTGTACCATGTAGGCACAGGATGAGAGGGGTCAAAACCATTATGTGGTTTGATGGGTGGAAGAGTGATTTCTCTAGATTTTAGAATTTTTTCTAAAACTGAAGAGTAGGGTTCTCCTATGGGAGTATATTTTCATTACTCCCTCTTGAACTGGAAATCTGAATAGGAGAAAGATTAGAAGAAGGATTTGATTGGTTGGATGGGTGAGATGGGACAAATTTCAATACTATGCTATCGACCCTTTTTCTTTAAAGTAATTACTTATGCGGGTTGGAAGAAGAAGAAGTATCATTTGATTTAAATGCGGCATTCTTGTTACACAAGTATATCTTCTTCTATTTAGTGGTGCAAATTTAAAGTTTCCGGGCCATGGTGAACGACTCATCAAATGTATAGAAGGTTTAAACTAGGAGAGTTGGTGAGATTTGTCTAGCATAAGCCCCAAAGTGGAAAAATATATTAACTCGGTTTAAGGAAGTTGGAAATTCAGTGGTTGATCGGGCTCGCCAACGAATGACAAAATCTGTGATAGATTCATCTTCATATTGGCTTGTTGCATACAAGGCGGTCATGGTGACCTTCTTGACAATGTTGATAGAAAATTATTCTAGGAAAGCTTGAGATACTTGATTGAATGAAAATATGGAATGCCTAGGTAGAGCACTATACCAATCTAAAGCAGGTTCTATCAATGACATTGGGAATGTTTGTAAGAGCAAAGCATCATAATGAGTGATCAGATAACACACATGTTTAAAAGACTACAAGTCTTTGTCGCATGGGTCTTCTTTATTGTTGAATCAGTTGAATTTAGGAATTTCCCAATGGGGAGGGTATGGATGAATTGGAATGGATGGGTGAATGGGATCATTACAGATCTCATCATAAGTTAGAGCATTATGTGAGCCGAGAGACAAAGGAAGGAATGTAGGCGAGAATAGATGTAGATGACAAGTATCTTGAATAAGTGATACGTTGGTACCCAGATTTAATCTCCTTCACAACTTGAGTAGCATCATGGATTTTACAAGACACTCAGAGGCAGATAAATGATTTATATGTCATTTTGTAGCTGAGGAAGCAATTTATCTGACTTGTTAGCACTCAGGCTTTGAAGAAGTGGGTAGCACCTTGAAAGGATTTTGATCTAATCCTCACTATTTTAGGTTGTGCCTTTCAACCAAGGTAAGAGAACCTATATTACTGACCTACTGTTTTGCGAAGGAGGTGGAGATATCCTTATATTGTGCATATTTTATGGAGATGGCCATGGGAAAACATGATATATTTTCCATTATTCAAACTCAACAGAGATGTCACTACTAAATGATGGAAATGCTTTCAAGACAAGGCTAAGGCTGCTAAAGACATTGTATGATCCTGATTTGCTTTGTGTATTTTTGTAGATGGGTTAGATTCTTTTGTTGACACACAATGCAATGCAGGGGTAGTATGGGTAGGATTAGTTATTCAGATGATTTTTGGTGGGGTATTGACAAGACAAACTTGGATATATCAAATCTTTGACAACCTCTACAATACTTGAACAACTATCGATAAAATGGTTCAAATAATCAAGATGTTCTTTCAACCCAGAAGATGCATAAATGGAAGCCTAGGTTGCACTCTTCACACAATATTTGAGAACTCACCACAAAATATTGAAGTAAATAACTCAATTAAACACAAAAATCCTTGATCAAACCATGCCTTAGGTACCCCCAAAGGCTTACAAGTAATCCCAATCAACAAATGAAGGTGGAGTGATTTTAAATTGCTTATTTTCAATGCCAGATGAAAGCTCTTTAGAAAAAAAAACTACAAGTGCCACTAAACTATCAATAAGGATGAGATTCTGTGTGATTTCTAAAGACTTTCAATGTAATATTGCAACAAGAACAATGGAAACTATTTGCAAGTATTTAAAATAATAACAGACATCATATTTTCCAGTAAAACACAGATTAACTCAAAAGCTTGTTAGATTCATCGCAGGGAGAGTTTCATGAACAATCTTAGAGCTGTGTGATGGCTATAAACTTGTAACTAACTCACATACATGAAGATCCAACACATAAGAAATTAACCTGGTTCTTTGGTGGATTTCTCAGAAAATGAGGTTTCTCTCAAAATTTGCTCGTGATTTTCAACTTCCCGACCATTTGCATTTCTCAAAAATGCATTATATATCTCTTGCCACATTGGAACCTTATTTCCCAAGAAAAGAATATGCCAAGGGATCAATTTTGTTACAACAATTTCTCATGATTCACTAAAAATGACATTTAACAAATTTGCAACGAGAGTTGCCAGGTGTTTTAAAAATATTGAATCATTACAAATATTCAGATCATTATCCTTCTTGGAGGCACGTTTTTTATCATGAAGGCATGCAGATGCCTTTCCTTTCATCATTTCACCTTTTAAAACTACCTCTGCAACTTTCAAATTTGACATTTCATGTGTTTGGATGGATTACGGAAAAACTTTGTTTCAAAAACACCAAATCTGCAAATTAATCCCTAAAACCACTTGCATTGATCTTTGAAGGCACAAAGGACATGAATTCATAAAAAAATTGATTAAAAATGATGATAAATTCGCATATCCAAGATTCCTAGAGAAAAAATGGTGTCCAAAAATGAAAATGTATAGTTACCCTTGAAAATGCTCTTTCTCCTTCAATCTATGCCCTCCACGTGTCAAAATATGATTGGGAATGAAATCGGGCTCACTTTTTGACTTTTTAACATTTTTTGGAAAAATGGAAAAAATTGATTTTTTTCTCGATCCTCCGCCCTTGAATTTTGGTGATGACACATGGCATATGGTGGGTCCCATTGGGATTGCGCTTCAATTCTGCATGTTTTGACCTTTTTTGGAAATTTTGAAAATTTTCACTTTTTGCCCTGCAGCCCGCACCTCCGCCTTTGCCCTTGACACGTGTCATGCTCTCTATCGCTAAAAAACCATGGGCTTATTTCATGTTTTGACCCCTTTTTTGCAAGGAAAATTTTCAATTTTTCTTCCATGGGCCCATGCCTCTGATTCCTCCCTACCACGTGTCCCCTTGTGGTTCGTTCGCAGCCAGCGCTTCAAATTTCCACACTGAGTCTTTTTGCAAAAGGAAAAAATTCCCTTTTCCTCCAATCACCCACCAACCCACTCTTCCCGCCACGTGTCCATCGCTGATTGGAGTGGAGATGCATCTAATTTTTAACTTTAGAAAGCAAAGCTAAAAAATCATTAAGTTTTCCATTGGCCCGTTCCTCCTTCGACTTTCAAAATTGGCCACGTGTCACACCTGGATTGGTTGCGGAACTTCAGCCCAAGTTTTGACTTTGATCCTTTTGAAGTTAAAAATTTAAAATAACGAAGAAATTGACCCCCAATTCTGACTTCTCATGGACACGCATCCACCTATGATTGGCCTCGGGCCGCGCTTCAAAATTTTACTTTAACATTTTCTGCCTCCAAAGGAAAAAAACTTCAAAAACCTCCGCCATCTGCATCCCCTCTACCCTTGATCTATGCCACGTGTCCTCCTTTGATTGGAGTGGGGCTACATCTCATTTTTTAACCTTAGAAAATAGAGCTAAAAAATCTCTAAGTCCTCCATCGGCCCACTCCTCCATTTTTTGTTTTTTTTAGGACACATGTCCACTCTTGATTGGCTGTGGGGTTTTGGGCCAATTTTTGACTTTTTAAAAATTTTACAAAATAAAGTTTAAAAATTCTAAGGGAATCTGACCACCTGCCATCCCTCACCAATCAAAACATGCCACGTAGGCAAAATTGGAAAAGGTAGCCCGGGCCCGAAAATGCCCCATTCGCCAAAAAGGCAAAAAATGATAAGTTATAACACTTCCCCACTTCTCCTCAGCTAATTAGATGCCACCACATACGCTCTGAATTCTCAGCAATAATTTGATGGCTAAAATACGTCCGTTTGACCCTAAAAACACGGAGTTTTTCCATTGTGCTCGAGAATCCAATTTTTCACTAAGGATGGAAATTTTTGAAATAGAATTAGATGAAACATGATTTTCGAGCATTTCTCGACCTTGGGATTGGATTTTTGAATACATACAAGTATGAATTGATCAATTTTACCTTTTTCATGATCGGGCAAAAGGGAAGAAATGATATAGCCTGCAGATTTAGAAAAATTAGGGCATAGAACATGGCAAACTTAGGTGTTTCTTTACAAATGAGGCATGGAAAATGATTTTCAAATGGCCTAAGGCATGGAAATAGAAAAAAATTTCATCCCATTCATTCAAACTGTAGAAAACATTTCAGGAAATGCAGAGTGAAAGGAAAATTAGGGAAAAATAATAGAGGATCAAAATAGACACCAACATCGGCTCTTGCAGGGATGGGCACTCCCAGTGAGTGCCACAAGAACAATAAGTAGACCAAGTTCCAAAATAATCCATTAGGAAAAGGAGTCATGAGCCAAAATCACCAAAAACCAGCTAAGAACCCGACAAAAATGGCTGCCACACACCAAGGCAAACCACAAACTGACAAAACACCAAAAACAAAGTGAAAAACCAAACACTATACATTTACAAGTGGTGCATACCTCAAATTTGGGGATTAATCCAAGAAATTCTTCAGATGCCTGCTATTAATAGGTAGTTCAAGCAATTCCCCATCTAAATCTTTGAGAAAAAAGGTATTCTCACGAATTTTGATATCAATGGAGTAAGGGCCCATCCATAATGCATCAAATTTTCCATGTTTTCCTTATCCTCATTTCTGCTATCCCATAACAAAACTAGATCTCCAATATTGAAGGCCCTAGGAGTGACCTTCTTGTCAAACAATATTTTCAACTTCTCTCTAAATCTGATATGCCTCTGGTGGGATGCTCTTCTCTCTTCATCTAGCTCCATAATTTGATTGATCCTTGCTTCATATGGACTGACCTCTTGATCCTCAAGTTGTTGAACAAATTGAAATGAAGATAACTGCAAATGTAAGGGCAGCAGAGCTTGAGTTCCATACACCAACTCAAATGGGCTCTTACTAGTAGCTCTCTTGGCAGTGATTCTATCAGCCCAAACTACAAATTTCAGTTGTTCACCCCATTTTCTCTTGTTCAACTCCAAGGTCCTCCTAATGATCTTTAACAAATTCTTATTGTTGGACTCAACTTGTCCATTTCCTTGGGGATTATAGTTTGAAGAATAAGTTAGATTGGTTCCATACTCCTTGCACATTTCCATCAAAGGTTTAACTCTGAAACACATGGCATTATCAACCACAATTTTGACTGGCACACCAAATCTGCATATGATATTGTTCAACAAGAAGTCCATAATAACTTGGTGTGTTGCTTTCTTGGTGGGGATTGCCTCTACCCACTTGGTGAAGTAATATGTGGCTACAAGGATCCATTTATGTCCAACACTAGAAGACTCGAAATCTCACCAATGAAGTCCATTCCCCATTTCTTTAAAGGAGCTTCAATTATCAGCTAGAGCCTTGTACCAATCCTAGCATCCTCTTCTAGTGTATGAATGAACAATTTAATATACACATCTTCAAACTCTATCTCAAAATCTTCCATCATGTTAACAAAATTTTTGAGATGCCGATAACTAGTTACTTGCATTATTACCTTGGAATTTTGGCAATCTATTTCGACATCTTGTGGGATAACATTTGGGTAACCATCCATTCCTCCAAATTCTATAGGACCAAAGGTGTTAACAACAAATGGAGGTCTAAAGGTGAGCCATATTGTTTGGCGGAGGTGATCTTGGGGGTGACACAAGCTGATGAGGAGTGCAAGGTCTTTGGGGCTTAATAATGTGATTCACAAGACTGGTATTCTCTAAGTGCTAATTTTCTTGGAAAGTTTTACCAGGTTTGAAACACACAGGTGCAAGTTGAAGAAGGAACTTACCAGGTACAATAGAAGGACCTTCACTAGTTGAAGTAAATAAGTTTATGAGAGGATTGTTTGAATCAGAATCACTAGAAGAAGAGTGATAATCCTCCACCAAAGGATGATCTCTCTCACCAATAGATATATCTCTGCCTAATGTCTGACATTTAACAACCTTCCAAACTCTTCTCCCTTCCAACTTTGAGTTTCTTGAATCTGTAAACAACTTCTTAGCAGAGTCTCTAAGGAAGAGATATCTTCTTCCTTCCATTTTTACAGAGATTAGCAACACCAAAGTAAATGACAGAAAGGTTAAGACACTGGTACTTATCAAGATCAAAACAACATGGAGTTGCCACTAAGGAATTTCACCCTAGTTGTGAAAATGCACTAAAATACTCTATCAAATATCTATCAACACTGAAAATCTTGCCAAACTTTATAGATCAGACCTTCCTTTCTTTGAATTTATCAATCACAAATGCAAATGAAGTGCAACTACTGCTAAAACTGATAAAATTGCAGGCAAAACTTATATCTTCACTTAATCCTTACAAATTTGATTATAAAATGATACTTAGATTTGTAATTGCACATAAATCACAAAAGAAGTATTACCAGGGATCTGAAATACTGAATAATGTCCCCAACAACGGTGCCATTTGGGTGTTGGTACCTAGATTTAATCTCCTTCACAACTTGAGTAGCATCATGGATTTTACAAGACACTCAGAGGCAGATAAATGATTTATATGTCATTTTGTAGTTGGGGAAGCAATTTATCTGACTTGTTAGCACTCAGGATTTGAAGAAGTGGGTAGCACCTTGAAAGGATTTTGATCTAATCCTCACTATTTTAGGTTGTGCCTTTTAACCAAGGTAAGAGAACCTATATTGCAGCCTCTGTTTGCGAAGGAGGTGGAGATATCCTTATATTGTCCATATTTTATGGAGATGGCCATGGGAAAACATGATCAATTTTCCATTATTCAAACTCAATAGAGCTGTCACTACTAAATGATGGAAATGATTTCAAGACAAGGCTGAGGTTGCTAAAGACATGGTATGATCTTGATTTGCTTTGTGTGTTTTTATAGATGGGTTAGATTATTTTGTTAACACACAATGCAATGTAGGGGTAGTATGGGTAGGATTAGTTATTCAGATGATTTTTTGGTGGGGTATTGATAAGACAAACTTGGATATATCAAATCTTTGACAACCTCTACAATACTTGAACAACTATTAGATAAAATGTTTCAAATAATCATGATGTTCTTTCAAATAATCTTTGAAGCCTAGGTTGCACTCTTCACACAATCTTTGAGAACTCACCACAAAATCTTGAAGTAAAGAACTCAATTAAACACAAAAATCCTTGATCAAACCATGCCTAAGGTACCCCTAAAGGATTACAAGCAATCCCAATCAACAAATGAAGGTGGAGTGATTTTAAATTGCTTATTTTCAATGCCAGATGAAATCTCTTCTGACAAACAAAACTACAAGTGCCACTAAACTATCAATAAGGATGAGATTCTGTGTGATTTCTAAAGACTTTCAATGCAATATTGCAACAAGAATAATGAAAACTATTTGCAAGTATTTAAAATGATAACATACATCATATTTCCCAGTAAAACACAGATTAACTCAAAAGCTTGTTAGATTCATTAGCAAGGGAGAGTTTCATGAACAATCTTAGAGCTGTGTGATGGCTATACACTTGTAACTAACTCACATACATGAAGATCCAACACATAAGAAATTAACTTGGTTCTTTGGTGGATTCTCGAGAAAATGAGGTTTCTTTCAAAATTTGCTCGTGATTTTCAACTTCCTGACCATTTGCATTTCTAAAAAATGCATTATATATCTCTTACCACATTGGAGCCTTCTTTCCCAAGAAAAGAATATGCCAAGGGATCAATTTTGTTACAACAATTTCTCACAATTCACTGAAAATGACATTTAACAAATTTGCAACGAGAGTTGCGGGTGTTTTAAAAATACCTTGAATCATTAAAAATATTCAGATCATTATCCTTCCTGGAGGCACATTTTTTTATCATGAAGGCATGCAGATGCCTTTCCTTTCATCATTTACCTTTTAAAACTACCTCTGCAACTTTCAAATTTGACATTTCACATGTTTGGATGGATTAGGGAAAAACTTTGTTTCAAAAACACCTCAAATCTATAAATTAATCCCTAAAACCACTTGCATTGATCTTTGAAGGCACAAAGGACACAAATTCATCAAAAATTCAATTAAAAATGATGTTAAATTCACATCTCCAAGCTTCCTCAAAAAAATGGTGGCCAAAAATGAAAATGTATAGTTACCCTTGATATGCTCTTTCTCCTTCAATTTGTGCCCTCCACATGTCAAAATATGATTGGGAATGAAATCAGGCTCACTTTTTGACTTTTTAACATTTTTGGAAAAATAGAAAAATTTGACTTTTTTCTCTGCCCCTCCACCCTTGAATTTTGGTGATGACACGTGGTATATGATGGGTCCCATTGGGATTGTGCTTAAATTCTACGCGTTTTGACCTTTTTTGGAAATTTGGAAATTTTTCACTTTTTGCCCCGCGGGCCCGCACCTCCACCTTTGCCCTTGACACATGTCATGCTCTCTATTGCTAAAAATTGCGGGCTTATTTCATGTTTTGACCCCTTTTTTTTCCAAGGGAAAATTTTCAATTTTTCTTTCGCGGGCCTGTGCCTCCGATTCCTCCCTGCCATGTGTCCCCTTGTATTTTGTTCGCGGGCCAGAACCTCAAATTTCGACACTAAGTCTTTTGGCAAAAGGGAATAAATTCCCTTTTTCCTCCACTGGCCCACCGACCTGCTCTGCCCACCATGTGTCCATCGCTGATTGGAGCGGAGATGTATCCCATTTTTTAACTTTAGAAAACAAAGCTAAAAATCATTAAGTTTTCCATTAGTCCGCTCCTCCTTCACTTTCAAAATTGGCCACGTGTCATACCTAGATTGGTTGCGAGAACTTTGGCCCAAGTTTTGACTTTGATCCATTTGAAGTTAAAACTTCAAAGTCACCAAGAAATCCACCCCCATTCTGACTTCTCATGGACACATGTCCACCTGTGATTGGCCACGGGCCACGCTTCAAAATTTTACTTTAACATTTTCTACCTCCAAAGGTAAAAAACTTAAAAAAACCTCCGCCATCCGCATCCTCCCTACCCTTGACTTGTGCCACGTGTCTTCCTCTCGATTGGAGCAGGGGTGTATCTCATTTTTAACCTTAGAAAATAGAGCTAAAAAATCTCTAAGACCTCCATTGACCCACTCCTCCATTTTTTTGAGGACACGTGTCCACTCTCGATTGTGCAATGGGGTTTCGAGGCCAATTTTTGAATTTTTAAATTTTTGCAAAATAAAGTCTAAAACTTCTAAAGTAATCCAACCACCCACCATCCCTCAGCCAATTAAAACACGCCACGTAGGCAAAATTAGAAAAAGTGGAACCTTGGGCCCGAAAATGCCCCATTCACCAAAAAGTCAAAAAATGATAAGTTATAACACTTCCCGCTTCTCCTCAACTAATTAGATGCTACCACGTACCCTCTGACTTCTCAACAATAATTTGATGGCTAAAACATAGAGTTTTTCCAGTTGTGCCCATAATCCAATTTTTTCACCAACGATGGAATTTTTTTGAAATAGAATCAGATGAAACATGATTTGAGCATTTCTCGACCTTGGGATTGGATTGTTTGAATACATACAAGTATGAATTGATCAATTTTTCCTTTTTCACGATCAGGAAAAAGGGAAGAAATGACATAGCCCGCAGATTTGGAAAAATTAGGGCATAGAACATGGAAAACTTGGGTGTTTCTTCACAAATGAGGCATGGTAAATGATTTTCAAATGGCCTAGGGCATGGAAACAAAAAACAATTTCATCCCATCCATTCAAACTGTAGAAAACGTTTCAGGAAATGTAGAGTGAAAGGAAAATTAGGGAAAAATAATAGAGGATCAAAATGGACACCAACACGATAGATGAAATAGGGGGATGTTGGTGATAAGTGTAGGTAGGTGGAGTGGACATAAATAATCTCATAGCAATCGAGAGGAAGAGACTGCAGGATGGAGAGGACAATGTTTTGGAAGGGAGTATGGGATGCCGACACCATTGGTGGTTGAGATGCAATAGGTATATGAGAGGTGGCGGGTGTAGATAGACCTACATTCAAGGTGGTTGATAAAGGCATGGTTAACATTGTAGGAGTGACAAACGTCAAAGGCATGATAGATGCCATAGGTGCAACATATATCAATGATGTAGGGTCAAGCTAGGACACCACATGTGGTAAGGTTGAAGAGGGTAAGGCCAAGCTAGTAGTAGCTGATGTAGACGTGGGCATGAGGGTAGGAGGAATGGACATAGGCATGCTTTGTATACAAGTTTTCCTAAAAATCACGGGTAGATGAATGAGTGAGATAGTACTACAAAGCAATGGGGTTGTGATCAAGGAGTCTCGCGAACTCCTCATCACCGAGTGGGTATGGCAAGAGCCTAATTAGGGTCCATGGGTGATGAGATTGAAGGGGGTGATGGGCTAGGTGGGAGCGGCTGGTGGCTAGCATGAAACACAAGAGCATTAGCTTGTTTACGAGTCAAAACCATGTGACTAACAATAAAACATGTATTCTGAGCTTCGCGAGATGATGCAAAAACATAGAAGTAATGGGAACAATCAGTCTAAAATGAGTGATTATATTGATTTTCTGATTAGAAAGTCAAAATATAGAGACCGATGTCAGTCCATTAACTAATGTTGGTATAAGGGTAACCGGTGTCATTTGACTCGAGACCAATGTCGAATACTGTGAAGAATAAGGGATTCAAATATTTGGCAATGACAGGTGAAAATGGGTCAACCTGGATCTTGAAAATGATATCAAAGACTCAAGAGTGGGATAAAAATGGTAGAACAAACCACGAAAAGAACATGAAGGTGGAGAATACTATTCTAGAAAAAATAACCAAAAAGTATATAAAGCTTTATCGTTAGTTAAGCGATGCGGTAAGATAATAAAAGCTGATGTTGGTATGTGGACCGATATGGTTGCTATGAAATTTGGGAAGAGAAGAAAAATGAAGTTTTGGTGATTTAGATCAAATAAAAGAGCTAACCCAGAGACTGAGTATGGCTATGAGGAGTCCTAATAAACCCGAATAAAACTAGAATACACTAGTCATGATGTGGGGTGTAAAAGGATAAGAACGAATGAAGAAACACAACTCACACCTCAAAACACAAGCTAGACAAAAATCTAACAAACATGAAATCCTACGTTGTAGATTTTATGTTGTGGCTTATGCCATTTAGGATTGATTGTAAGCATAATAGAATTTTTGGTTAATAAGGGTGCCCTATAAAATCGACAACTATGGTTGGTTTTAGGTAAGTTTTGGCATGGGAGATCCTTCTCTGAGATGATGATTGGATAAAGAAACTAGCTAGAGCCCATTGTCAATCCTCTGATCGTGTGATCATTGACAACTTCTTTCGGGAAAGATGTTGTTTAAGAATTTTGTAATTTGGTTTTAGTGATTTGGTATAGAGAATGTGCAAAATGTGAGCTACGGTTCAATTTTTCAACCATCAGCTGGGCATGACTTCTAGCATATAGGTTTCCCACAATTTTAGATTAGCTATAATGCAAAAAACTCAAAAATGCAAATACACAATTTTTAAAGCCAAAATCCATAAATTATATTCAATGAGAACAAATTATGAAGAGGTTAAGGGTATGAATTTCACTAAATGCAATACAAGAAAAGAAAGAAGAATTATTTTTAATCCCAAAAACAAGTGTCACTAAAATAATCAGAAGAAAAGAATATTTCTAGAGAAGAAGCTTAATGTGAACTCATATCAAATGAAAATAAACACATAAGATTTTCCCTAGGAATGAACAATGCAAAGAACCCCTGATGTCCCACCGAGCATGCCAAGATGTTTCACCTATTTTTTTCCTTTTTTTTGGTTAAAACTGAATGGGAAATAGGTTAGGAGGAATACCTGTGAGATGTGGGTCAAATGTTGAATGCACACATTACTGAATTTTAGATCCAAGCTGATCGTGAAGAGCTTCCTTTCGCTAGGAGGAATGACTTGTATAAAAAACACAACAAGACCACCAAATAGTATTAATAATATAGGTTAGTGGATTGCCTAACGAGTGCTAGATCCAGAAGCGAGGTGCTTCCTAGAAGGTTGTCAATCCACTTTCAAATACAATTTAATGCAAATATCATGAAGTAAGGAAATCCTACGTAGTTATATGATTTAGGTATCTCATGTAAATATAATAAGCAAATATAATCTAATAGGCAAGGTTATGATTAAATCTAGAGGTTTGGTAGGTTATTTTGGGTTTTGTAGGTTTGACATGGTTTTGGGGTTGATTGGGTGAGGTCTAGGTTAATTTTTGTTGATCGAGAGGCTTGCTAGTCAAAAGGAATAAAATGAAAGCAGATTAATATCGGTCGGGTGATTGATGTTGGTATAGAGGTGGCGAAAATAGCTAGGTAACCGACGTCGGTAGGGGAAATTGACAATAATTTAATAAAAATGGTTTTAGGGCTTCTCTATGATTGCACAAAGAGTAAGAAGGGTTTGGTTAGGTTCATGATATTACTAAGAAGACTCAGGGATATAAAGGGGGAAGTTACAAAGGCAAAAAGGCTATAGGTGGTTGGGTTGGTAGATTGGTGAGGAGGTGGAGATAAAAGAATACAAGAAGAAATAAAGTATAATGAAAGAGGTAAGGAATATATACTTTAAGCAAGCACAATATGATTGAAATCAAATATACTTACTTGGATTTATAGATTTGGTAGGTGAAGGTGAAGGGTAGTTGATTCATGAACTTGAAGAGATTCTAGAGTCACTGATACGATGAGTACTTATGTAATGTTCTCATGAGTATTCCAATGCTCTAGATGGAGAATCGGATGCTTGCTTGGGCCCATGGTTGAGTATTTTGTGTCATCTGGATGCTGAGAGGCTTTGGATTTGTGCTTGAATGCAATAGTTCTCTCAAAAAATTGAAAAATGACCAACTTGGGTAAAAGGTTGTAAAATTGTATATAAAGTAACCGATGGTGGTTAGGTGATCGACACCGGTTGAGGAATAATTCACAAGCGGTTAAGGTGGATAAGTCTAGGTTTTCCAAAAATGGCCTGATCTTTGCTATTTTTGGCATGATTGATATCCTTAATCTGGGTCTCAAGTGATAGAGTCCACCCAGATAAGTATGAGTTCTTCTAGGAGAGGTAGTGGGAGTTAATGCTAGGTTTAGACTAAGTCTTAGTTGGTTAGGATTGGTATAGAATTAGTCTTAATTAATTAATAGGTTGTGAATGGGTCTTTGAGTGAGGTGGATAGGTGAGTTGGCTATAGGTGAGGTGGATGGGTGAGGTAATTAATTAATTTGATTATTGTAATGAAATTAATTAACATGTGTGCACTAGGGACATGAGTGGGTATAGTATGAATTTATTTAATTGATGGGGGTTAAGGGAATTTGTCCTAATTTTCAGCATTTACACATGAAACAACAAGTTGATCAACACTATAGTGAATGAAGCTTTGAAGCCGGAGAGTTGTTTTTTTGTGATTGTAGTCATATAAACAAATATATTTGAAATAAAAAAGATAACAAGCTTTCACCTAGATACTATGGGCCTCATCAAGTGTTGCAAAAATTGGTAGTGTGGCATATAAACTGGAGCTTCCTCAATCAAGTAAAATACATCCAATTTTCCATGTTTCTTTCTTGAAGAAGGTCATTAGGTAGAAGGGTTTTCTCAATTAGTATTACAGAGCTTGATGAAGAGGGACGTATCATCTTGGAACCTAAAGGAATCCTATAAACACACACTAAGAAGTTGAGGACAAGGGTCATCACCGAGTATCTAATCAAATGGAAGAATTTAGATATTGAAGATGCAACATGGGAGGATGAAGCATTTGAGCGAAACATCTAGAGCTCACCAAAATTGGGGATAATTTTACTTTAAAGGGGGCATGCTACATATTTAACCCTAGTTCTTATATCAAGATATGGATAGCTGACTTGTGGCTAACATAATCTCTTATCATGTCATATCATAACTATTTATGCTTTCATATACTTAGTGGGTTGGCCTTAGAGCTTTGGATAGTATATTAGGGTATATATAGGAGCTAGAGAATAAGATATTATTATCATATTGAACAATTTAGTCTTATTGTATGATTTGGATGTTTCCCCCTCGAAGTGGCTAAGTCATTCTACTTGCATATTGTGACCATTTCTCTATATTATGGTGTTTTCTTTGTCATTGATATTCAAATCTAAGTAATGTCATTACATTCGCTTCTTGTTGTTGGTTCCAATACTACCACACTAAATTTTAAGTAATTCCTATTTATACACCAAGATATGAGCTACCCTACAAAGTGTTAGAGATATAAAATAAATCAAGCTCAAATCATGCTACAAATAAACATGGACGTATGTCTCCATTATATGTGTGAGGAACAATCATGAGGTTATTTCCATGAATAAAGTAGACTATAAATCTTTAAATATAAATCTCTAATCATAAAATATAGGTAAAATTTTAGTACTTTTTTTTTGGTAGGAGACCTTCCTTGGTCAAATCCACGGCCTTTTTCAAGGCGATAAAAGAACACAAAAAAATCCATTCAAAGTGATAATTGTCATATATACCTTACAAAAGGTGAATAACTTGAGAAGGTCATTCTCCTCCCATAGGAATATGATTCAAACTATTCTTTATGTCCAAAAGGAATTTGAGATATTTTCAAGAAGTGGTCAAGTAAAAGATTATGAGCAATATCAAGGAAGATATGGCTATCGAGAAGATGATTTGTGAAATTTGGATAAGTCTTTTGAATTCACCTTTGCCTTTGGAAAATATGCAAATAAATAATACATGTAAAAGGGTAAAAAGTGTGTAAATAGCCAATAAGAATGAAAGGAGAGGGTGAGTCTTATTTTATAGGTTTGAGGTGCATAGAATATTAAGATGAATATGGTGCAAAGTGCATAGAGAGTTGAGATGATAAGGGTCCAATGCACTTTGGAGATGCAAATTGTAGGTAGATTTAATTAAATGTTTTGGTGTGTGTATGGAGTGTTTTGAAAAGATTTAATGTGAGTGGGTGAGGATAATTAAATAGGTGACATGTCTTTAATCAACCTTATTTTATATTTTTAGTGTTTTTGTGGGATTATTTGATTTTTAGTAATTATTGTGTTTTTATGATGTTTTTATATTTTTGTAAATGATGTGACCTTAGAGGTAAATTTCCTAATGTATACATTTTCCCCAATTATAATATTTATGTTGCGATAGGTAGGATGCTGACACAAAAATTCAAGACAAGATGTAGTTCACTTGACCTTATGATAAAGGTTTTTCACGTGCACAGGCTTAGATAATTGACTAGATAGAAAAGAACTTAGAAATACAATTGATGGGTCATTTCAGCCAAAGTTTGTGAAGGGATCAATAGGTTATTTTTGTAAAGAAAAGACTATTTGGTTGATGAATATGATAGACAATAATTGATTGTTATAATATTGACTAGAAGGGTTTGGTTTAGTATCACCCCTCAAGTGCCGAGTTTTTAGTTTGAGGATGACCCAAAATAACGTGAGATAAAAAGTGGGAATTGATAAATGAGAGGAAGTGAAATTGGTAAAGGAAATATAAGTGAAGTGAGGACAATGTTTCTCTAGTAATGTGTAGGTGAAAAAGTGATAAGTGACAAGTGTAAGAGTGGATGTGAGTTAAAGAGTGTGAGAATAATGTTGCACCAACCCAACAATGATGAGTGTATGTTAACATGGATGAGAAGTGGTGGTTATGCTAATTTTTACAGAAGGTATCGAATGCCCATGGATATTTGGTTTAGGTGAAGAGAAATGTGAGAGTAAGTGACATAGTGGCCATGACAGAAGCAAAGTAGCTATGTAGTGTAGACACTATTAGAGTTTCTAGATCTATGGTGAAAAATAAATACACGTACAATTATAAAAATAAAAATAACTAATAATAAGATACAATATGATCAAGAAATCAAAAGGAAAGAATGGATCTAAATCAACTCAATGCACCATATTATAGACTGATGCAAGTGATGTACATATAGGAGGTGAATGTGTAACCTCCTCCTAGATCAGTGGTGAATAACTCTCACTAACTGATACTATAAGTACAGTTGACTCCACACAACTAGTAATCTAACTTAACACAAATGGTAAGATAACTCAACACAACTGGTACACCTAAAGAAGCATATTTCATGAGTGTAGGAAAAATCCAAGTAAATAAAAAATACAAGGAAAATGAATATCCTACACTAACACCCCCATAAGCACAACTTAGGTGGGCGGTGAAAAAGGAAAGTGGGTCTTGACAACAAGGCTTGATGAAGTACCCACGTATAATGAATCTCTAACAAATATAGAGTCAAAGGAGAAAAGGCATGTGGAAAAATTCCCCCAAAAGATAGACAAGAAAATCACTCAAGAAAACTAGAGAGGGAGAAGTGGGTCCTGATAACTTAGCCTGATGAGGTACCCATGTATAATGATCATCCTCCAGAGTAGAGAGAGAAAGAAGTGAGGAAAAAAAGGTCCCCTAAGAAGAGTGTTGGTGATGTGGTCCTCCACATAAAGATTGAAGAGAATCATACATGCAAACAATGTTCCTTCCTTGGGAAGGAAAAAACCGAGCACTAAAATTCAACCCAATCCACAAAGGAAGAAGAATCCTGTAGTAATTTGATATCCGAATCTATTCTATAATCGAAAGGTGGCATATGTTTGGCAAAAGTGTGCATAAAATACAATAGGAATGCCACTGCAATATATGTGTTAGAGAAAGAAAATGGTGGGGGCCTAATAACCCTCACAAAGGGATCCATAAGAAGAAGTGGATCATGAAACATATTTGAAATAGTGGAAGTGACAAATGTCCTAAGCGGGTACTCCCAACAAGAGAGATGAATGGGTCCTCTAGAATGTGTGATGGCTCAATCAGAGCATATTCCTATAATGAAATACAAGTAGAATATGCAAATAGAGAACTCAGGTCAAGCATATACTTGTCCCAATGGGGTTTCTCAAAGAGAGCGATGTATGAAAATAATGTATTAGCATCACACGGCATGAAGTAGGTGGAGAAATACTCTTTTGTGAAGAGTTGTTGGAATACCAAGATGAAGTAACATTGCAATCAAAGGTAACTATTGTATATATCTCCTCGGGTAAATATAGACAAACAAAAGAATATGGAAATCAAAGAAACTCAAAACCTAACATTTATTTGTGCCACCATGGAAGAAGGCATCGACATGGAAAAACTCATGCCCCTGGCATAGATTAGAAGGCAACGACATCCCTTGGTGCATATTAGAAGGTGCTGACATGGAAAAAGTCATGCCTCGGCGCGCAGATTAAAAGGTACCGACATGGAAAAAGTTGCACCCCTGACATAGATTATAAGGTGCCAACATGAAAAAAATTGCACCCTTGGCACAGATTAGAAGGTGCTAATATGGAAAAATTTGCACCCTTGGCATAGATTAGAAGGCACCGACATGGAAAAATTCACACCCCTGGCATAGATTAAAAGGCGTTGACATGGAAAAAGTTGCGCCCTAGTGCAGATTAGAAGGCACCGACACCACATTTTCAGTGCCTATGGCACACTTAAAAGTATGTTGATGTGAGGATGGATGCACCAAGGTGCACCTTCAGGAGGCACAACATTTTGAGTGTTGACACCTTGAACCCGACAGGAAGCAAACCTTGACCCAAATATTCAAATCATGATAACTTTTCATAGTTCGCCATTTTTTGGGTTTGCTAGGGTTCTCACCTACCACCATAATGAGATGAATTAAATACAATCTAGAGGTGGTTGGGGTAGATTTGGAATTCCTCTCTCTTCCCTCTCTCATTCTTCTTATAAATTGTAAGGAGGGGCTTCTTTCTAAAGGTTGGACATTCTTGTTTTGCCCCTCCCTTCTTCTCTTTGGCAGGTGAATTTGTGGACTTCGAACCTCCCATCTAAATTGTAATGCAACTTTGCCTCTTGGCATTTTGTAGTGTATTGTATCAATCTTTGGAGAAAATAATGCATGTCTGTGGATGATTCTCAACCCTCTCTGTGTTCATTTGCATCCTCCTGATCTTTCATTGCAAATTTGGTTATCTATGCATGATCTTGCATTGCATTTTAATGGTTTGTGTTTATTGGCAAGACAGGTGTTCTTCATTCCTCGGTGCATCACCTTTGTTAGTTTAGGTTTATTTTTATGCATCTTCTTACCCTGTCTCCTTGGCAAGTTAGATTAGGTTTTTGAGTAAACCCTCTACATTTTTATGTGTGCATCTAAACAGAGGAATAGGAACCGGCCTTCATCCAGAGCTTTCTTGATTCACAAGGTCCCACACTTGGGAAAAGCTCCATGTTATGAAATCACACTGAGAGTCTCAACCCATCGAGTTGCAGACATTCAAGGGTGCTATGATTTGCCATCAATAGTAATAACCGAGTGTATGTGGGGTTTCATTAACTAAACAATCAAGATGCAATGGAACATGAGAGGAAATGGTCAAATATGTCTCAGATAAAGGTTCTTCAATAGAAAAATACTACAACGAGTGAATGGAAACATGAAAATTTGAGGCCCTCTTTATATTTGATCTTATTTTTAACATTTGAGGTCAGTCTTTATGGTTTTCCCTCTCATCTCCTGAGGTACTAGTTGGCATGTCAACTTATTAGTGTTGAAATTTGAACAAGAGATCCCTATATAAACACAACACACATACCATTATATGGGCATAAAATTCTTATCAAAGGCTATCTATTTACATAGAGCAAGGGACTGAATTTGGGCCATTATTCTACATACACACTACATAGATAGGAGAGTTCATTCTATTCCATCCACACATTTGCATTTTTATCTTGCTATTGCCCGCTATTTTGGCATCATCGGCATGAGGGTGATCTAGGAACACTATTACAAAAAAAGAACACAAAAATACATTGGGTATGAGACATAGTGCAACACTTAGTAGTAAGTCCATCATTGTGGCAGCCGATGCATGTTTGACCCCTCATTCCGCATCTTTATTTTTAGTATTTGATGTCATTTTGAGGGTTTTACAGGAGGATATTTGTGTGTAGGTTTACAGGTACCTCAACAATCTAAGTGTGATATACACGTGAAAAAATGTGAACAAGTTTGAAGCCCTAATGACCATATTGGAACTAGGTTCGACCTTTTCTACAGATCTAGGCACCCAAAAATAGGACCCAGGGCACCCATGGGTACCCCCATCCCTCTCTCTATGCCCCAATCCATCTAGTTTCACCTTTTCTACATTTTTCTGTGGTTCGTTGCGATAGTATTTTCTTCTATTTCATCACTCTACCTAGTCCCTGAGTCAAATTTGAGGTAAGAAAAATCAAGGTAAGTGCCTTACCCCACTTATTTCCTTTCATAGTTACATTTAAATAAATTGTTTGTTTAACATTTATATTCCATTGTATTTCATTTGTAATAGTTATGTACATGTACATTTTAGTAAAATAATCAGATTTTATTGAATCATTTTGGTGAACCCGTAACATAGAACTTCTTTCCCTAGGATCCACTAAAACCCTAATGGCTAAGGATAAATCTTCTCCTTCTCGGCTAGTCATGCCTCATGTGAGTGTCAATCCTATCTATGATGAAGCAACTATAGCTGAACTCACTTCCCTATATCACAATGTTACTCTTACGAATGATACTCAACAAAAACTCTTAGATAATGAATGTAATGTGCCTACTAGCTTTGATAATTCTACTATACGTATTATTTCTAATCTGACGAGTTTTACTCGTTTTACACCTTGTCACAAAGTTAGCCACACTCCTGAAATTTCTACTGAAAACTTATATGATGCTATTATTAGTTTCATGATTGGTCTTGATGATAATAAACATGTGCATGATGATTCTTATACTAGTAAGAATGATACTCTAGTTGCATCTCATACTTCTTCTATTTCTGAAAATTCTTATCATAATGCATTGCATACTAGTTCTCATACTCCTTCATTTTATGTCAATGATACACTTAATGTTATACTTCTATCTGAATATTTGTTTGATTTTGATGAAACACTTGATATTCACGATTCTACTTCTTTACATACTACTGAGTGTGAATCCTCCGCTTCATTGTCATCTTCTTCTGAGATTATATCTAATAACATGAATGATTCATGTCCTTCTATTAGTTCATCTCCTCCTATCACTTCATCTCCATCTATCATTTCATCTCCAAGGATGTTTCGATGCTATTCCTACTACTTCTATGGAGGTTCCATGTCCTTCATCAGCTATTACCTCTTTGACACCCATGTCTAGTGTGTCCTTACCATCAACATCTTCTATGTCTACTCTTGACATTCCTATGATCACCCATAATGGAAAATTGCAACCACTCAATACATTATTGCCATCTCCTACTATTCCTCTGCAAGAAATATTATCACTCATGCATGTTGTTGGCCAATTACAATCACAAGTCCAATCTCTCACACTAGAAAGCAAGGCCTATTATGCTTCTATTGATAATAATTCTTTGCATGGAAATCCTATTCTAAAAAGATTCATAACTCAAAATTCCCTAAGGATTTTATTATGCCTACATTTACATGTTTTGATGGTACTAGTGACCCTCATCTACATCTAAAACATTACTATCTAGCTATGGCTTCATATTCTAATGATCACTTATTGTTTAAATCCTTTCACCATAGTCTTACAGATGATGCTCTTCAATGGTATACACATCTACCTTTCAGATCCATTAGTACCTATTATGAGATGGAAGAAGTTTTTCTTCATCATTTCATACTCAACAATGTCCCTAGAGTCACATATGATCATCTACCTGGCTTACATTAGGGAAAAACAAAACCTATTAGTGATTACATTTTATGATTCAATGCTTGCATGCATCAATTAGTCTTCCAAACTACTGATTTAGATAAACAATTAATTTTCTATCGTGGTTTGATTCCCACTCTAAAACAACGATTGCAATATGATACATGTGAATCATTCATACTCTTGTGCTATAAGGTCATTGATCTAGAACAAGATCTCATTACTACACATGTTATAGATCTTTCTCCTATCATTTCTATTCTTTGTGAACAATGAAAAGTGACAATAATGAAAGATAAACAAACAACAATGCAAACTTTCTAGTAACCTTCCAATGCAAACCTTAGTAGCTTTTGAAGCTGTATAACCTTATAAAGTGATTGATTTGTGGATGCTCTTGAATGACCTCCAGAATGGGTTGACCAATGCTACGAGTAGAGATTTTTGGCTTGGATTATTGCTTCCAAAATAGTAGAAGTTGGAATGTAATTTGATAAAGTGTGCTATGAATCCAAGAGGATTTACAAGAGAGTAGGACTGCATTTTATAGAGGCAGAAGTAGTTTAAAATTGGTTACAAGTGGGTGAATACACATGCTAAAAATAACATTTGATGTGGTTGCAGCGGTTTTGGGGTAATTAGGGAAATGATGGAATTAATTATAGAAGTTGCATCCGAAAAGGTGGTTGTACGTGTAATTCAATTGCCCCCACCTTTCTAGGATTCTAGAAGTGTAGTTAAATAGGATGACAATGTGGAGTCCAAGTGGAGTCTAATTGGATGTTGACTGAGTGGCAATTGACTAGGATGTGCACACACTAACTAATTAATTAATCATTTAATTAATAAATGATAATTAACTTAGCTAAAGGGGTACTAAGGGTACATGGGATTAATTTAATTAATCCAAAGGGTGCAATGTATATGATTAATTAATTTAATCAATTAATCACAAATGGGTGAATAATAGGGTGTATTTATGATAATACTAGGAATAGGTGAGTAATTTTGGGGTGTCTATTTTTTCCCCTCTTTAAATTGATATTGCGAAGTAATAATGATTTAAAGATAATAGAAACATGTAGATCAATGAGCGGAAAATTGTCAAGCATTAAGATTCCCTAGTAAGAAATGAAGCATTAGGATTCCCAACAAGTAGGATAGTAGAGGAATGCCCCCTCAAGTGGGTGGATGACGCAACAAGGTGGTGGATGACCGCTTGATAGGAAGAAGACAAGGGATTGGAACAAGGATAAGAAGGATTGTGCTCGTAGCATGAGCATCATTTGGAGAATAATTTTAGAGAAACCTTATTTTTGTTATTACACAATAGATTTTTCACCATGATTATGAAAGAATCAAGATGGTTAACCTCAGATGCACATAAACAAACACACACAACAAAGAAAAGATAAAAAGGAAAACAAGCCTAATATACAAAGTAGGTGTAGGCATCAAGGTTATAAAGGAACCAAGATGTAATCACAATACTTGCAAGTGGTCCAAAAATAAAACACCAATAATGTAACACAAAGTTGATAAGGAAGACATCAAATATGCCCCTAATGCATGCCAAAATGATGATTAAGTAGATGCAAATGCTCCCAAAGAGGGAATAGGATCATCTTTGGAAGAGTGGAGTTAAAGAAACTCCTTACGAAAATTTGGTTGTATCCATTGTGCAAATGATCAAGGTTGAAATTTCCTCAAGAGAAGTTATATCACGAAGGAAAAACAATTTTGTGACTTGCCCCAAATAGAGTTAGCATATCATGCAAAGGGAAGAAAGTGATAGTTGTAAGATTGGAATGATCACTAGGGTAATAGATAAAGGTATGATGTTTATCAAGATTATATTGAGATGTTGAAAGATTCACTTCAAGGGTTTTCCAATTGTAGGATTTCTATGATAAGTGAATGTTTGTTCGAAAATTTTATAATTTTTTTCATTTTTGGATTTTTTGAAATATTTGATTTTTTTGGATTTTGAAAAATATTTGTTTTTTGAATTTTTGTGATTTTTGGAAAGATTTAAATGTAAAGCAATGCAAACAAACATAATACACATCAAAAAGGAAAATGTTCCATGGCTTAAATAAAATAGGGGGAAAACACAACACATGCATGTGAAAAGAAAGCATGAAAAGAACATTGAAAACAAACCCACTATGAACAGGAAGGAACCACACAAAATTTATATGTGAACTAAGATGTAAATAAATTTTCTTGTAATTGGTCTACAATAAAGGTAAAAAAAATGTACAACAAAATAATAAACTGAAAGAAGCAAAAGCATTTTCACAATGTTAACAAACAGTAATGTGAGACAACACAATGAGTAAAAATGGCATCTAATGACATTCCAAATGTTTTCCACATTGAATAACTAGACAAATTTGAATTCCCCCAAGCGATAGCTTAGAACACGAGAGGATTGGATTGGGATGAAGAGTGGAGTGATACTTAGATACTCTAAAAGATACTCTTGTCGGATCCCATTGAAGTTTGATATGTAATTGGATTAAAATGTAAAATCCAAGTGTGCCCCAAGAAAAGTTATATTGCAAAAGGGTAAATGATTGCGAGCATAGATATACACCATAGGAAATAAAGATGATCTAGAATGATCATGAGGAGTGCCGTCAAAAGGTGAAATTATTGAACTGTGTTATCCAGTTGTTGAAAGTTGGTCAAACATTATCGATTTTTTTTTTGTGACATTTTAAAGCTATTTTTATTATTTTTGAACAATTTTTATTTTTTTGTGAACAATTTTGCATTGTTTTTGTATTTTTGAGTCATTTTAAATGTTTTTGTATTTTACAACTCGGTAAAAGGGTGCACTACTTGAAAGTAGGTGAAAATAATTAGAAGCATTCCATTCCATTGGAAAAAATGTAGATGATAAAATGATAGGGTGTTTCACTCTGCTTGTGGCTCCACACAACTAGGAAGATGTGAGGGCTCATCACCGAGAGCCAAGAAGGATGTGAAAATGAGGTGAATAGTGATATGAAAGTGAAGATAATGGATGTGATGACACAAGGTGTAACAATGATCCATATGAGAAAAATGTAACTCATCTTTAGTCAATATTACTTGCTGATTCCAAGATGATTCCACTTCATAGGTTTTAAATGGACTTAGATTCGTAGATGGCCTACTGATTGGAAAAATCTAGTTAAAGGAATTGTTATCTCTTTTAACGGAGAAGCTAAATTACTTCTATGGATTTTTATTTGATTAAGAACTTTGATTAAGATGTCATAAAGGATTTATTTGTTGATTGATTTTTTTACTTTTTCACACCCCCAATAGGTTGCCCCATGTCACTAGTAAGAGAAAATGACTCAAAACTGAAGATAAAATGTAGGCGAGTAAGGGATTTTTTGCTGTTCCCAATCCCAAATTACTAGTAAGAAGTACGTGCTTATCATGACGATCGTGAAGGACAAAAGGTGTAATAATTTTTATAATTTAATTTGTATTTTTGGATTGATTTAATTTGCCATGTATGTTTATAGTGTGCTTCTTTGGAAGGAACATTCTGCCCCCAAGTCTCAACCTCATATGACTAATAGGACATAAGGATTCAACATCATAGATTGAGATGGGTGGTAAAAGAGAATCGGGTAAAGAAGTTTAGTGCTTTCTGTTAAAGAGAGAGCTTATTTGAAAGGAGGAGTTGTCATTAGTAAGCTTCAAGACAAAATGGTAGGTAAAAAGATCGAAATGGCAGAAACCATAACAAAGATGAGACACATAGTGAAAAAAAGGAACAAAGTTAGCCAATGTCATAATAGGCAAAGAAAAAAAAATGATAATGGTGTGATTAATATATCTGCTAGTAGATGGAATGCTTAGAATTATTTGTACACACTTTTCCATTTTAGATTTGCAAACAATGCTTTGATACATAGTTTATTATCTTTTTTTTTTTTATGATTTTTAAGTTTTCTGAATGTTTGAGGAATAATATTTGAAATGGAATCATCAAGGAATAAGTCCATGTTTATTGAAGTTGAAGGGTCTGAAATGTGAGACTTGTGTGGATGAAATCCAAGTCAAGAGGGGAATCAAAAGATTCGATAAGTCTTGAAATATGAGACTTGGACGAGACATGAGCCAAGTCAAAGGAGTGAATCCAAAGATTTGATAAGTCCTATAATATAAGACTTGGGCGAGATAGGATCCAAGTTAAAGGAGTGAATCAAATGATTTGATGGGTCTGAAGTACTAGACTTGGGTGGACAGGTTCCAAGTCAAGGGATGTGTGATTAGATGAGTCTTTGATGAGATCAAGAGACATATGCAATGTTAGAAGAAGATTTTTGATGTGGGGAATATATTGAGATTCATATTCACCTGTGAGTGAAAGATTGTGAGAAAAGAAAGATGAATCTCTAGATGTACACCCAAGATTCCTTGTGGGTCGTAGAGAGAAGATAACCAAATTTACTCCTTATAGGTTGTGAATTAGTTGATTTGACAAAATATTTGCAATTAAAGCTTGAAATGGTTGTATAAGGATATTCTTGGGTATACATACCTCATAGAGTGTACTAATATAGATGTCTTGAAAATTAAGGGTCATCATTGATGAGATTCTTTCAAGATTCATTGTTTAAGGTGTAATGGACATAGATGGTTACGTTTTTCAAGTGTTTAAGCTTATTGTTGTTGTGTTTCGACAACAAGAATAGAGATGTGAGGTGTAGGATCCAGAATGGAAAGAATATAATCAAGTTCAATTGTTCTTTATGATGGACCCTCTTCTATTCTGTCAAGGGTTGAAAGAGAGCCTTGAAGAAAATTCAAGCTCTCATTAGGTGTTAGAAGATTGTTGTCCAAAACAGGTTTAATGTCTATTTGGACTAAAGGAAGAAAATCTATAGAAGAAATAGATTGGTTTGAAGGGGAGATGCTTGACCTTTGTCATGATCTAGTTGAATTTTAGTATGTACAAGAATGGGGACAACAGTCAAATCTTCATTTGAAGTGGAAATTTACATGTCATAAGTTACAAGAGCTTCGTTATGAAGCTCTATGGAAATGGTTCCAAAATCAATTAAGTCTTGGAAAAAATGACTAAGAGGTGTATAATTATCACTAGAATGACCATGCATGTGGTGGTATTCACTATATTCAGATTCATTATATGGTGTAAGATTAGCTTCCCCATCGAGAAAAGGGTTTCATAGGTGGATATTCAATCATGGTAGCCTTTACTAATCATTGAAAGAAAGCTGGATAAAATTTCTCGAGAGGTGTGAATTGTCATTTAACGGTACATAGAGTAGTGTCTTCAATACAAGATATGATGGATTTATAATCAATGTTGTTTGAAGATGTACCATGTTCATGATTTTTTCCCTTTGGATCATGATTAGGTGGTAGGTCTCCAGCCAATATGTCTCCATTGTCAATAAGGTCTTGGATGTAGTTGCGAAGTTTTTTTGCAATTTTTGTTTGAAGACCATCTATGCAATTAAAATCACAATAGGTGTTAGGTATATACCAACCTGTCTTAGGTTCTCCTTCAGGGAAGGGTTGCTTGATAGGGTAAGTGACCATATTGGAACTTTCCAGTTGTTTTAAAATGCTTGAAAGAGATTCCCCAAAGATGTATATTGTCTCAATTGTAATCAAGAGGAGGAGGAAAGGTCTCTCTTTTTGAGATGGTGACAGATGGTGTAGAATTAGTCTACTTTAATGGATTTTTCTATAGGTTTTACACGTTTTGATTATCTCGTGACATTAGCATTGGAAACAATACGGTTGTAGTTGATGTACCTATATTTGTCATGATAATTACTAAGGTTGTTGTTATTGTGATGATTGTGATTGTTCCCATGGTGTTTATAATGAGGCTTAATCAAAACACTTTGAAATAAGGGATTTTTTGATTTGAGTTCCCTTTTGATAACTTCCTCAAATATTTTGAGGCAATACATCTACATATGAAAGGACAACTTGTCATTAAGGTTAGGGATGAAGATGCTAACCATATATTTTTCAAGGAGTGAACATGGGAATCAACTTGTGATTCCTCACCATTGTTGTAAGAATTGTGCAAAGCTTTTGTTTTGTCATTGTTTGGCATTGCAAAAATCCATCATGGTGATTTCAGAGTCAAGGTTGAAAGATAAGTGTTTGAAAAAATTCTCAGAGAGGTCTGCAAAGGTAGAGATAGATCCCTTTGGAAGGTGTAAGAACTAGTCCAAAGCTTGTCCACCTAGACTCTTAGGGAAGAGGTGCAAGAGAAATATATTGTTATAAGCCACCTCTTGGCATGCCATGAAAAATTCTTTGACATGATCTCTAGGATCGGCTTTTCCCTTGCATTTGTCAAATTTTGGCATTTTGAAAGAGTGTGGGAAGGGTATGGACATAATTAATCAAATTTGAATTGGTTACTTTTTTTTTTCATGCTCGAAATGGTGTCCTTCATCATTTTCCACTCTTGAGAAAATGGTGAATTAGTTTGTGGGAAGAATGGTGATTTATCATTCTTATGATTCTCATCCTTGTTATTGGTATTTGAATGATTTTTGAATTTTTCGTCACTTTTATTCATGTGTTCGATACCTTTGATATCATTGTTAGTGACTATAGAGGATAAGTGAGTCAATTCTTTTGCCATTGCATTTATTTGATCAAACAAGGCTTGGTTAGGATTAGAGGATGAAGCATTAGATTTTCCTTTATTATCATTGTATTATTTACTTGGTCCTTTATTGTTATGTTTGTTTGAATCAAATGGTTTTCCCTTAGGGGATTTGGGTTGTCCCTTTAAGGATTTTAATTTTTCCTCATTAAAGTCTGAGGGAAATCTTTCTCCCATTACGAGGAGACAAAGAAGGAATTGGTCATTATTTTGTTGCAAAGAGGTATCATTAGAAAGCTTTTTAAGTTGGCTATCATCCTCTTCATCAGAGTTGATATGGAAAGGATTTAATTCCTCCCATCGAAAAGGACTATAATCATGATTTCGTGTTCCCACCATTGTTGAAAGAGAGGAGGAACAAGAAGAAGTGCGATAGAAAAATTGACCCTTAACAAAGTGGATGCTAAGATTGAAGAGGGAAGAAGATGAAAAGGCTTGACCCTTAGCTAAATGTGTTCTAAGAGGGAAGAATAAAAAATGGTTATTCAATTTCACGACTCCTAATCAAAATGAGCATTAAGAGAGAAATAACTAAATGAGGTTAGATGTGCTCGACTCGTGATAAAAATGAATGTGTAATAGAAAAGAGACTTGATGAGGAAAATGCGGGCAACTTTTAATCAAAATCAATGATAAGAATGATGAAGAGATGTGAAAAGGTTAACTCTTAACATGATGAGTGTTAAGGGAAATGAACAAAAGGGGGAATTTTGATACTTAACAAAATGAGTGATGCTGAGGTGGAAGATGGAGTGAAATATTAGTTTAGATGATTTTTAACAAAATGATTGTTAAGAAAAGTGAAGAGGTTTAAAAAATGTTGCGATTGTTTACAAGGTGAATGAAAAGAGGTAAGAGGAAAAAAAAAAGTTAGTATGCTCATCTTGTGACAAAAATAGTGCAACAAAAGGAGACTTACAACATGATGAAAGATGCTCAACTCTTAACAAAGATATGTAAGGTGAAGAGACTTAGGGAAGGTGATGATTTTTATAGAATTTTAATGAGGTGTATGTAAAAAGGGTAGACTTAGGAGAATAATGAATGACATCAACTCTTAACAAAAAGTGTGCTAAAAGATAAGACACAAAAATGAAGTGGGAGTATTAAAAGAATGACAAAGTAAATGTCATCATAAGAAGTGAATAAACGATGATGAAAAGGTTCAAATCTTGTAAAAGTGGAGATAAGAACCAAGGGGAAAGAAAATATTGATTAATGATCTAAAATCAAAGCAAAGTGGATGCTTTAAAGAGAGAAGTGAAGAAATAACGAGGTTTTCGATGATGCAACAAAACTATTGCAAAGTATGACAACATAATATAATATGATAAGAATGGAAGATGTCACAACTCAACAAAATGGACGTGAAATGTGGTAACATAAGAGGAATGGAAGAAAGATAGTGAAGATATCAACAAGTCCATGAAGTAAATGAGAAATGTGATAATGTAAGAGTGATGTCGAGATAAAAGATTTTTGTCAATTTAACAAAGTGAATGTGTAATGTGACGACATAAGATGGTGAAAGAAGGATAGAGAAGATGTCATCAATTCAACAATGTTAATGTGTAATGTGACGACGTAAGATGATGGGAGAAAGATAGTGAAAATGTCAACAAGTACACAAAGTGAATGTGAAATGTGACAATGTAAGAATGTGGAATGCTTAGAGTTTAACAAGATAACATTAAACTTAAGACTTACGACAATGAAAGATCAATGTGATCAAGAGGGTGCTTGATTGTGATAAAGCAAGTATCATGATGTCAAGACTTAGTGAAGAAGAATGAAAGTACTCAAGTGCGGATATGGATTTTCATAACCCAAGACTTGGACATGTCAACAAAGTGACAAGATGGATGAAAGAGAAAATATGAAGGAAAAAGTGAAACAAAAGTGTGTAATGCGCGAAAAAAATGAGAAGTGATGAAGTGAAAGTTTTGGCCTCTACCTTAGATTGGCTTGGACAAGGCATGGCTTCCTAGGTGGTTCACTCAACTAGGTGTCATAAATATACTCGAGTGATCATGACACTATTGATAGCTAACCACTTTAATTTACCTCCTTTGAAACCCTGAGAAAAGATCTTGCTCAGAATGAATCGCACTAGGGTTTCCACTACTAGATATCCTTGACTCTAACTCATAATGCTTTACTAGGAAGTAGGATAAAAGGTTACCGTTTCTTCCACAAGGTTCCCTCTTACATGGACTACTTTGGGGTTCCTGGGAGCATCCCTCTTGTTGTCTTAAGGCTTATGTCAAAGGGAGTTTCTCCTAGTTTAAAGCGGATGGGTTTACCCTTATCCAAACCTGCATATATAATCTTTTGAATGTGGTGTTTTTTCTTATCTTTAAACTTAATGTGGTTTTTTTATACACCATTTGACAACCCACGCTGAGTTAGTAGTTTTTAAGTTTTTTAACAACATTCATGAGAGCAGGTCCTAAAAATAAGGATTAGAAAGTTTTCCAGAAGTAGGTAAAAGACAAGACAAAAAAAGTGAATCCATGTTTTTGATTTCTAAGGTCACTTAAAAAGTGTGAGGAAAGAAAATATGTGTGGGTTGGATTTGATTAAGTGAAACATGCTGATTCCCCAAAATAAAATGAGAAACTATCATATTTCTGATTTCCAAGATCACTTAGAAAGCGCGAGGAAAGAGCATATGCATGATCGTACGTTGATTTAATCTCACAAAACAAAAACAAAAACAACAATAGAAAACATGCAAAACACGTGTACAAAGTGTTAGTCAAGTTTTTGCGAGATGATGAAATG
Organism: Taxus wallichiana var. yunnanensis; assembly: GCA_018340775.1. NCBI lineage: Eukaryota > Viridiplantae > Streptophyta > Pinopsida > Cupressales > Taxaceae > Taxus > Taxus wallichiana. The sequence goes on from CM031239.1 coordinate 437,647,459, forward strand.
TGTACAATAATGGTGAAAAAGTGAGGAAAATTGGAGGAAACTTCCAATAATGCTAAATTTGTAACTTTCACGAGTAGTTGAGATAATGCGGTGTGAGGAGGAAGTGGACTAAAGAGGTGTGAAAATGAGTTTACGGTGATAAAAAGTCAAAAAAGTAAATAAAAATTGATTGAAAGCTCCAAGGATCCCTGCAAGCAATTAGTCCATTGAATGAAAAATGAAGAAAAGGGTCCTAAGGTTAGTTAAAAAGACCAAATTTAAATAAACGAATGAAATTAACTAAACCCAATGTTAATAAAGTAATTCCTAACTTATTGATGAAAATAAAATTATATGTAATGTAATCATACATTAAAAAATAAGAAGAAAAAGAAAATAAAACCAAAGCTAATAAACTAAGGCTAATTATATTTCTAACCAACCTAAGCTTATGTAGTTTTAATCTATCTCTTGCTTTTAATGTTAAACCATACTAAAACTGAAGTTAACAAACCTTAATTACCTTTAAAACCTAAGATAAAAAACCTAAACAACCTAGATTATTGAGTGAGGTTTAATTAGAGTTGACCTAAGAAGAAACTAAGCTTCGTGAGGGGATAACTTAATAAACAAAAATAAGCCTAATAAAAACAAAAAATAACCTTAATATTTATGGGCGGCTTCGTTATTTTTGATGTTATTTTGGTGTGTGATGTGTGTGCATGGTGGAAGATGGAGGCTTAACACTTGGAAGGAGGTTGGGAAGGGATGGGGGCAAGGATGTGGCTCGAGCTATGGGGGGAGGGTTCATAGTAGGTATATTGGGAGGGGTTGGGGCGGGTCAACGGGTCGGGGCTTAGCGAGCCCTACGTGTCGAGCATGGAGCTATGTATGGGGTCGGAGGGTACACAAGGGCTAGGTATGAGGTGGGATGGGCTCAACGGACATGGTAGTTAGGATGGTGAGTGGGTTAGTTTTTAGGTCGTGGAGTTGGGTCACGCAGGGGGAGAGGTTGTGTCTAAAACGGGGTAGGGCGGGGACCAACTTGGGGGTGTGAGTTGTCGGCTCATGGGCGGGTAGGTGTAGGATGGGGGGTGTGAACAATCAAATTATCCTAGCTAGCCAAATTAGTTGGGGTGTGGTGTAGGGGGATATGGGGAGTAGGGGTAGTTTAGGGTTTTAAGATTTGTTTTTAATTTTTTAATTTTTAATTTAAAAAATAATATTTGATGTTTGCTCTTTGCATGTTTTTTTGTGTTGTGTGTAGGTACAAAAACATAAAAAAACAAATAATAATGGAAATTTTTTCTATTTGGGTATCAACCCTCGTTTTTATTTATTGTAAAATTTGAAATTACATGTTTTAAACCCCGATTGGCATTGTTGAGTATGATCAAATTTGTGTGGTTTATTTCGCGGAGTTTAAAATAGGATACACATAGAAATCAGATTGTTTAAAATAGATTGTGCAATTGGGAAACCATATAATAACCAATAAATCCCACTTAGAGCTCAAAAATGCAATGAGACAAATAATACTACTTAAAAACACTTGCAAATATGCAAAATGATCACAAAAGACATATATATATATATTTTAATCTTTTTGAGTTTTTAAAGCTGATTGGACTGCCCTAAATAGAAAAACACCTGCAAATACCTCTGTAAAAGATACATAAGTTCACAAATAGGATCATAGAAATAACAGAGTAAACACAAAAATGTGATATGAAATAAATGAAGAGGGGTGCAAGTCCCACCGAAAAGTGTGCCAAAATGTAAACAATGAAAAGTGACAAGTAATGAAAGATAAATAAACAACAATACAAACCTTCCGGTAACCTTCCAACGCAAACCTCGGTAGATTTTGAAGATGTATAACCTTACAAAGTGATTGATTTGTGGATTCTCTTGAACGACCTCCATAATGGCTTGACCAATGCTACGAGAAGAGACTTTTTGGCTTTGATTATTGCTTCCAAAATATTAGAAATTGGAATGTAATTTGATAGAGTAAGTGTCTGCTTTATGAATCCAAGAGGATTTCTGAGAGGGGGTCTGCATTTTATAGAGGAAGAAGAAGTTGAAAATTGGGTACAAGTAGGTGAATATACATGTTAAAAATAACATTTGATATGGTTGTAACATTTTTGGTGAAATTAGGAGCAATGATGGAATTAATTACAGAAGTTTCATCCAAAAAGGTGGTTGTACATGTAATTCAATTGCCCCCACCTTTTTAGGATTCTAGAAGTGTAGTTAAATATGATGAGGATGTGGAGTCCAAGTGGAGTCTAAGTGGATGTTGGAAGTGGCAGTTGACTAGGATGTGCACACACTAACTAATTAATTAATCATATAATTAATAAATGATAATTAACTTAGCTAAATGGGTGCTAAGGTACATGGGATTAATTTAATTAATCCAACGGGTGCAAATGTATATGATTAATCATTTTAATCAATTAATCATAAATGAGTGAATAATAGGGTGTATTAGGATAAAACTAGGAACATGTGAGTAATTTTGGGGTGTCTACAATCGTTACCTCATCTAGTTCATTCCACTCCCACATATTGAGTGGCTTCCATAGTTTTCATCTCCTCCTTGCAAGTAAGTAAAATCTTCTCCATTACCTAAGTGTCCTTCATATTCTCCTCCATATAGGGCTACACCTTAGAATCTTCATCTTGTTGCATACATTTTTCTCATCACGCTAGACCTCATGATGTGCTGCGTACATTACTTGACAGGCATTTGATTCACTTACCTTCTAATAAACATCATCCACCTCATCGCTTGTAGCACTAGCGTGATAGACCTTACTGTAATTATCATCATATCAATGGCCATTGGGAAAATGATTGTTGCGCCCTTCATGATCATTTGCAACAATTAGAAGATAAGGGTGTCATTTCCTTTGTGATACGGGAGCATCAACTCTAGAGTGTACATAGGATGACATCATCCAATTTTGGTTTTCAGGTATAGTCATGAGTCCCAGAGGTCAATGGGAGTCTAAGAGGGTTACTAGTTTTGTTCTAGGCCTTTAAAATTTCAAATTACTCACTTTCCCTCCAAAAAGTGCAATTTGAGTTTTGAAGGCCATTTTTGGCTTGTGATAGGTGTTTTAGGGATTCTTGTAGCTTATAAACTTTGAAAAAGAATGAAATGGGGGTACTAATGGGTTATATTAGGTCTTTCCATGAGTTAGAAGCCTTAATTCAATGATAAGGAGTTATGTCATGAGGTCTCCAACAAAAAATCCCCTTGTATTAAGACTTAATCATGTAATTAAGAAGGTGAAAGGCTTCCATTTGGTGGAAAACTGAAAAGAAAAGGTATAAAAATCCTAGTGTAACTTTTTCTCTCTCATTCCATCTAGATGAGAATCAAAGTTTGTAATGTTTCAAGAAGAATGTTAAAGAAAATCCAGAATATGACTATTTTTTGACATATTTCTTGACTGTGTTGGGCCTATGTGAAATGGTTCTTATTGTCGAGTTAGTAAGAAGGTAATTTAGAGTATAGAAAGGTCATTGGAGTGAATTTACATGGATTTTGACAAGATATACCTTTATATATATTTTTTTTGTGTGCTTCTCTATTTTGCATAACTTTGTACAGTCCTTGAATGGTATGACAAGCAATCATGCATGTGTTTTAGACTTGAATCATTATGGAGACAAAGGATTTAACAATGTTAAAGAAACTATAGACCTATAATTTCAAGCATTCATGGTAAGGGTTTGGTGTGTAATACCTAATGGAGCTTTGAGAAAGAAGTTACGTAATCATTTCTCATTTCACTACTTGATTGAAATAAAGAAAGAGGAATAACTCAAAACATCAATTTCTCTCTTTAGCTCATAGATCTAAATCGTCACTTCGCACACAGACGCAAATGAGCCTAGTCGACGACTCTCAGGATTATATAGCAAGCGACCATAGTTTTTGTCATCCCGTTGGGTCACTATTGTTTTTCCCTAGCCGTAAAACCCCGCCTAGTTACCATCGATCCGACCTTTCCTTTTCACTTAATGTTTCTTATTCTCTCCTTCTAGTCAATCCTTCCTTTCAAATTATCTTTTTTTCCACTTTTACCTTGTACAAACCTTATCTATCCTCTCATGGGCTCATATCCAATCTTTTCATTACATATAGCAGCCCTTTTATGTCCATCTTAGTGTCCTTCGTGGGGCACCATTATTCATTTTTATCAAAAACCATATTTTTAGAAATCTCTTTCATCCTACCCAAATCCATATTAACCCAACCCTTCTTATTGTTCCCTCAGAAACCTTTTAAATGCTTTCCATATTTATCCTACTAGGCTTTGCTATCTCTTTTATCTTTCATTTTATAATCAGCATCTCGCCTTTATGGCCATCTTCATGTTTCCTCTTGGGGCATAGCTATTTTTACTCTTTTTGTCCCACCCAGACGCATATTTTTGATTTCTCCTTTATTACGATATTGCATTTTCTTTTATACCCACCTCTCATTTTGTCGTAACCTTTGTCTCGACCATTTTGGCATTTGTTTGCAAATTTTTAATGAATTCCTTTGACCCATTGGTCCTTCGTTGCATAGACATTTGAGTGGATTCCCTCCATTTTTCAGTGGTTTTTTTGACTCATAGGTCCATAGGACATTTCCATCATCTCCATTGAGGCCATACTTTATTCCCTACTGAAGTGATTCCAAAATCACCACCATTTTTGTTTCTTTTTTAGTTTTTAGCTTTTGTTTATCCTCTTAAGGATATATTATCTCCTCTTCTTTTTCTCATCCTTTCCATCCTTTCTTCATCTATCTCTTTCAAACTCGTGATTGAATTCCTTTGTGTTGTCGATCCCTAGTTTGAGGGAGAACACCTCATTAATTATCTTTTCATCCTTTCTCATTTTTTTCTCATGTCTTGCCTAATCCAAACCATTCCAAAAGGGAAAAATGTAGACATAGTTTTTGGTATCACTTCACCTCACCCCACATTCTCTCGTTATCGTCTTTTTCTACATACATACCTCTTGTAGTCTTATTTTCCCACACACTTTCATATATGTGTTGGCACCTCATTCACATAGATCTAAACACCCACCGAAGTGTGCAAAGTATTAGAATTTGAAGATTCTAATAAATATGGATTTAATCAACTTACATATTATATAATGTTACGATAAATATTTAAATAAAGATTACATCATAACATAAGTAAATAAAGAAATACTTACAGGAAATAAATAACATAGGTGACACAGTATTTATAGTGGAAAACCCCAATAGGGTAAAAACCACTTTGAAAATAACCTTTTACTTCAGAGAATTTATTTTACATCTAGTAAGATCACCTCCTCCTTTGAAACCCTATTTACTAAGGGTAAAACCAAATCACTTGATTTGCACACCTTTGATATATTTCCCGAATATGTCAAATGAGAACCTAAAGTCCTTTTTATATAAGGTGATCGGGTATGTCTCGACCCACCTTTTCAACCTAAAATGGTTGACACATACATTTAGGTTTATAATATTTAATATTAGAAATATAATCATTTCATGATATTAAATATTTAACCTAAAGTATATACCTAGGTTAGCATATTTAATAATAGAAATAGAAATATTTCATATTATTAAATATTAACCTATATATTAGTGATGGACCCATATACATTAAGGGTTGGTCAGACCACTTAATCATTATGTTCCAACACTCCCCCTTAATGTTAAGTGGGATAACATATGCCAATATATTACCTTCCATGGTACACTACAAGATTTACAATCCTTAAACCATAAAGGTTTTAGGCTAGCATATCGGTTGAAGGAATTATAACACCTTCATCATACTCAATTTACCTTTTGGTACAAAAATATTTGGAATCCAAAAGATTATCCCATGATCAATGGCTAAGTATGATTTGTGAGTTTTACATGTTCTCATAGGTTCTTATAAAAGGTTATTGAACCCAAGCACATAGGATCCTTTTACAACCAAGGACCTCCTTAACAATATACTTATACTGGATGTTTACCAGTAAACTCAATAACACTAAAGAGTTTACTAAAGACCGTCTTTAAGATATTTCTACATTTCTTTCTAAAAAATAATCCAAGGAGGTATACATGCCAGAAGGTCTTTTTATACTTTCATGAAGGTCTTTTAAAAATTCTTGAAGGTTATTTTAAAAAAAATAAGTTCCATTAGGAGGTGACATTGTCATGCACACTCCCCCTCAATGGAAAATATGAAAATCCAAGTTTTTCATGAAAGTGACAAAACTTTGCAACACTCAGGGAATTTGTGAAGATGTCAGCAACCTGCTCTCTAGTTAACACGAACTTGAGATTTATGTCATCACTTAGCACCTTCTCATGGGTGAAGCATATATGTATCTTAATGTGCTTCATCCTTTGATGTTGAACTAGATTCTTAATTAAGAGTAATAAAAATTTGACCACCACATAGAAAAGGAATACTTCCTTTAGCTTCCATGTGTATCTCTACCAATAGTCACTATAACCACATGGCTTATTTACTTCTTCCATTGTACTTCTCTACCTCAGTAGAAGAAATTGAGATTGTTGATTACATTTTTGTTCCAAGTAATGGTTCTACACCAAAAAAATTGAACACATATCCAATTACATTTTATAACACAACATCAATATGGTTAGAATCACAAAATCCATATAAGAAAGTATTTTCATTCTTAGTATAATGCAACCCATAATTGATTGTTCCTTTATATATATATATATATATATATATATATATATATATATATATATTTACAAGATTCCAATTATCTCTAAAAAGGTTCTGCATAACCCTTGAAGTAATTCCTACTATATAGGAAATATTCGATGTAGTTATAGTTAGATAAATCGAACTATCAACTAACAACATATATAAAATATGATCAACCTTTTTCATATGCGATTTAGGATCAATATTTATTCCAACTTCTATTGAAGTAGAAAATAGTTTACTATCAATCATAAGAATTTTTCAATAAAATGGTTGCATATTGTGTTTTAAAAAACAATAGAATGAAATACATTCATATAAAGAACATGATGTGAGAGACCTAACTCATTCATTTTTAAGTACTTCTTTAAATTTCTCTTTAATCCTATGAATTAAATCAGAATTCACGGACATAAGAAAATCATCAACATATATACATATAATGATAATATGTGAGTCTTATTACTTAATGAATATATCATTATTAGAAGAATAATTAACAAAACCTAACAGTTTAAAGAAGGAAACAATTTTTGCATACCAAGCTTTAAGAGCTTGTTTTAAACCATACAAGGATTTCTCAACTTACAAACATAGTTTTCTTTACTAGTTTCTTCAAATCCTTTAGGTTGAAACATGTAAAGTTCTTCTTTTAAATCACAATTCAAAAATTATTTTTCTTATCTATTTAGTGGATTTCCCACCCAAATTGAGCGGAAATTACAAATAAGGCCATAACTAGTACTCATTTTAGCTACAGGGGCAAATGTCTCAACATAATCAATACTAGGTTTCTAAGTGAAACCTCTAGTAACAAGTCTAGATTTTTGTTAATACTACCATCAACATTATATTTTACTTTGTATATCCACCTAGACCCTATAATACTTTGCGGCTTAGGTTCATACAAGGTAATTAATACATGGTACATATGATGGATTCTGGTCATTTTCCTAAGATTAATAGGATTTGAACTTTCGAACATATATTGAGCTCAATTTAATTTCTTATCTAGGAAGATAAGAGTTTCACAAACATCTATAGCATCAAAATATCATCATGACCATTTATTAAATCAAAATCAAAACCATCATTTAGAAGTATTTAATGAAGTAACTTCAAGAGAAGAAGAAAACACTTTTAATAGAATTAGATCTAAATTTTATAGATATAAAGAAACTATTTGATCATAACTAATTATGTCATTACTGATGCATACTAATTAACCTCCTATGATCAACATAATAACCCCAATATAAAGGGCTCTGCATTATACCCCGATTTATATAAAAATATTTCCGACCATATAGAAGTGAAGAAGAGACCCCTAAGAATGCATAACATCAAATTTCTAAAAAAGTAAATATAGACAAAGATCCAGCCAACTTAAATTTGACATTTAAATGACCGTCACAATGGCTTATTTTGATCTATCGTGACGGTCATTTTGACCGTCAATTTTAACACAATGAAAGTTTTCTAGAATATAGGAACTTAAATTTGATGTCTAAATGACCGTCATCTTGCCTTATGTTTGGTCTACCGTGATGGTCATTTGACCGTCAAATTTAATGTTGCTTAAAACTTGATGTGTATTTCCAAAATATGAAATTCTAAAATTTCTTCTTTTGTATAATATTAGGGAGGTTATATTTTAATAAATTATAATAACCTATTATAATTTATAATGTAAAAGTATATACACTTTAAAACTATGAAAATTTTGTAAAATATTTTATATAATTCTTGAAAAAAAAATTTAAAACTTTTATATGGCTATAACTACCAATATTTTAATAAATATTTACCACACTTCACGTGGGCCACTAAAAATTAGAATTTTTTTAATTCTCCATTTATACCGAGACTTTCACATTTATACGAGATATTATCTCATTTTTTCTCCACTCTCACTCTTATATAAAAGAAAACCTTTAAATAGGTTTATTATCCTGTAGTCAATGATATATATAGGTTTCAAAAAACTAATTTTCACCTTTTTAATGACCAATCACAATAAAACATATTACATTTTAGATCATTTGTACATGTTTTTTAAAAATATGTATTTATTTGATTTTTTCAAAAAGTAGATTCTATTTTTCTATTGGCTGAAAATAAATTATAAGCATCTCAAGTTTTTTTATTAATAAAAACAAGAATTTTCAAGTTTTTTATATACTATACTTTAAACATTATAATTACAAAAATATTAAATTATTGTAATTAATGTATCAAGTACAACATTAAATTTTCACTTTTTTAATGACCAATCACAATAAAGCATATTACATTTTAGATCATTTGTATATAGTTTTTTTTAAAATATACTATACTTTAAACATTATAATTACAAAAATATTAAATTATTGTAATTAATGTATCAAGTACAACATTAAATTTTCACTTTTTTAATGACCAATCACAATAAAGCATATTACATTTTAGATCATTTGTATATAGTTTTTTTAAAAATATGTATTTATTTGATTTTTTCAAAAAGTAGATTCTATTTTTCTATTGGCTGAAAATAAATTATAAGCATCTCAAGTTTTTTTGATTAATAAAAACAAGAATTTTCAAGTTTTTTATATACTATACTTTAAACATTATAATATCACTTTATGATATTTTTTGCTTCCAATTTCTATTTATTACTATATTTACTCTACATGCATTCCAAATTGTTGCAAATATTGACATGCTACTACAATTTACATAGTAGTCTTCACAAAATGAAAGTGTGGTTATAAGCCTCCCACCATACATCAACATATAATTTGCAACTGTGAAGAAACAAACTAGGGACTTAACTATATTATATAACCAATTGTTCTATCATAACTTCTCGCCGACTCTTTACGCATACTTGCCACCATAAATGCAATCGACCGCGTGGTCCACAAGCAACACCATAACCTCTTCCTCCACTAAAATGCACCTTCATCGGCAGGATTTGCCATTTCATGGCCTTGTTTATATAGTTTTTATAAACTATAAGATATAAATGAATGGGCCATCCCCTTACATGGATAATATAAATGATTACGGACACATGTTAGGCTTTATTTAATAAGTATTAAGATTTAAAAAGTAATCCCTTCATGGCAAACAATAAACACTTTGGTCCCCTTATTAAAAAAAGTAAGCACTTAGATTTTTTTTAAACATATATAAACCAAATCTAATAAAATTTATATTGTAAGTGGTTTAAACTAACCATATCTATAAAATATGATTCAAACTTAGGTTTGTTTCTTTAAAAAAAAAAAAAAAACTATATATAGCTAGATTTATAAGTTAAGTTTATATATGATTTAAACTTAGGCTTAGGTTATGGTCATTGACTCTTCCCTCAATCCCATGTAATTTTAATATGGTTTAAGGCTTTTAATATATAGTTTTTTTCAAAACTATATAAATTTTAATATGATGTTTATATAAATTATTATATAAACCTTATTCTATATTATATATATATTTATTTAAAAATAATAATATAGTTTTCAAATTATATAGGATATAGATATAGATTAACTATAAACTATATTTTTTCAAATCGAATCCTTTTAGAGGGGACCAAAGAACATGGGTATGAATTTACCTTCCGAAATATTTAACCTACAAACATTTGAAATTATAGAAAACATGAAAATTATTTTATATAGTAATAAATTCTTTCCTTTTCTGTATGTGATTTTCACACAGGTAAATATTTGAAGCCCCTTTCACCTGTGCATACATCAATCTCTAAACAAATATTTACTCCATATAATTTACAAAATGTAAATGAAAGTAAGAATCATATAATATTACATCCCCCCCAAAAAAATAAAATAAAATTAGGGATTTAAAATTGAAAAACCTAAAAATTTTACCGAGAGTTTAATTACACAAATGTAGTGCTAAAATAAATTGAGAAAAAAGGAAGGGGATCGAGATAATTTTAAATACTCTTTTAGGTTAGTTGAAAAAACTCGTACAAATTAAAGAAATAAAATACTGATTCTAATAAATACGATTTAATCAACTTACATATTACATAATGTTCTGATAAATATTTAAATAAAGATTACATCATAATATAAGTAAATAAAGAAATACTTGCACAAAATAAATAACACATGTGACACAATATTTATAGTAGAAAATTCTAATAGGGTAAAAACCACTTTTAAAAATAACCTTTTACTTGAAGAACTTATTTTACATCTAGTAATACCTAAGTTAGCATATTTAATAATAGAAATATAAATATTTCATATTATTAAATAACCTATATATTAATGATGGACCCATATACATTAAGGGTTGGCGAGATCACTTAATCATTATATTCCAACACAAAGCTACGGTCCCTTATTTATGATTTCTTTTCAAGATGTTAGCAAGTATATCCATAATAACCAATATCAAAGCATACATCTAAGTGTAAATCACTCTGAAACATCATATCACGAGCTTATAATGGAAACACTTGTAATAAGGAAACCTAAAAGATTAGATAAAAACTAATATCAATTTCACCATGTAATCACCATATTCAGATACATCAATAATCATGATCCAACCATAATGATCCATTCATAACAAGATTATTACATACTAGAAGTTGAATACATAACAATCAATACTAACGAGCCTTTGAATCATGTGCACAAGTAGATCAAAGAAGCATAACACCACTAATATCTCATCTACTGATACTTAAAACAATGACATACAATATATATATATATATATATATATATATATATATATATATATATATATATATATATATATATATATATATATATATATATATATATATATATATATATATATAGGGGCATAGTCTTTCCCTTCACTTTCCATGCATTCTAAAAATAGACTACATGTTTAAAAATAGCTGGCATTAATAGTTGTATACTTTTATAATGGAGTTAATAATAGATTATCCTACAAATAAAAATTTCTTTAATTCTAATAATAGTATGATCCATACATGACCTTTCATCTTCTCTCTAGACACCTAAAATCCACTTACACAATTTCAATAATTAAATTGCACTAACTATTCTCTTTCCCGTCATTTAGAAAATTGATGACACTTGACAAATAAACACCTCTTCTCCTCTCATTGGGTCAATTAACGAAACTTCACTAATTAACCATGATCTTCACTCTCTTTTGGTAAATTGACGAAACTTCATCAATAAACCATCATTTTCCCTCTATTCTCATTAATTAATTACATTTTTAAATTAATTAGCCTTCCTATCACTTAGGATGCCGATTAACGACCTTTCGTTAATTAGTGTTCACTTCTACTTGGGTTAATTAATTATTATTAATTAATTACACTCGCTGCTCTAAATCAATAAATCACTGTTTATTGGATCAAATTTTCCTCTTTCATCCCTCAAAATCATACTAATTTTCCTTTAATTAGCTTATATAATTTTACCCTTACCCATTAATTAATCATCTTTGATTAATTAAACCTCTTTCAAATCCCACAAACTACGCATCCTTTGTTAAACATGCATGCAATTTATATTTCCTCTTTGGGGTTTATCCCACATCCATCAAATTACTAGCCTTGCCCAAATTGACAAGATATATAAGGAATTCTCCTCCTTACTTTTCTTTTTAAACCTCATTTGCATTAGTGAAAACTATAGGAGTTTTGATCTTGAGCATTCTCTATTGATTTGGATTAGCCTCTTAATCTTGTATCCATTCACTCAAACTTGAGTAGTATAGGAAGATCAAAAATAGCCTTGTAGCCTTGTCTTGGTGAGATTCCATTCTCAATTCTTGAGGTAAACAACAATCAACTTTTATTTCTAAATGATCTAACTAGGTTCATGTTTATTTAGAAATCTAAAGAGTAGGAATGACTTAGTATGTTAGTTTGATTCATTCATGTTTCATGCATTTGAAGAAGTTAGTTTCTATAAGCTCTTATCTTGATGGTTCTTGTTTGATTTGGCTTAGCTTTAGACTACTAGGTGTTAGTATATTTTAATTAGCTTTGCAAGGTTAACATGAACACATTTGGCATGCTCGGTGGGAAAAAATCCATTTTCCTTAGCATTTGATTTCAAGTTTTGTTAGTTTTGTCTCAATTTTGGCTTGTTGGAAGAATGTGTCAGTTGTGTTTTCATTGATTTCATGTGGTCTAGGTGATCTAGGTATGTTGGCTAGGTGATCTAGGGTATCCATAGATGCATATATATAGATTGAGTCTCTCAATTTTGTATGAAGGTCAAACAAGTCCACTTGGTCTAGTCAAGTTAAGTCATTCCATGCTGAGTCAATTGATGCCTTCTAGGTGCATGTGAGTCATGCAAGTCTCTGTGTGTAAAGTGAAGAAATGAAATTATTAGAGCATGTGTATAACAGGTTAATGAACTCATTTTAAGGCTCAAAATATTAAAAAGAGGGTTCATAGAAAAATATCATCTTTAGCCAAAAAGCGCATTTAGGACACCCGGTTTTCTTGCATGCAAATGAGATGGGATGGATCAATGAAGAGATATTTTGAAATTTTTTTGGAGATGATGAAGGAAGGTTTCATTGTGCTTCATGCAAAATTTCAGGTCTTCAGGAGGTCATTTGAGAAAGTTACTCAAGTTTTTGCAAAACTACCTTTTTGAGAAGTGCATTTGGAGCAGTTTGGCTTCTTAGGTGTCAAAAAAATATACATGGGTGATAAAATAAGTCATAAGATATATTTTTAGTAAAATTTTCTTACAATCCTAGTGCAAAAATAATTTTCTCAAAAGGAGGTATATTTGGAAAGTTATCATCATTTTAGTGGAGCAATTGTTTCCTCACGAAGCTGTGTTTTAAGGCATTAGAAGTAAGAAGATGAAGTTTCTCTCAAAGGTCTTATTTGGTTACTTCTAAAGTTCTTATCAGTTCTTTTATGATGTTTTCTTGGCTCAGAAGATGTTTGAAGAGGTTTTCAGGAGTCTTCTTGCATCAACCTTCTCATTTGGTGACTACATATCAAGAGGTCAAGCATTCTTGCACTATAATAGTCAATTGTGAGAACTTAAGAATCTTGCATTTGTTATAACAACATTAATATCATACTTGAAAGCTCAAGATAGGGTTCTTTGAAGGTCTCTCCATCAAGATGTTAAGACAATGTATAGAGTAAAAGAGGTTTATTACAATTGACTTCCTCAAATGGGCTTTGTTTTAATAGTTACCAAGGCAAAGTGAAGTGCTTCAACTCCTTTTTTTCCTCTGAAGATAAATCCAAGGTACCTATTTCCTTTGGTGAAGAATTATAGGGTTTTTCATTAATGGTCCTTGTCTAATAAGTGATTGTGTAGTCTTTTCTATCTTCTCTGCACAATAACAACAATGTTTATAAGAAACCTATGAGATTCTCATGACTCAAAAATTGTTGGAGATGAAGGTATTCCATTCCACGTGCCCATATAAATTAAAAGATTCTAATTTCATCATGTTTTGCAAAATAAATTGAATTTTAACCTCTCGGGTTTGTCACTATAGCCAATACCTTGATTTAGGGTTTTCGATGGAAAAATGGTTGGATCTCACATTTTCACCAATGAAATATCATAAGATTTGGATGAAATATCGTGGAGTAGAAAAAAATGTTTGAAAAACGATTTTTGTTGAATGATAACATATGGAGTGAGAATATTCCAGCAAAAATTCAAAAAATGTGCACAGGATTCTATTGGATTGGTTTTTTTGACAAGTTCTTGGTTTTGAGTAATTGTGTGCAAAAAGGATCAAATGATTATGGAATTTTGTTGCTAATAGGTGAAATGAAGTGCCAAGATCAATATACTCCTTTAAACAAGTGTCTTGCAGGTGAAAGGAAGATTTTCTTCTGCTACATTAGTTTGCATATCAGCACAGGATCATATTTGCCATGTCAAAATGCCTCTCCATGTTTATGAGGGATCTTTCTTGAGTTGTATGAGTGTCTTCAAATCAAAATAGAGCTTAGAGATCCTCCACACAATTAAGATTATGAATGGCCTCATAGTACAAAGATCTATCTATGTACAAGAAAACATAGGGTGTGTAAAAATTACCTCATACAAAAAGTATGTTGAGTAGATAATGTTTTTGAGCAATTCAAGTTGCTTTTGTTGTTGGGAAATGGTCAACTTCCTGAGGATGTGAACTTGTTTGTTTTATTCTAAGGAACATATTGGTCTTCTGAACTAGAAGTTCAGTGGAAAGGATGGTGTCAATGAGATTTGACAATGATTGGAGGAAGAAGTATTTCAAGTCCTTTAAGGCCAAGTGTGTGTAAATTTGAAGAAGCCTAAAAGGCACAACGAATTGTGAATTTGAATAGTCATATCCTCTTGAATTGTTGTAGAAGATGAAGATTCTTCTTGTGTCTTGATGAAAGTGTTTGTCTCTTGAAGTTCAAGGGTAAGATGAAGAGTTTTGGGCTCTCTCTAAGGGATTTGAAGTGAAAAGGAACTTGAAGAGTTAGATGGCTGTCTATAGGCCAAAAATAGTTGCAAAGTAAAGAATACTTCGAAGTTGTGAATGTGTCTTATTATTAGAAGATGAAGAGACAAGGTCAAGAATGAGTGAAGTCAAATAAGTTGAAAATTTTGTTGAATGATGTACAAAAGGGAGATGTTTTTTGTCATCCAAATTGTTGATGAAAACCCCCTATTTTCTTCTGTTGAAGAACTCTTTGCTGCAAAGCAAAACCTCTTGGGCTTAGCCCAAAACCCCTAGAAGTCACTTCTAGGTCTGTAGTTGGTTGTAGTGGATTGTAGTAGCTGAAGTTTTTGTAATGAAAAATTGTTAAAGAAGAAAATTCTTACTATTTTGTAGTGAATGCCATATTGATGAGCTCTTGTTTGTGTTTTGTAAACTATTGATAAGGATAAAGTAAGCTGTACTCTATTATAAATATCAATAAATAAAATTTCTAATTTTCTTCTATGTTCTTGTCATGTATGCATATCAAATTGTGATCAAAACTGGTATAGGTGATTCATAGATTGTATATTCATTGTTTGAAGTAGAAAAGAATTTTTTTATCATAGGAATGATTCACCCCTCTCTTAGTCCTTGTCAATTATAACATGGCAAACCCTTATTATGCACGGTGTTAAATAACTTGAATTCCTTGATGTATTTTGCTAATTTTACATGTGTTGAGTCTCTCTTATAGGTTTAAAAGAGATGGGATGTTAATTTTGGGCTAAGATGAATTTTTTTGACCTTTTTGAGTTTAATGATGTCATATATGTGTGTGTTTATGATGTCATTCAGGAAGTTCGCATTGGTCTTAAGCTACCCCGCATTCTTTGTCATAAGTCACATGCTACTATTAGAAGTGCTACTGCTTGGTGTCACTATGTCTACACTACCATTATGATGACCATGCCATCGTGAGGCTTTTATCTCTGTCGGTTTGTACGATGTATCACCCTTGCACCTTTGGTGTGACCCCTCCCGTGTTATTGCGTCTCTAGCCATTTGTTGTCATTCTATGTTGTTAGTATGATTTATATCTCGAGAACTATCTTGGTGTCATTAGAGGCACATATATGTATCTCTATATATGTTGGTGTTGCTTGATCTATTACTAGTCCCTATTTTATATTAGACCCATGCTTTGATGTGTTTTGGGCTGCATATTTTTTTCTAGGGGAGCGATGTTGTCATTTGGTCTATCTTCTTTGTTATAAGGGCTGCGATGGTGTACTATGTCAAATTTGGGCTCTGTTTTCAAAGTTTGTAGGATTTGATCTTGGATATTTCTAACATCTTTTGTAGGTTTTCAGTGCTAACCTTTGTTTGTAGGGTGTTTTGAATCATCTCTTGCTAACTTGTTTGATGATATTTAATGAATGTTGTGCTTTCATATCTTAGGATGGGGTTGCGTATGCTCTTCCCTTGCACCTTTTAGGTGATCTTGGGAATCAGAAACAACTCTAAGCCTTCTTACATTTACAAACACTTCATTAAATTCATGGTTAAGGGAATGAACAAAAATTGGTTAAAATGAGTTTCTTATTCATTTGATTTGCAAGATTTTCCATTTTCAATATAGTTGGATTACTTGTTGCGTATGCTCTTCTCTTACGTCTTAGGACAATCTTGAGAATTAAAAAAACATGCAATCCTCTTTCATGATGTTTTGATCTTATGGAAAACTATTAACCTTTGCATGTAGGACCAATACTCACTTGTCAAAGAATCAAGATCTAAACCAATACTAATATAATTTGTTGTAGGTTGCCAATGATGTACAAAACCATAAAAGATTAAAAAAACACACCACTATTCAAAACACTTGTATTTGCAAGTTCGGTTAAGAGCTACGGCTCGTCCGCTTAAAACTGGGGAAGTGCCTTGACATAAGCCATAAAACTCAATATGAAGATTACCCCAGGAACCCCAAAGTAGTCCACACCTTAAGGGAACCAGTGGATGAAATGAGAAGCGCTCCGCTTACCCAATTGACTAGTACACCTTTGTGAGATTAGCATCAAAATTATATTTACACGACCCGGTGAGATACGGTGAATGTAATTTATTGCTCATTTTATCGAAGGGGGTAAAGTAAATTCATGATAATTATTGATTAATTAGTGTGATTTTCATGGAAACCCACACTCGTAGAGATAATTTGTGAAACCTAGAGAGTGAAATAATAGGAAACCATTTTGCACACGTGCCAACTTAACAAAACCAATCATGTTTTAAAGAGATATCACAAAGTGACAAATTTTTTGGAGTCAAAACCTTGTTAGTTGAACAAGGGAGAGTCCATAAAAGTTATATCTACATGACATTAATCATGAAATTTGTGAAGTGTTACTTTGTATTAGTTTTTCACTTGTCTTAAGACAAGGAATTTTTTTTCCAAAGTTACGCCAAGTATTTTTCACCCCCACTTGGTCTACTCCTTTGTTTTCTTGTTTCCCTTTTGGGACAAAAGAAAACATATATATGTAGTGTTACTTAAGATTGTGTCCACCACTTTTTCACCCACTTACATCCTTCCTTATTGTAGACTGTGATAGTAAGCATTGAAGGTGTGTTGGTACGTCCTCAAATATTGAGTAGCCTCGTCTTATAAACATGTCAAGAAATTTCATTGTAGCGCGGATTGATTCATCATCAATTTTCCCTTGAAGTGTTACTTTTCTCACATAGTCTTGATATAATTTTGATACTTACATATTGTTTTTCATAAACTTGATTTAAGTGTCTTGATTATACCATTACGTTACTCACGCCTTAAGAAACACTTGGTATACTTTGCCCATGTCTCCTTCCAAACTTTGCCTCAACCTTGAAAAGTGTCATTGTTATGTTGTTTGCATCGTATAAATATTATCTAGATACTAATATATTGCAAAGCTTGATTAATGTAACTAAGGGGTATTGTTGCGTTGCTCGCATTTGTAACTTCCACTTTTTGGGATTTAGGCCTTGTTTGTATCTAGATTGGTTATAGTATACTTTGCATTGGAAGTCACTTCAACCCTTTATTAATACTTATGCCTTGTTTATTTTAAACTTGAATTAAGTGTTGACATCATGTTGATAATCTTGCGTCAAACTACCATTGAGATACATATTGCATAGGGAGTATTTCCTTATAGATTGGATTGGTTTACCAAACTTGTGTGATTGTTCCTTGTGATATTTCATCTTGTAAACTTGTTTTCTTAGGAAAATCCTTTGGTTACTTATTCTTTAACATTCAACATTCTTTGAACATTTTTGAGCATTTCCTTTTGTGACATTTATGGTTGTCATGCTATAGATTTTTACTTAGGTTTATTGTGTCCTTGGTCACATTTGACAAAACCTTTATAGACAGTCCTTGTTATGCCCCTATCAAAAGAATGGAATCAAAGAGATTAGGGTCTAATCCTTTCATTGGTCATGATTTAAGACCCATTTTCTCCTCAAAAAAATAAATATAAGACCTAATCGATCATAGTGGTGATGAATTAGGCTCACCTCGGGATGATTTAAAGTTTGATCCTTCTCACTTAGATGAATTCGTTTTAATTAATAAGGATAAATTACTTGCACGAGTTATAGAATTATGTGCCAAATTTCCACTTGAACATGAATTTATTGCACCTACCAATAACATCCATGAGGAAGAAGAAGTACAACATCCTCCTCTCATTAATATGGATGACAACATAAACCAATGATATGCTTCTACTTCGGGTCCCCAAAACAACAATAATTAAAATGAGGCACCTAAACACATGAGTGGTTATCAATTACCACCTCTCAAAATGCTTCGAAAAGTTATGGTGGAGTGTGAGTATAAATAACAACCTCCTCCAAATGAAAATGAAGAAGAACCCCAAAATGATGAAGTTACTATACAACAACAAATGCAAGTCCTTAGTCAAAAATTAGCTAACTTGGCTTCCCATGTGCATAGGGATACGGATAAAGAAACACATCAAGAAAAACCTAAGGCCAAACATAGTGAACTTCATACTAAAAACCAAGAGGGTGAAACATCAAATTATAGTTGGGTATACATACCAACTTCCCCTACTAAAGATCAACTCTTCACACAAGAGTTATAGTCCATGAAAATTATACTCACAAGCCTTCAACAAATTAATGTTGGGCATAGTAAAAAATACCAATATGAAGAGCTATGTCCTTACCCCTTTGATAGAGATATGTTATGCACACCATTCCCTAAATATTTTGATTGCCAAATATTTAATAAGTATAAAGGTAAAGGTGACCTGCGTGATCACATGAAGGAATTCTACATGTACTTTGAAGTAGCCTATAGTGACAACTACCTTATACACTTATTCCCACGTAGTCTAGGGGTCAAGATTTGGAATGGTTTCTTCACATACCTAAAGGGTCTTTCTTTATATGGCTTGAATTAATGTAAATATTTGTAAAACATTTATCATTCAATGTAGAAAGTGACGTTACCATGTTAGAATTGTGTAGCACTAAAAAAAGACCTAATGAGACCTTTGCTAATTTATTACAATGATGGAGAGGGTTAGCTAGCCGCTTCCCTTGTTCAATTCTAGAAAAATAATTGGTTAGAATTTTCATACCCAATATGAATCCAAACATTGATTTCCATTTACAAATGCACCATGTCAATAAATTTGAAGAAGTTATAGAAAAAGGAAGACAAATCGAAAAGGATTTGTTAGCTAAAGGGACACTGAAACCATTTTCAAAAGACAATCAAACATCCAAACCTACAGACAAACCCAAATTCTTCAAAAAAAATAAAAGTGTCATAGGAGATGGTATAACTGATTCAAAATATATCCAAGTAGTTCAAATTGGTCCTCCTTTCAAACTCACTAAGGGACCTATTCAACCCACAATCAAACATCAAGTGTTCATTCTTCTCACAGACTCTTTATCTAAAATACTAAAGCACGGTTGGACGCAATGAACATGGTCCAAAGATATCGAACACGAGTGCCTTATGCTGATGATACACCTAAACCACCATGGTTCAAAGATCATGAATACTATGAGTATCACTGCGTCAAAGGTCAAAAAATAAAAAAGTGTCTAAATTGAAACACTTTATCTAGGATCGTATTAATGATGAAGAAATTGAGGTTGATTATTTGAAACTAACCAAGTACCTAATCAAAAGTTAGGAATTTATAAATAACATTTCCCTAAACATGACAAATAGGGAGAGAAGAAGCTGGATCAGGGTCAATCTTCTAAGAACTACAAAGCTACCAACTACGTTTATGCTAAAAATAGTAATCCATTTGATTCACTTATTAGTTGTGTTCTTTCCTCTAATGAGAATGTAAAAATTATAAGAATCAAGAACCATGAGTGTGTTGTGGCAACATGACACACTCGGCTTTGATTCTAGAACCTCCTCTGCCTACCCCTCAGGATGGTCAATATGATCTCTTAGAACAACTTGAGAAGACCACTGCTAAGATTTCAATCTTAGATCTTCTTAAGATATCAAATGTTCATAAAGACATCCTCTATAAAATAGTTTAGGGGTCAGAAGTGTCAATAGATATTGATCCTTCACACCTCCAAGTGGTGGTTGTGCATCTTGCTCCTACTAAACACCTTAATTTTATCCAAAATGAAGTTCCACACGATGATCATACACACAACTTACCCCTATACATTGAAGTATTGTTACTCACAAAAAGATAAAAAGGGTTCTTGTGGAAAATGGGTCTGGTTTGAATATTTGTACTTTGAAGTTAGTTAATAAATTTGGATGCATAAAAGTAGACCTATGGCTAGTTGAGCATCATGTGTCCTTGAAGGACCCACGGGTGCACAAGAAAAATTTGTATTTTTCCTCTGATGCAAGAATAAAATATCAACACCACCCCGTGACTTGCAAACCCAACAAAGGGACTTCTTCCCCACTCGACACATGTCCCCTTAGGGAAAATTTGACTCCCAAGGCCCATTGGCCCATAACAAGAGTTTTATAAGGAGTTAAGAGGACTTCTTTACATCATCAAAAAGGTGAGAAAATTTTCTATCCAATGGGAATGATTTAGGGAAATTTTGAATGCATTAAGTGTGAGAAAAAATAAGTTGAAACCCTGAGCCTTTTAGAGAGTAGGTATGGTGATAATTAACCCCCTGAACCTTATTGAACCTTCTAACCCTAAATTTTGGACCTTGTGACCTCTGAGAATTGTTAGTAAAAGAAAAGTATGTTCTAGTAGATCAAAATTTTCCTGGAACTTGTTAGTGACAATTGTGGTCTCGTAACCTGGTTGTAGACACTCTTAACCAAGTCCTAGGAGTGGGTAAGTAAGACTTTACTCTGATGATTTTAAATATGTATTCCTTTCCCCACTATAATTTAACCCTACTCTTGTCTTAGATCTTGTGGAATTAAATACCTTGGGTATTTAATTGTTTTGGGTCCCTTAACCCTAAAATTTTATTCAGGGAATATTTAGCTAAAATGTCAATGTAATTAGTGATTAATTTAATCCCTAAGGAGATTTGAGCTAGGTGTGGACTTATTACACTTGTTGCTTTATAATGTGGTATTAGTAATTATTATAATGGGAAAAGTTATCAGTTGAATTTAATTGTCCTTGAGACTTTGGTTGTTAACTCCTAACACCTTTAAAAATAAAAATAAAAAAATTTACTCCATAATTTTGTAACTAAACCTAGGTTGTTCATGGTTCTCAAGTGGGTTGTTTTAGCGGGCATTACACTTCATCCTCCAAACTACTAATTGTTAATTTCATACTTTTCCCTGCATCCAAATCCACTTCACCTTGCATAACATCAAGCCTATGTCCCAAAACTACAAGATCAACATTGGTTCTCTATTCACTTCTTATTAAATTCTAGTTTTTAGCCTTGATTTGGTCCACCATGTCCTCCAATGCTTCAATTTTGTTGGCCAGAAAATTAATAAGGCTATTCCCCCTTGAAACCCTTAGAAGGACCCATGTTTAGATCCTAACCAACCAATTGTTGAAGGGTAGAAGAAACATCTGAATCCTTCTAGGCCTTTTCCTTCATCTTCTTAAGTATTATCATATTAGCTAACGCGAGAAAGTCTTCCTAATCATCTCCCAAAATAGAGCTAGAAATCCTAGTTTTTAGCTCCGGTGTACCGCTTTCACAAGAAGCAAGATAAGTCCTTGGTGGATAGGGGCTACAACTTTCTCATCTTGGAAATCCCTTATAGAAACTTGGAGAGATATATAAAGGAAAAAGGGAATACTAATCTTCTTATCCCACCTAAAATGATTAAGAAACATGAAATGGTGAAAATGTAGTTTCCTAAACTTACCATCTAACGTTATATAATTCATCAAGTGGAAGTACAACTTTGGCCAATGCCCAAGAAAGAGCAAGTATGAAAAATTCCATCCTCCATATAACATATATTTTCATCTTCCCCAAAAATTTTGAACCTCTTGATGAAGTCTAGTTCTATCTTTAAAAACATTACTGCCAGAGTATTCCATACCAGTAACTCTTCCTATAAAATCCTTAGTAACCAACATACTAATACCACGAACCTTGACTACTCCATTATCCCAAGCAAGTCACAAATTCTATAGAAAAATATAATCATCCCCTTTCATTCTCTGAAGAAAATTAGTAATCCCTCCTTGCCTAAATATTTCCCGAGAAGACATTATCGCATTCCAAACCCACACATGACGATGGTTAAAATATTACCATGCTACACCCCATTTCTAAAATTCAACAATGTAGCCTTGAAAACAAGGTTAATGGAAACTGAAAATAGATGAGACCAACTTTGATTACAATGACAAAATCCTTCTCACAAAATGAAATAATGAAAAGGAAATCCTATATCCTCCTCACACATGTCACATTAATTTTTTTTTTTTTGCATTTAAAATAATTTTGGTGTTATCAGGTAAATTACCCTCATCTCTCCATGATGAATTGACATGTTCCTGAACATGAAGATTTTCCAACGCATTCGCACATCGATTCATTTCTCTATACACATGCCTTATATAAATCTCCTCAAACTTAGGTAAAAGACTAAAATTTCCTCCATAATATATCTAATGCTAATATGGGGCTTAGCCTCCCCCTTCATAGCTTTGATGACATATAAGGAATCCCTCTCAATATGAAGCTTTTTTTTTTTTGAGAAATAGCCCATGTAATTCCCCGAGCATAGCAAATTCTTTAGCATAATTGTTTGTCTTATTAGCTATGGGCTCCACATATGTTATGATTTGAAAGCCCCCATGTTTCTGGATGATTCCTCAATACCTTCCATACCAAATCTCCCTTCTAAGCCCCATCAAAGTTGAGTTTCACCCAACCCTTCGGAGGTTTTTCCCACTTTACATTGTTCCAAAGATCTTTCTTCTAATTGGAAATTAGCTAAAAAATCTGGCTAATACCCAAGGACTGAATTATCTCTGTTTCATGATTTGGACAACCCTTAGGTTCTTTAAACTTAATAATGGAAAGGTTATTAGCCATAGCTCCTAAGATAACATCTCCTAACCTGGAGGAGATTCTCTATTTCTCCTTGAATATCTTGTTGTTCCTTTCTAACCAAATACCCCATAAGAAATGAGGGAAAAAAATCCTCCAAGCTTTAGAGAGGCATACAGAGGAGAAGGGAGAAATGAATTGCAAGTAAAAGTCGAGTAAAATTTTCAGGGAAACCCAAGATACTTGAAAATATTTTAAAATATTGCTCAATTTTTTTTGAGAAAATGAACATTGCTGGAAAAGATGCTGATTTGATTCATTATCCTTTTTAAACAAAATGCACTGGTTTGGGATCATCATACCTTTAGCTTGCAAATTGTCTATGGTTAAAATTTTACCTTGAACCACATGCCACAAGAACAAGTTTACCTTAGGAATAAGAAATTTTTCCCATAATTTTTCCAAAAATGGATTGTAGGAGGAATATTATGGGCTATCCCATAACCTGTCTTGATAGAATATTCTCCATCATTAGTCAAATCCCAAACCAAAGAATCCTCTTTTGGAAATGAAGGAATATGAAGGCCTCCTAAATTATAGTTCAAACTCCTTATAGTGTCCTTGGATTCCGTATCTTGTCTTGCCCAATGTAAATATTTCCATTTCCATCCCCATTTGACTTTATCCAGTAATCTCTCAAAAGGCTACCCATAGAATATTTAAAATGAGGAGCTAAAACACTCCATGCAACCTTTGATTTATGAGAGGAGAATATTTTATCCACCAATCATCCCAGAATCTAATATTGGTACCATCCCCATACTCCCATTTTCTACCTTTCATGAGTAAAATTTTGCATTTGCATAGCCCATTCTAGAAGCAAGAACCTTCAGGAAGTACATTATTGGATAGAAAAGCACCCGATCCCTATACCCATGAGGATATTTAGCTTTAAGGATTTTTTCCCATAGACCCTCCTCCCTCATAAGCCTCCATCCCACTTTTGCAATTAGATCCAAATTAATCATCTATTAATAGTTTCTAATAATCTTTAATCAATTCTAAACACATATTTAATTTGTTTTCTCTACCTAAATCCTCCATTTTATCCTTCCTAGGCCCTCATTTAATAAATTCACCTCCCTTTTCCTTTATTTAATATTTTCACCCTCCACCTACCCATTTACCCATTTTATGCACTCCCAACTTGTCCCAAACATTCAAAACCCTAATCCTACCTCTTATGGGATCATTACCTCAAGCTCACTACATTTCCACTTGCCCAAATGGATGGATCTTTACAATCAAAGGCAAACCATCGGGTTTCCATCGACCCTATAAAGATGCCATTAACCCTCCTTTTTCAAGATGTAATTTTGGAGACTTCGTCTTTTCTTATGATCTTGCCTTCATTTTGTGCTTTCTCTTGCAATTGTTATGGAGATCTTGTGCTTTCACTTTGGGATATTTTGGAGATATTTTCTCTTAAATGATTGGATCTTATTTTACAATTTTTCCATCATATTATTCATTAGATATTGTGTAGGTTTAGATATCATCCAAGAGCCCTGTCTCGGCCTTCTCGGGACCTCGGTTTCCATCTACGGACCTTTGTTCTTTCCCATCCTTTTTCCATCCAACCCTAAATATGTCCCTAGACACCATCAACTCTTCCAGGTTGCCATCAAACTAGTTTCCATTTTGTTATCCTATTTTTAATTTAGATCCCCAATCATCCTCTCCCCGATCTTACAGTCCATCATGCCTCATATCCTATCTTTTTACCCTCTCTATCATCTCGGATCTATTCTGCACGGCCCAGTCACCCCCGACTCATCCGAGTTGACATCGATCAAATTAGTATTTATTTTACTTACCTTTAGATTTAATATTTTTATTGCATCTTTTCTGTTAGATCCGAGTGTCGGATCTATTGTAGGCTCTTGAATTTTCATCTCAATTCATCATCATCTCTAGATCTACCTCCAAGGCATCCAGTCTACATTTTCTATCACTATTTAAGTTGATCTACTCCAATCACCTTAAAATAGGCTCTGTAGTCTCGAGTCACTATTGACATGCAAAAGTTTAGTTTAATTTATTTAGATTAGATTTGCAATATATCACTTCTTATTGCATTTCAATTTTTATTCTGATTGAGATTCTGCTACATCTAATTTATCAATAATTGATTTTACTTATCTTTATCAAAACATGGCTTGAAGTCCATCCTAGGAATTTATCACTTCTCGGGATTGACATTTTGATAAACCCACCTATTTATCTCTCCACAAGTTGAATCATTTTCAGGTCATCTAGCCCACCAAGAAGAAGGATCTCTCATTTTTCTCCTGTAAACATCACCATCCCATCTAAAGGTACCTTAAACCCTCTCATACTTGGAGTTTCTTGTCTTCTTGTTGTGATTTCACTAATCTAAAATAGGTAGCGAGGAAACTTATACAACACATGCACTTGGATGTATTTCTAGGTTCTAATCACATACTACTATTCATATGATTCCTAAGAGAGAAAACTAGTAATTGACTACTATATTTGGCATATATTTATTTCTTTCTCTTTGGTATTACACACCCTATAGCCTAGTCTAAACATTATTTATTTATATTTCATGACCCTAGACACCAGCGCCTAGCTAGGAAACTAGTACCCAGTGCCCTCATCCTTTTGGGTGCCCGATCTCTTTTTATCTTACTCACACTTTTTGGGCTTCCTTTATATTTTAGGCATCTTAATTTCTCATGGTTCACCCTTTTAGCTATCAATTATAAAATTCAAATAAGGGAATCATATAAATACAAAGCTTTGTGACCAAAATAAAAGACCAAGATCTAAGTATCTATTATCATCACCTAAGGTTGCATCTAAAGGAATTCTAAGAGTATCAAGGCATCCATCTAGCACTCATACAAGCGACAAATGAATAAATTTCTACATACACATAGGAGGGGAAGTTCATTTTTTCATCCACACATATATCTACATTAATACATCTAGTTATTACTGTTATCACATGTACTTGCACAATGAATTCCTAGGGTACAATTTGTACACACACACACACACACAAGAACTATACGAGTTTGAGATTTAGTGCAACACTCAATTCTAAGTTCACTCTGTTAGGTAACCTCCAGTGGTCAGTTTGAATCACAATTTACATCTTTCTTTTTAGGATTTGATGTAGGTTACAAGTGAATTTTGTGATCATCCAAAGACATACATGAGAACAAAGGATAAGGTTAAAGACCACCTAGTGACACAAGAAAAACAAGTTTATGAGCTCTTGTGCAGTCACATGTGACTAGCAGAGGTCTCGATGCCTAGGAGACCTCACCCTAGTCCAAACACACTAGTCCGGTTCATCTGGAAATTCCAAGATTTAATGTGTTCGATTGAGATAATATGCTCCTTCTATTCATTAGTCTTCCAGTCTAGAATATTTCAAAATTAAGTGTGAAATCAGCTAATTATTCTTCCCTCTCTCTTACACCTAGGGTTTTTTTATATTTCTTTAGGTTATTGCTTATGTCATATCTATACTTTATCATTTATTTATCACACATGACTTTGTACTTAGGATTTCACAAGATTCTATATTTGTTAAATCATTTGGTGAAGCTACATTTAAACACTCTTAGATCCTCATTTTTCTTATTCTATCCAATCTTCTTCCATGGATCATAAGGTTCGTAAAATATCTTTTCATGAATTAATTCAAATGCTTCAACCTAGAAAATACATTCTTTTAAAATCCCTAGACACTATGTATCTCCCTAGTGATACACCACCTACTCAAGTCATTCTATCTGCAATCATATTTATGATGACTCTCTTGGTCCTAATCCAAATCAATTTGTTTACAAGTCAATTCAAGATTTACATTATTTATTTCAAGATAAATTTTAGGCTATGGAATCCACAATTAAATCACTCAAATATGAAATTCAACATCTCAAAGATGCTTCTCAATCTCATATTAGTTCTCCTTCTACATCTCATTCTCATCATCCTAGTTCTATGTCTTCTACATGTGCTCATATCAGTGAACCTCAAGTATTACCATTACCGGAACCTCTCAAGTTTGATCATAATGCTAAGCAACATGATGTTCTTCCTAAATTCCTTAATCACCAATTGATCAATTTTCCACCTACTCATTTCTATCATTCATATCATCTTACCAATTATCAAGGTCTCCCATTTTGAAATTATCATCAAATCAATGGAAATCATGAAAATGATTGCTATGCTTTAAAAAAAAGAATCAAATATCTTGATCATAGGGTTTTATGTCATTTTCTACATAAAATGATGTTACATATTCCTTTATAAATGCTAAATTTCATTATGTTCTAAAATATGATTTATCTATATCTCATAAGCATCATACCATCGTTACTAATGTAACTAAAGAGCCTCCTAAGCACCTTCCTCTCAAAACTAATCTAACTCCTCCTCCACTCAAGTAATCTATGAAATTACCAAGTCAAATGAAGTAACCATCACCCTAAATTAGTCCATTGTTGAGCCCCTAAAAAGTAATTAAGTACCTAAGGCATGAAGCCTTGTGGTGCACAAGAAAAGGGCATGAAAGCATGCATAGAAATAGTCCTTGGAGAGGTATGAAGGATCATGTCAGAGTTAGGATGGATTTAGGACTTAGTCATTTTTGGAAAACTAGAAACAAAAATGCATAGGGAGTGAATGGAAAAGCATCCGAGATACGAGACATGGATAAGCTATGGAGACTTGTGATTCAAGAAAAGGATATTCTAGGGCATCATTATGGTTATCATGAGAGGATAAGGAGTCGAGGTTGTTAAGGATTAGCGACACATGCATGCTAAAGACACTTGATTGAGGGAAACACATGGTGACATCTGACATATTCCTAGGTAGTGGTAGAGAAATCATAAGAAGATTCTGTAGGCTTTCAGATGATGATGGATGGTTAGGAGAAGATTCCTTCTGATGCTTGATATAGAGGGTCTTTCTAGATAAGGAAATATAGAGAGATAGGAAGTGAGGGTATGGGTGAAAAGAGACATGTAATGGTGAGCTATGTGATGTAAAGAAAGATCTGCTAGTATGAACATAAAAAAAAAAAATGGAACTCTCTTGATGTAATCTTGGCTACCATATTTTGGCTTATGAATATAATGAAGTAATTCTATAACACTCTTGTAATGGATCTTGATCTGTGTATTTTTCCTTTGTGTTCATGTGTGTGTTACGAGTTTTCTTGATGATGCTCATGGGTTGATTCTACTTTCCTTTAGCTGATTATGTTAATCCATGTTTACAATGCATTTAGGCTAGGAGTTAGTGTTTACATCTTGAATTCCATGAATGAATGCACTTGTTTTTGGTTATATTACATCCTCATGTTAAGAAGGAACGTTCTCATGAGGCTCACATAAAGGAGGGACTCGTGGCTTTGTGCACCTCGGGTGAGCTTCCAGGATAAGACTGGATGATATGCCAACACGCTTGGGATTGGTTGTTGAAATAGGTGGTGATAATAGAGACTAAATTTTGGTTCCATTACCAAGACCTCTTTTCAAATTTTTGTGAGAATGATGCATGATGACAGAGTGCTTGACCTTGGACAGTGTCGAAGCATGGCTTAAAAGCATGGAGGATGAGTTTTCTTAGAGATTTAGTACTAGACCTAAGTTTAATGCACATAAATGGGTAGAAGAACATTTGTATCATGAGCTATATGAGACCTTCTTTTGTTTCTTTCCAGTGGAGTTATATGAATGGATTTCAATGTATGCATCTAGATCAAGCTGGTACTATAGATCTCACATGTGGACCCAAGATGAGTATCAGAGGCTACATGATGTTGATATGGCTTGGACACGTCTTTGTTGATCATTGGTGGAGTAGAGTGTTGACAAGTTACACCTTGGAGTATGCAATTTCTACATATTCATGTCTAGAGATTGTTGAGTTTGAGTTTTTGAGAGAGCCAAGAGGATCATTCTTATGTGCTATACCCTTAGCTATAAATATCCTGATCATTACACTAAGTTTGGAAGCATTTCCTATGGTCGGCTAAGCTTCTTCTGAGTGCTAGGTGAGGAAGATAGGGTGGAGGAAGATGGTGGACCTTGTGGCTGAAAAGGAGAGGGAAGAGAGATGACTCAAGTATAATGAAGCTCATGAGAGGGAGTTAGATAGATAACAAAAAATTGTAGGAGAGATGACTTTTATGGAGGAAGACATTGTGAGAAGCAATTGAGGTTCATGTAGAGAACGTGGAGCCTAAGCACTCTGTCTACCCCATCTTGGTAAACATGGAAGAGAAAACCACTCAACTTCTAGAGAAGGCTCATCATATGAAGAAAGGAGAGGAGTCATTGGAATGCATTTGAACCCATCTGGTGACTAACCCCTGGTGCTTAGCTTTCCAAATCCAGAGATAATTATTACTAACCCAATTGGTATTTATGGAAGTGATCGATCAACACCTAGGAGGTATAAATTTTCATTTGTCACATCTATAGTTGCACAATCATTTCCTATGTTTGGAGGTATATTTTCTATAATGACATTTGGGAAAAGTACGGGTACAAAAGCCTAGGAATTGCATCTAGGAGTGGTGCAGACACACATCAGTAGCAGTGCAATATCACATGATTGTTAGTACATAGTTCGGTCTGCAATGGTGGGGACACAAAGCACGTCCACTTAAGGACCTTTACCAGCTTCGACGAGTACAAAAACCTAGGAATTACATCTAGGAGTGGTGCAGGACACACATGCGGTAGCAGTGCAATATCACAGTTGTTAGTACAGTTCAAGCACAATGGTGGGGACACAAGGCACGTCCACTTAAGGACCTTTACCGGCTTCGAGATGTGGATGCGGTGGAATAGGAACTAACATACCTAGTGGGCTGGTAGATCTAGAGGATCGGTGAATTAGGAGGGAAAGGTGTTGGTGGATCTAGTGAATCGGTGGTAGAGGTAACACCAGAGAAAATCAAGGTTCCAGATCAGGTGGACAAGGGCCTCAACCACCTCAGCAAGTATTTTTTAAATGTCTTTGCATCTACGAGATTATAAAGGGGTTGAGGATGTTGTAGAGCATGTACATAAATGTGATATGCTATGGCGTGTGAAGGGGTTTACCCTAGAATTAAATACAAGTCATTTTGTAACAATGTTGTAAGGAAATGTACATGGTACCAAAAGTGTGACCCCACTAGAGAGTGATAGATTACTCTGTTTCTATAGAATGCCTTCTTAGTTGAATTTCATATCCCTAAGTTTCAATCAGAAGAGCATTAGCATCTTTGAAGGAGATTCAAAAAGGTATGGAAAAGACACATGCATAGTTGGTACTAAAAGTATGACACCCACCAAAAAGTGGTAGATTATAACGCGCTCCGTAATTACTTCTTATCTAATTTTCATATTCGTGAGTTCAAACAAAAGAGCATTAGCGTGCTACTGGGAAATTCAATAAGGTATGGCAGAGAGTGTGTGGGAATATGATGCCCATTTTAAGAATATAGTATAAAAACTATCTTATGATATTCATCCCTCTCAAAGCATGCTCAATGGTTTTTTGGAGGGTTGATAACACCTTATAGGAGAGTGCTTTCACACAAGACTTTCACAGACCCACGTGAGGATTTGGAGGCTGCCCTACATGTTGAGGCTGTTGGAAGCATGACTATCAAGTGTTAGCCATTTTCTTGAAGCTCATATTGCTTTGTAGTGGCCAAGCAAGCTGGAGAAGCTATTTTTGAACTTGATGCATGAGACTTGTAGTGTCCAATGGTGCACATATTGTGAGGTAGAGGGGTATACAAAGAATAATTATCCTTAGAGATCGATATGTGCCATGATAGTAGACTGTGAGTTTTTCCATAGAGATCATGATACAAGTAGGTGTCTGCTACTGTAGTTCATGATTCATAAGAATGTGTCTTGTTATTGTAATATTTTCACCTCCACTACTCATGACACCAAGGATTATAGATTGATTGAACAGATACATGATGCCATTGATACTAGTGTGTGTCAAACCAATATTGCAAACAATTCCAAGAATGATGGTCATCACTATGAACGATGTGCAGATGGAGGATCACGTAGAAGAAGCTTCAGTGGAGGATTTTGAGGTCGAGGTAGTTGTGGAGGTGGAAGAAGTGAGTTTCCACATGGAAATTGTTACAACTGTTGGTCTATAGGGAACTATAAGCATGAATGCCCTGATTTGTTATAATACTCTTGGTGTGGAAAGAAGCATAAGTATGAGGAGTGCCCAGAGTTATTTGAACACATGAGACAAAAAAATGAAAGGATAAAGGCACAGGAATGGTGAGCATGAAAAGGCCAACTTGTAATGGATGCTAAGGGTGTTGCGTGAGTCGAGTTAGAAGCTATATTGGTGACAATGCGAGCTGAGGTTACACGTGCTAGGGAAATACCATATAAAGGCCACTGGTTACTAGAGAATATGTGGTGCACGGGAAGTATACAAACCCTACTCATCAGAAAGAGGTTTATCAAGAGACCATGGATGTAATTTGGAACCTGAAAGGATAAATCCAGTGCCTAAAGGAGTAGTCACGATAGTTAGAGAAAAGGAAGAACACTGAGGCTCCATAGAAGGATATGGATGAGGTCAGGGAAGTATGCAAAATGATGAGGTAGGATAATATCATTCCTTTGTTAGGGGAATGGTTATGGGAGAAAGTACCACATGCATTGGAGGAGAGTGCGAGTGATAGGTCATGCGCGCTAACCTTCCCCCTCACACCATTGATTATGATAAGGAGATTACCTTGAATACAATAGTCAACGGATGGCTCCTAAGAAATATTCTGATAGATATGGGTGTAGAAGTTAATGTTCTTACCTTGGATGCCTAAAATCAAATGGGAAGGCCCCCATTACAAATATCTTCAAATATGTTGTATATGGGTAACAGGACAAAGGTGATGCCCATTTGTGTCTTGAAGGATGATGTTATCATTATTTGTTGGTCATCAAACTTGCACCCGTGTTTTAGATCTTGAGGAATTGAGTTGTTTGAGATCACAATGGAACCATCTCCAAGTTGTGGGACCTTGCATGTTTAAGACAGATCTCTAGAGAAGGTTGGTTCCTCTATCTATTTCTACCGCTATTGCTACTTCTAGTCTTTGAAAGGAAAAATAATGCTAATGATGCCAAGGGACCATGGGATATGAGGATATCATGAAAGGAAGCAACACTAAAGGTGATAACACCAGAAAAGAGGGATGAAACTATCTGTTCTAAGTGAAAATGAAAGGAAATGCATGAAAGAAGGCTAGGCATGTGTAGCATAACTTAAAACATATTTACCAGATCAGTTTCATGGAACACAACTGAATAAGGAACTACAAGGGACGCAAAATGGCATAAGGAGCACATAATGCAAAATAAAAGGAAAGGGGAAGGAATGCAAACACATTAGGATAGGAAATAGTCACAAAATGGTGCTTCTATTACTTCTAGAAATGTACAAAGCTATTACAATGGTGAAAGAGGCCGATATCCACATGCAAGAATCAAATCCAGAGGTCTGCAACTTAAAATATAGAAAATATGAAGTCCTTAGCAAAAATTCCTAAGGATTCAAAGTATCCAACATTAAAAATGAGCCCATCTCTTAAATTTATAGATGAATCCATGGAAGAAGAAGAGAAGGAGGAAAACATGAATTTGAAATACAACCACTAACAAGAAACATTCAATTCCTGTAAATTCACCTACAAATCTATCAAATATGTTTCCCCAAGCATATTTCTCATGTTGAAGAAGGAAGGAGGGAGAACCAGATCAAATTGGGTGGTTGGAGCAATTAGATCTTCCCATTAATGCTCAGAAATTCATTTTCCCATTTCTCACCTACCGATCCACCAAGAATTTGAATTTGAATATTTAGCACAATATCCTACATCAATAACTATCTCAAAAATATAGGTGCATGCTGATTGTCAAAATTCTATAGAAAAAGATACGGTTGTTAGAAAGTTCGTAGATTTGTCAATGCACACAAAATACGTGGTGCACGTAGATTGGCTGAAAGGATGGCTAACTATGTAAATATTCTTGTCATTTCTACCATGTGTTACTTATTGATTTGTTGCAAGGATCTGAAATCTTGTTGTTGCACTTTAAGCTGGTTGTGCTTGGAACACTCGGGCATGTCGAATGACTTGTGTACGAAATTACATAGAGGAGGGTGCAAAGGATACACGTGCATAAGAAGAGGGTGCGGGAAGAAGGCAGAAGGAAGGCATGCACAACATGTGAGGGGAAATGAGGTATACTAGTGAGTAGAGAATGCATGGTCAAGGTGCACTAATTTACAAAGTAATATGGGGGTGTATGAGAGGGCTAGGGAGTTAGATGATTGAAGCAAGTGCAAGGTATGCATGCAAGGTGAACATTTGCTTAGGAAGAAGGAAAATGCATAGAAGATGCGTGCAACTCTTTGGGAAGATGGAACAAAGAGGAAAAATAAAGGAAGGGAAGAAAGGGAAGCATGCAAGGGTGCATAAGGAAAAGAAGGAATGTGCCAAGGGAAATTAAATGTGAAAAATCTTGAAATGAAGAGCTCAGATCTAAAATATGTATACAAGTTGTCCAAATAACTAGGATATTTATTTGGATAACACTATCCAAGGGGCAAAATTCAATAGAGACTTTGAAGTCTTGGCGCTGTGAAAGACAACTTTCCAACATCACTTGGGTGCCCCTGG
The DNA here is from genome assembly GCA_018340775.1 of Taxus wallichiana var. yunnanensis. Lineage (NCBI taxonomy): Eukaryota > Viridiplantae > Streptophyta > Pinopsida > Cupressales > Taxaceae > Taxus > Taxus wallichiana. The sequence goes on from CM031239.1 coordinate 437,681,911, forward strand.
TGTTATAAGAACAATGCTAACCTATGGTTTAATAAGGGGTACATAAGTTTTGAAAAAGGAAGAATGAGTTATTATCCCTCTAACTGATGGGAAGTCAACACCCTATACTGAGCCCTTGGGAGAATAATTCCTCGATAGAATATATGTGCACACTATCAGGGACCCTAAGGTGATTAATCCTACAGAAGAAATTATTCAGTTCAAAGACACTCAATCTATGAGTGATACCACTAGTGTAGCATGTGATAATTAGGCACATGGGACTTATGAGTTAATTGGGAAAAAATTGAGAGGCTCCATTACAAGAGTGACAAGGGCGTGCCCACTTAGGCGCCTGAGAGGGAAGCAGTTACCAAGCTACATTAGGGATGAAAACCTTAATGTTTTCTTATGAGCCATGGAATCTCAATGGAGATGTGAGATCGAACGAAGGAGCATGCTTGTCTACACTTTACATGGAACCATAACACATTGGTGGAAGACACATTAGGAAAATCTTCTAGGGTGGCACGAGGTGAGGATTTTGATCTCTATTAGATTCTTTAGGAGAAACATGCCAACTAAACTTTGTTTCTATGATGGGAAAGAATCTACCTTAGAACATGTCCAAGAGTGAGAGGATCTGGATGGAAGGCACAGAGGCTTTACCTCCTTCCCTTTGGGTGCACAAGTTTTATTCCACACTACAAGGCTATGTGTGTGCATGGTACATTCATTCAAATTCATACACATCGAGAAAAGGAAATGAAGGGAGATAACAAATGACTTGATTCAAAATTTTGAATATAAAAGTGCTAAGCCCTTGGTGAAGAACAAGGCACTACAGGTTGTTAAGTGCCTAACTATGGGAGATAGTGCCATGAAAGAGGATAGAATACTAGAATTATTGGGTGAACCTAGCTTAGAAGTGTACTCTGATGAGGGAGAATCAGACAAGATACAACTTGAGCGCGCTTACATGGAGAAAGAGAAGGGAAAGATGGTCTATGTGATAGATGGTGAGGAAGTGGAGAACTTGGATGTTAACCATACTATGGGTATGCACGAGGTAACAGATAGTGTTGATGAGCAAGCGCATGCCTACCATGAACCCTTCAAAACAAAGAAGGTTAACATTGGCTCAGAATTGGAACCTAAGGAGGCTACTATTAGGGACTATTGGTAAGAAAAGTAGATTTAAAAGATCATTGATCTATTGCATGAGTTTTAAGATTAATTTCGTGCAGGTACCATGAGCTTAAGGGAGTTCACCACTCTTTAGGAGATATGTGGATCAAACTAAAGGAGGGAGTGTGCCTAATTCGGAATTGACCTTATCGAATGAACGTGAATCTGTGCCCGAGATCAAGAGGAAGAAATAGACAATGATTTCTTGAGGTATCATTGAAGTTTTTGAGGAATTAGAATGGATAAGACCAATGGTCATTAGCATTAAAAATTATGGGAGGATAAGGATCTATGTTGATTATAGAGATTTGAATGTAGTATGTGTCATTGATCCCTTCCCAACTCCTTTTATAGAGGAGATCCTGGAAGGAGTAGCTGGGAATAAGATCTATTGTTTCACACAAGGATTCTCGGGGTATTATCAAGTTAGAATTGCAAAGGAAGACCAAGAAAAGATAAATTTCTCCCTTGAGTGGGGAAGCTTTGAATACACATTCATACCTTTTGGACTGAAGAATGCACTTGCTTTGTTTTCATGCATAGTGGTCCAAGAATTTTAGGATTTTATCCATAAGTTCCTTCAGGTCTACCTTGATGATTGGACAATGTATAGACTAGTGAAAGACCATTGTGACAATTTTTGGTTAATGTTCGAGAGATGCTGGTAGTTGCACATATCCCTCAAAATCAAGAAATTTATCTTCACTACTCCATTTGGAACCCTGTTAGGGCATATCATATATAAGGAAGGTTTTTTGGTGGATCTGCCAAAGTTACCATTATTGTGGGATTGGGGGAACCTACAGCTAAGAGTACGGTGCATGGAATCCTTGGGCATACGGAGTATTACCATAAATTTATCAAGTGGTATGCCAAAATCTTCACCACCATTGGAGGAATCGTTGAAGCATAGATGTACATTCCATTGGGGAGAGGTGCTTAGATGTTTGACACATTAAAGAATAAGATTATCACTACACCCATATTATGCTTTCCCTCTTGGGATAAGCCATTCCATGTACATGTTGATGCTTTGGGAATGGTGATTGGGGAAATATTAGCACAACCTAGAGAAGGAATTGTTTACCACCCCTTATGTTTTGCTAGTAAAAAGTTGACACCAAGCAGAGCATAACTATACTACTACTGAGTGCAAAGCATTATCAATGATCTACATGCTGCAAAAATTTAGGTAATATCTATTGACAACACCCTTCATATTCTACATGGACCACATGACATTGAAGTACTTAGTGAACAAACTCATTTTACAAGGGCACATATGTTAGTGGGTCTTATTGTTTTAAGAGTTTGAGTTTATAGTTGTTGTGAAACAATGAAAGAGTAACTCAGGGCTTGACCATTTATCAAGGATTGACTCAGGGAGGAGGACACACGGAGCATTGAGGATACAATCTAGATGTGTAACTGTTTAGATTGTGGTGCACACCCTCTAACTTGGAAGATATTGTTGTGTTTCTCAAAATGGGTGTGGCACTAGAGGGAATGAAGACCTTGGAAAGAAGTAGTTAGCCATACACACACCCTACATGCTAATTAGTGGAGACTTATACAAGCTAGGACACATGATGAGGTTTTGCACGGTGTGTGTTAGAACATGAGCGCATGTTACAATCATGGAGGAAACACATGGTGGGGATTGCAGGAGGACACTATGTAGGGAATTCCACTGTATGAAAGATTCTACTGGTAGGGATTTTGTGGGAAAGCATCTACTAGGATTGTATTGATTTTTGCAAGGCCTGTGACCATTTCCAGCACCTTGAAAACTAGGAAGAAGGGATGAGATTCCCTTGAGACCGATAGCTAGTAGGACAATAACCATTTGAGAAGTGGGCCATTGATTTTGTAGGACTAATTTCACCTACCATGTGAAGGATTGGTTCATGCTATATCATTACTTGCATTGATTACTTAACAAGATGGGAAGAGGAAACACCTACAAAGGATTACACAACAACCACAACAACAAGGTTCTATGGGAAAACATACTCAATAGGTATGGGTGCCCTTTAAGTTTGACTAGTGACAAGAGGCACACACTTTTTGAATGAGATGGTCAAGATTTTGTTAGCAGAGTTCATGGTGGCCCATCACAAGACCACCCCATATCACCCCAAGCTAATGGAACCGCTGAAGCATTTAACAAGATACTGAGTCACACGTTGACCAAAATTTGTGATGTGGGAAGACAAGATTGGGATGAAAATTCTCAGTCATACTATGGGCGTATATGAAAACCTACAAGAGATTAAACAAGGCCACACCATTCTAATTGGTGTTTTGGCATGGAAGATTTTTACCAAGTAGAGTTTATGCTACCATCCCTATGTATTATGTCATAGGAGGATTAGCTGATGAAAAATCACTAAAAGAGTGCATGGAGAAGTTAATGTAGTTGGAAGAAAGGTGATCACTTGCTAGGTGGAGTTAGAAGACTGAAAAGGCATGAAAAAAAGCATGGCATGATCACCATATTAAAAACAAATAATTCGAGGTTGGGCAGATGGTCTTTCTTTATGACTCCAAATTTTTGTGCCATCCTAGGAAACTAAAATTCCATTGGTTAGGACCATACATCATCTCATACATCCTTGATTTAGGTGTGTGCCAATTATAAACATTGGATGGGACAAGGTTACCAAGTTACTTTAATGGGAGTAGGCTGAAGCCCTACTATAAATAAGGCTTATGTGTAGTCAGAAATAAGGCAATTTTTCCAATTAGTTTAGATTTCTTTTAGTCTTTTTGTTTGTTTCCTTTGTCTTCATTTTTGGCTTTGTTTTGCGCATTGGTGCATTGGTAGCTAATTACATTGTAAGAGGTTCTATGCATAGGGGACCATGCATACATTTTTGTGTGGGGTGAGGTAGCAGAGATATTTTGAACATGGAGGCCAACAACTTCAATAGTGGATTGTTGGGAGAATTAACGTGAAGATAGAATAATAAAAAACATAATGGATAAAATTGTAAATTCATGTAGTTTGAAGGTGGGTTGAAATAATCTGAAGACCACAAGAAGGGAAGGATCATGTAGTATGACATAAGATAGGAAACATTATAGGGAACTACTTAGTAGACAATGTAGAGGTTATGTACTTTGGCATGGAGATGCATGTGAAGGAGGTATGTGGTAGTCTAAGTGGTATTGGAGCACCAAAAGGTTATAGCTGTGAAGCGTGAGAGGAAGTCACAAAATTTTCTTTAAGTGAAGTAAAGTATTTTATTAAAAAGTGACATTAGGAACATGTGGTTAGAGGAACTCTAAGGCATCGATAAAGTATAAATAAGAGATAAGGATAGTCATTTTGACTACCTTGCCTTAGAGAATTTCTTTTGTGCTCTCGAGATCGAAGTGCGATGAGGGTTTTTTAAAGAAGAGCAATGCAAAGTACTATCATGAACTAGTGGACTTGTGCAAAGCTATAGTAAAATTCTATGACATAACACGGAGGGAAGAAGATAATAGAGCAGGAAGGAGGTGATGTGAAAGAGAAGTGGGGAAGTTGTTGAGTTAGGGTAGTCAAAAGAGAGGAACATAACACCTAGGGCATGAGAGAAAAAGGAGAGGGAGATGGAACCAAAGAAGGCTTGAACAAAGAAATCTAGTGGTGGAAAAGGAGGACCCCATGGAGATCTACTTGGAGATGCAGTACCCACCTGGAGTTATCAAGGCCGAAAAATGGAGCTCAAAGCTATATAAATGTAAGATCAATGAGTACAACCACAAAATGACTAAAAATGAAAAGCTGATGTGAGCGGACCTTGTGTTAGACACTCTCAATGGTGGATGAGATTAGAAACCCTAAGGTTGATGACTCGGTGAAACAAGCGCTGCAAAAGACTAGGGTTTTGTAGTTATGGGAGCTGCCCTTCTTTTCCAAACCCACCCCGATTTTCAAGTGGTTAATGTTACGGGTGCACAAAGATTTCTTCTACTTTGTAGGAAGAAGAATGAGGATCACATGCCAATTGATTAGATGGTTATGGGCCTGTGGAACACTGGAGAAGATATGGCACTTGATTTATGTGCCATGGCCAAGATTGAAGAGTTGGTGAAAAAGATGAACTATGAGAAGGGGGGAGGGCATAGGTAATTGCAGATCTCCTAGACCCAACATTGAGAGTCACCTCCCAAATCATTAGCTACAAATTGGGCACATCAGAAAGGTGGAAGGACATTAATGAAGGTTCTTGTACATGGCCTATAGGGTATCTAAGAGGGCACACTACAACTTTTCCCAATTCATTGCGAATGACATCATCGAAGAGGCATGGGTAAACGAGGTAGGAGAAAATATCACTTGGGGATCCATCCTATTATTGATCATGTTCTAGGAGATTGGTGTCCCAGATGGACCAAATGAGAACATGTGGGTTCACCCACCCGTGCATGCATCCCTTGCAGTATAATTCACAAAGTTCACCTATGATTACACCATCTTGAGTGCTTACAACACTCGGATGAATAAATGGCTCGATTGGTTATACGAGGCTTTTGAGAATGAGTGGCACATCCCCACAAGTTACCACAAGTTTTTGGGGACAAGGTAAAATTTTCCGTTACCCAAAATTTCTATCTAGAAAAGTTTATGATGGCCAAAGGAGAGATGGGGCCATGGTGCAAACTCCCCTTCACATTCACAACTAGATATATGAAATGTGCCATCAACTAGATCAAGGATGTGCAAAAGTTAATTTTTATGTAGATAAGGTGGATGTTGATGTCCACACATTACACGCCACATACAAGTATGGCACTCGGCCTGCCTACGTCGAGGTTTTGGAGCTATATTTCCTAGACTTACACCCACAAGTCAACATTACCATCAAGGGGTATGTCCATCGGGTGTTTGTGTAGTTGTGCCCCAAAAAAATAGGGAGGGATTGAAGTGGAGGTTATAGAATCTCCCTTTCCAAATCCATGGGAGACCAATCCCACCCATGAAGGAAATAGAAGAAGAAGAAGAAGAAGAAGAACAAGAAGGGAAGTTAGACACTTCAAGGAAGAGGAAGTACTACATGCACGGAATAGTAGCAAGGGCACCAACACTTTAGAATAGGGTGGCACCAACACCTCATTACCATGGCATAAGGAAGAGGAAGAAGAGAAGGAAGAGCCTGAGGAAAAGAAATAAAAGAAACACGATGCATCAAGCCCATACAATAGGCTTGGAGGAAGGAGAGGAAGAAGAACCCATGAATTTTAAAGTAGAATTGGAAGCAGAGTTAGAGGGGAAAGAGGCTGAGGTAAAGGTCACGAGATGAAGATGAGGAACATAAAGAAGGAGAGGAGAATTGATAGGGGGTGAGAAGGTTTGATGCACAAAGCCACTACACCAAAAATTAGCCCAAGGGAGAGATAAGGGGACTCTTTACTATAAAGGAGGATAAGGGATTCACCCCTGGGGTGAAGAAGTAGAGGAAAAGCACAAGGCTACAAGGAAGAAGTGGATGCTAGTGTCCCCACACATGGACTTTTATGGATGACCCCATGAAGGTCTTTGTGCGTAAGATTCCAAGACACCCTCCCACCAGAAAAGTTGCATGGTTGGGATTTAATGGATAAAGACAAGTATATGCCTAGGACTAGGAAGATGCTCAGCTGGAGCATGCACTTGCCATGTTGAGGAACCTAAGTTTGAGGTCAATGATCATGTGATGAGACCATTCACTTGAATAATAAGGGAGGATATACATATAAAGTGGTGGATCCTAACCACCTAACATACGAGCAGGCATGCGATGCATTACAAAAGATGATGTCGTTAGAGTAATCGACATAGTCTAGATACAAGGGCCAATATTCGGACCTTGATCGCAGAAAGAAAGAGCAAGGATAAGGAAATAGATAGGTTGTGTAAGAGTTAAGGGAGAGCAGGGTGCGAATAAAGGAGGTGTATGACCGATTTGAAACCCTGTGCAAAACATTTGGGGGAAATGTCGATGTTGGTAAGCTAGGCGGGACCGATTATGGGGATGAGATGGAGTACCTTGAGGACCTCGTGGGGATGTTACTTCATTAACATCAAGGATGGTGTGGGCCCCAAAATTATAGAGATTACAAAAGGAGAAGAAGAAAACAAGGTCACAATTGAATCTGGATCACGGAGTTGGAATATTTTCTCTCCCAACTCAAAGAGGCAAATATACTTGGAAGATAGGGGCTTCAATAGCTATAGAAAATGTGAGCCAATCATAGATGTGGGTGATAGAGGAATAGGAAGCCCTCAAAGTGTTATAGGAGACCATCCTCACCAATAATACATAACACACAGTTGGTCATTAACACCACAACCCAAGAAGGAGAAGATCAAGACAAAGTGCACAAAAATCTAGATTTTAGAATCAACGAACTCGAGACTCCATCACTGAATGAATGGATGAGTTTGAGGGTGTCTGTGTGGAGATAGGAGTGGCCATTAACACATTAAGGGGAAAAGTGGAAGAAATCAACCTAGATCAGGTACCAAATGTCTTGGTTGAAGCACTAGGTAAGGCCTTATCAGAATTAAAGGCTTGGGAAAAATTAAAGGAAGAGATAGATGCAGAGTTCCCGAACTCCTCAATTAGTCACATAACACTCCCCCATTCCTCAAATTATTTATTTAGTTTCTCTCCCAACCTCTATTCTTTATTCTTTTCAACAATATTTCGGTTGACATAATTTTTTTTTGGAAAGTGCGGAGGTTTTTTTGGGATGACAACCAATTTAGTGTGGGGTGATGTTGGGCCCCTAAAAAGTAACTAAGTACCTAAGGCGTGCAAAGCTTTATGAAATGTAGAAATAGGGTACAAAGGCACACAAAAATTAGTCTTTGAGATGCATGAAGGATTGCGCTGGGGAAGGATGGAGTTAGGAATTAGTGAGTTTTGGATAAAGGAAAAAGACATGCATAGGGAGCGAATGGAAAAAAACCAAATACAAATGTGGATAAGCTATGGAGACTTGCGATTCAAGAAAAGGATATTCTAGGGCATCATTATGGTTATCATGAGAGGATAAAGAGTCAAGGTTATTAAGGATTAGTTGACACATGCATGCTAAAGACACTCGATTGAGGGAAATGCATGGTAACATCTGGCATATTCCTAGGTAGTGGTAGAGAAATCATAAGAAGATTCCTACAGGATTTCATAGATGATGATGGATGGTTAGGAGAATATTCCTTCTGATGCTTGATATAGAGGGTCTTTCTAGATAAGGAAATATAGAGAGATAGGAAGTGAGGGTATGGGTGAAAAGAGACATGTAATGGTGAGCTCTGTGATGTAAAGAAAGCTCTACTAGTATGAACATAAAAAGAAAAACAATGGAACTCTCTTGATGCAATCTTGGCTACCATATTTTGGCTTATGAATATAATGAAGTAATTTTGTAACACTCTTGTAATGGATCTTGATCTATGTATTTTTCCTTTGTGTTCATGTGTGTGTTATGGGTTTTCTTGATGATGCTCATGGGTTGATTCTACTTTCCTTTAGTTGATTATGTTAATCCATGTTTATAATGCATTTAGGCTAGGAGTTAGTGTTTACATCTTGAATTCCATGAATGAATGCACTTGTTTCTGGTTATATTACATCCTCATGTTAAGAAGGAACATTCTCATGAGGCTCACATAAAGGAGGGAATTGGTGCCTACGCGTGCCTCGGGTGAGCTTCAGGCTAAGAATGGATGATATGCCGACGTGCTTAGGATTTCTTGTTGAAATAGGCGGTGATAATAGATGCTACATCCATCATTACAATCCATTCTTCATATTTCATCTTTCTAAGCATCCTTTAACAACTTGATACACAACGTGTATTATCACCACCCCATGAAGAAATCTTGTGCTAAGGTTCACACTTGACTATTGAGGGAACATTACATCCATGAACCTCACAAAATGCATATTTCACACTCCGAACTTCATGAAAAATATTTCTAGCACTCCATTCTCACACATCATACTATCCTATTCTACAATCTATGCTCTACACTTTAGGGTCTATCTTTATAGAATATCTTTCAAACCATTTCCTATGACACACTCTTGTTCCACGGTTCATACTTGACTTCTGAGGGTTTAAATATGAATTGAACCTCCCATCTTCTACACTTTTCACTCTATACATCATGATATATATTTTAAACTCACAATTCAAACCATTTCTCGATGACACACTCTTGTTCTATGGTTCATTCTTGACTTTCGAGGGGTATTTTATAAATGAATCTCATCTCATACTCATCCACATTATCTCAGGGGCACACTGATCCTATAATTAACTTTACATTCTATTCCATTTACACTCACAACATATTACATATCTTGGTTGCACTTACTCTTGCTTGCTTATACTCACATGTTACAATTTTCTTCCTATGTTAGACAAATATCCAATATGTCATTATATTTTTTATATACACATGCTCATCCACATATTCTTTAGTTATGGATGCGGTATTTCTATAGATCTTTACATGTAACAATAATGTTTGGAACCGTAACTCTTACGATCCCGATCGAGGCTCTTGGGGAATCTACATTTCTACTCTTACACATCAAAAATTATATTGTTTCATTATTTACTACTTTATACTTTTAATAGCACACTATTTTCCATGGATCTATATACACTTCGACATAATATTTATCTTTCTAACATGATAATGGGTGCTTCATGTGCAGCATTTGATTCACATGAATATTTTCCACCATGGTTGTTTGATACTTTGCTTGTTACTATTTTCCATTGCTTGTTATTATATGCCATTATTTCTAGGCTCGACCTTTGTATTTTGTGCACACTATATTCTTTTGGCCGCTTGCCCTAATTGTCTTGCGACATTGTGAGTGATGTTTGATGAGTAAAATCTTCTTTTCATGGTCTACTTTTTTTGCACTATCACTTGTTTACATTTTCTTCTATAGAATGATTATCACTTTTTTCTACTAACACAATTTTATAGCTACTTTGTTTACATGTGCCTTGTTTTTTACCATGCACATTCCCTCCCCCGTAGGTCATTAGTTTTAGCTCAGCACTAGGTCCTCTCTTTGGGCCACATTCTCCTGGTGATGTCACATGTACCCCAAAAAAGGGGGACATACATTGGGTGAATCAGTCACCCATACAACACATCGAGCTTTAGAAAAATCTTGCACACTACAAGAAAAAAATACGATTCTGATTCTGAATCGTTAGAATAAATGTGGGAATATATAATTGAAGAATTATAGATCCACAAATAAACAATTGAGGATTATAGATTATAATGTGCAAAAATTAAATAGATGTTTACATATGCATATAATAGTTAACAGATTATGAATGAAAGAAAATAACAATAGCTGAAAGTAAATGAGACAAGAGACACCATATTTAAGTGGAGAAACCTGAAGGAAAAAACTCCATTGAAAAATCATTGTCTTATATTAAGAATTCAATAGTTTAACCCAACACTTCCACTTCACTCCTCGGTCTCACAATAACAATAATAGACTTCTGTCTCACTATATAACAACTCACATAAGTAGCTAAGTATAGATCAATTAGTCTATAAATACATTATCCAAGCAGCCCAATCCCATGAGGGATCATCCTATTTATATAGGATGGGTGAGCGGTTATACCACTTCACTCTTTTCAAAGTTGTGAAAGACCGACTAAGATTATTTAAAATAATCTTTAAGACAAGGGCTATCTAAGTGGTGGTCTACCAAATGGTATCCCCACTTGACATTAACACCCCAACACTCCCCCTTAATGTTAAGTGGGGAAAATAAAAAATAGACATGCCAATTTTAACTTTTTCTACAAAAGGATTTACAGATCCTTGAATCAGCAACAATGATTTAGGCTAGCATGCAAACAAGGGAAATCAACTGATCTTCCCATACATAAATTCTTAAGACAAGTTCTTTACATATGAATACTTACATCAGATTATGGAGCCTTTTATAAACTAATGCATACCCACAACTAAATATTCACTGGGATTTACAAGTAACTTCACAAAGAGTGACACATTTAATTATTACAAAAATGGAGGAAGTATTGGAAGTTTACAACAACCATTAAGAGGTGGAATTTTCATGCACACTCCCCTCAATGGTAACTATAATAGGTCAAACAAGGCACAAAATTTTTTAAACTTCACAACACATAATGGATTGGTGAAGATATCTTGCTACTTGATCTTCAATAGAAAAAAACTTGAGATCAATATCACCATTCAAGAATTTCTCTCAAATAAAGTGCATACGAGCTTCAATATGCTTGGTCCTTTGATGTTGAATTGGATTATTTACAAGAGCAATGTAACTCTAGGCATACCAAGCACTAGGAGCTTGCTTAAGACCATACAAATATTTTTAAGCTTACAAACATAAAGTTCTTGAAAACCTTAAGGATGACTCATATAAATTTCTTCTTTTAAGTCACCATTTAAAAAATCATTTTTAACATCCATTTGGTGAATCTCCCAACCATATTGGGTAGATAATGCAAGAATAACTCTTACAATGCTCATCTTAGCAATAGGAGAAAAATTATCAACATAGTCAATACCTAGTTTTTGAGTGAAACCATAAGCTACTAGCCTTGCCTTGAACTTTTCAATCTCTCCTAGAGAGTTATATTTGATTTTGAACAACCACCTAGATCCTACAATGCTTCTTTTAGAAGGAGGAGGGACTAGTTCCCAAGTGTCATTTTTTATTAAGGCATTGTATTCATCCTTCATAGCCTGAAGCCATATATCATCTTGAGATTATTCTTCAAAGGATTTTGGTTCTACCTCATAGAGGGTCATCAAGGCATGATAAGTATGTTGAATTCTAGTTATCTTTCTAAGATTATCAGGCTGAGAGTTTTGAACAAGAATTTGAGCCCATTTAGGAATATTAGGTTGCAAGACATTTTGAGATGACTCCCCCTCAATCTCCATCATATCTAGATTAGAATGATCAGCCTCTTGAACTTCTGTTTCCATGGGAGAAGAATTATCAGGCTCTATCTCTAGAGCAACAGAGGAGGGTTCATGAGGATCATCAGAGAAAGTTATTTCTAAGACTTAAACATTTATATTTTCAACAATTTCATGCTTTAATGGATCATAAACTCTCAATCCTTTAGTTTTACAGCCATAGCCAACAAAAATACAAGAAAAATAGGTTGGATCAAGCTTCTTCCTTTTGGATTTTGGAACGAGGATAAAAGTAGGACTATTAAATATTCTTAAGTGAGAAATATCTGGTTTTTTCTTTATCCAAAATTCATGAGGGATATCTTGATGAAGAGATTTAATAGGTATTATATTAAGAATATATAAAACAATGTTTATAGCTTCAACCTAAAAGAATTTAGGCATATTAGAAACATGAATCATAATCCTAGCCATTTCTAAGACAATCCTATTCTTTCTTTCTACAATGCCATTTTGCTGAGGGGAATAAGGAGTAGTCAACTCTCTTTGAATCCCACATGACACACAAAACTCATCAAAAATTTTATTGACATATTCACCTCCATTATCAGTCCTAATTCTCTTAATTTTTAGATTAGAAGCATTTTCAACTAGAGCTTTAAATTCCTGAAACTTAACTAAGACATCAGACTTATTCTTAATGAAATAAGACCAAGTCATTCTAGAGTAATCATCAATAAAAAAAACAGCATACAAAGCACCAATGAGAGAAGGAACCTCAAGTGGACCTCTCACATCACTATGAATCAATTCTAATAACTGAGAATAATTTAGATCATGATGTTTGTGAAATGGTTGAGCATGTTGCTTACCACGTAGGAAACTTTCACAAGTTTCATGACCTGAATTTATCTTTGGAAGACCAAAAAAAAGATTCAGTCTAGACATATCATATAAGATTTTGAAATTTACATGACCAAGTATTTCATGCCAAAGCTGAATATCATTCCTAGAAGAGGAAGAAAAGAAAGACTCAGACATAAAACCATCAAAGATATACAAGCCATTTTTCTAAATGCTAGAAGCAATAACATTTTTAAACTTATCTTTTACATACCACTTATCTTATAGCAAAAAAACATTACAGATATTTTTCTTTAGTTAGCTGAGAGAAAGACAAAATATTCTTTTTTCAATTAAGGAACATACAAGACATTCCTAATTACACCATTTGATAGCTTAACATTGCCACAACCTTCATACCTAATGATTGAGTTATCTCCTAGATAGATATTATCTTCACATTTAAATACATATAAGAGGATACCAAGAGTACAAGTCATGTGCCTAGAGGCACCACTATCAAGAATCCATTCATTGTCATTTGAAGATGAAAGGGAAATATACAAGGCAATAGATTGCTCAACCACATTTGCTTGATTTTTCTTATTATTAGGCTTGCTTTTCTTAGCATTCTTAGCTGATTTTTTAATCTTTACTCTACAATCAGACTCTTTATGCCCAAATTTTCCACACTTATTACAAGTTCCATTAAATTTGACTTTAAAGTTATGATTGTTCTTAGGATTTGATTTAAATCTAGATATGATATTAGACTTTTGATTATGATTGTTGTTATTTTTATTATGAGTAGACTTATGATTCTGTGAGAACAAAGCTTGAGAAGTAGTCTCTTTTAAATCAAATTTCTCCATGACTCTGTCTTCTTAAATTAACAAAGAAGACAAAATGTCTAGATCAGGAAGATCATTCTCATTCTGATACTTAGAATTAAGAATTGAGATGTAGTTTCTAAACTTTTCATGAATATTAATCTAAATTATGAAGTATAAAATCTTATCTTGAAATAATTCACAGTTGCAACCACCTAATTGGGATTTAATGTTCTTAATTTTAGCCAAATAGTTGAAAATTTTCTCATCCCCCTTCATGGGTTTTGTAAACAACTCTAAAAATAATTTAATTATCTTAGAAAATCTATTGTCTTCATGCATGATTTCTAATTGCTTCTATGCTTATGCAGGTAAGTCCATATGACCTATATGCATAAAGAATTCATCTCTAATTCTTTGTAATAAGATGGACAAAGCTTCCTGATATCTCTGAGAGAAGGAGATAAGGTTTTTAAGGGTAGCTTGTCTTCTTGTGGGATATTTTTCAATACCATTCACAAGATCCTAGATATTTCTATCCATGAAACAAGATTTTAACCTTACCCTCTAAATACTATAGTTTGTTCCATTCAAAAGATGAGACTTATCCAATGGAAAAACTGGTAGAGCTGGCCATTTTTATGCTCGGACGTAAATGAAAACAAATTCATATAAAAAACCGTGTCAAGGAAGCCAAATAGAGACAAAAATAGCTATAAATCTTTTAAAAATATATACGAATGCAAACAACTCAAATTTAGCCAAAAATGGCTTGATTTGGTCAAATTTAAGATCAAATCGATAGAGCCTAGTTGGGGTTGAGCTACAAATTATTTAACAGACTAATTTGGAATCCGCAAGACAAATAAACTTAGATAACCCATAGAATATTTTTTTGGAAGCCGTGGTACAAAGAAAATGATTGAAAAAATGTGAACAAAACAAAATGCGACACACATGGAGAATTAAAATATGTGTTGATAGACAAATGGTTCGCACTTTTGGTGTAACCATAAAGGCTAAGCCAAAAAGATACATGGAACCTTTTAAATGGCTTGCACTTTGCAAGTCTTAGCGAAGATTTACAACTATGAGAAGAAAAATACATGTGTCACTTTTCAATTAGATTAGACTTCGTAGAACACGGACTTGAGAAACAAAGAACTAAAACAACCGACACTGCGAAAGTACAAAGATAGATGTCACTTTTCTATTAGCTCGTACTTCATAGTGTAGCTAATAAGACAAAAGACAATAAATTAAAAAAGTAAACAAATACACGTGTCTTTACTTAATTGGTTCACTTGTTAGCACTCGACACAATGCGAAATCAAAGTCGGTAAAAAATAATTAAATGATGCCACTTGTCAAAAAATTAATGACTAAAGGATCGACACTTGGTGGGTTTCCTCCAAAATTTTAATAGAAACCTTTGAGCAGGCTAAAGGTCTATTGAATAAACCAAACTTAAAATAGAGTTTGGGTAAGAAAGAGGTATAAGACAAATGTCACAATATAAGTGGCTAAGTCAAATAAAATACTAACACCTTGACACTTGATACGTGTCAAAAACCAATTAGTTTGCACTTTACAAATGACAGAGGGTGACAAATGAAAAAAATTAGAAGAAAATGTCCAAATACTATTGGTTTGCACTTCACAGCGTAACCAAAATGACTAAGGAACATTGAAGACACATGGAGCCTTTTAAATTTCTCACTTTTCACAAGACTCGATGCACACTTGAAAAATGTGAAAAGGTGGAAAATTTTCATTGGATAACTACTACCAAAAAGAAAGATTGACCAATACGAAATATGTAGCAATTCTATTGGATCAGATTTGGAAAATATGACAAATGCCAAATTAAATATACTTGGAGCAATTCTATTGGCTTATCCTTTGTAAATGACACAAATAAACTAATTTTAAATATGGAGCTACTTGGAGCTAGATCGTATTTCACAAATGACAGAGGACAACTAATCCATGTTTGACAATGAGGAGACACATGTAAAGCCTTTATTAGCTCACATTTCATAAAGATATAAATGTCTATTTATAAGACTAACAACGTAAAGCTAGCTGGATAAAAATTATTGTCTCAAGCTTTGCAGAAAAAATAGCTTAGTAGAAATGAAAAAAGTCAAAAAAGACTAACAGAGAGAAAAAAGGTGGCACAAAATGCTTGGCCTAAGCTTCGCAAAGACAAAATTTTGTAGAAAATGAAAGATCTAGTCAAAAAGATGTTAGATTGAAGCCACTTAGCACTCTAAGAGTGGGTGTGAATTTGTAATCATGAAAAAAAGGAAAACGAAGCTATTTGGAGCAATTTTATTGGTCCAAACTTCGCAAAACTGACAAAACAAATCCAGATGGAAAAAATGATTGGATCGGTCTTCATAAAAGAAGATCTAGCAAAAAATAAAGATTTATAAAGATAGGGTGGATTTAAATGCACTAAAATAAATATATCTAAGGAAATATTTCGAATCCACAGACAAAAAATAGCCCTAATGGTGATAAATGATGTAAAAAATTAAAAAAGCACAGAAATAACAATTTTAAACTGTAAACGATCACAACCAAATGCATAAGTAAAGAACTAAGCATGTAATAACGATTTAAATATTCAATTGACCAATATCCAAGTAATTTTGGGGTGAAAATTAGAACTTTACACCTGATTTAGCTTAAAGTCATTGGTTGAATTTTTAAGGTTTCGCATATCAAACGATCTTCAAGCTTCTTCACTCTTGCAAGCCAAAAACCATCCAGATCTAGATTTTCACACACATAATGACCAAATATAATACCATGTTGAAACAAATGTGGGAAGATATGATTGAAGAAATATAGATCCATAAATAAACAGTTGAGGATTATAGATTATAATGTGCTAGACATTAAACAGATGTTTACATATGCATATAACAGTTAACATATTATGAATGAAAGAAAATAACAATAGATGAAAGTAAATGAGACAAGAGACACCAGATTTAAGTGGAGAAACTGAAGGAAAAAAACTCCATTGAAAAATCACTGTCTTATATTAAGAATTCAATAGTTTAACCCAACACTTTCACTTCATTCCTTAGTCTCATAAGAATAATAAAAACTTACGTATCACTATATAAAAATCGCATAAGTAGCTAAGCATAGATCAATCGGTCTATAAACACATTAGCTAAGTAGCCCAATCATGTGAAGAATCATCCTATTTATAGAGGATGGGTGAGCGGTTATACCGCTTCACTCTTTTCAAAGTCTGTGAAATAATGACTAATATTATTTAAAATAATCTTTAAGAAATGGGCTTTCTAAGTGGCGGTCTACCGGTTGGTATCCCCACTTGACATTAACACCCCAAAAATAACGACCCAAATTCTCGACTTGGGTCCTCGGTTCAATATAGACACTAGTGCATCAATACTGAGACACTAACACAAGGGTGCTCCTCTGTACCTTCCCGGGAACCTATGAATAGGGGCGATTCTTGTTATTTTCTCATATCAACACATGATTAATAGTAGTTCATAGAGTAGTTTTCACAATACATGCACTGATCCTCTGCTTGTTAAAATGTATTATATCTCCTTTTTCTACTGGGATCAAACTGGAAAAACATAGAACAAAGAAAGATCACACCATTTACAATGGTATATAAATTTGGGAAGCATTCATGGACAAATAATAACACTATACCTTTCTCCCCAACTCTCTTCTATCGTGGTGTGAGATCACCCAAAAAATCACACTTGGCGTGAGATCACCCAAAAACTCATTCTTCTACATCAGTTCAAGACATTGTATATCATTTTCACTCATCATGATCGTTGCACACTTTCCTTTTACTACTTTTTCACATTTGTACATACATTCTACATACTTTTCTAGGAGTTTTCATAATAAATTAATTTTACTACTCGTTCACTCTTCTTTTATAGGTCCATCCTTACTATGCAATAAGAAACAACTCTTCATCAAACTACAACAATAGAAAGTACAACCTTTGTAAAACTCATACGCCCAACCCTAGGGTCACTTCCTCTTTTTTTATCTACCACGCTTCATTTTCATCACTCCATGCTTTCACTTATCTCTATCACACACTTTAACCATCATACTCTGCATGGTTATCAGGTACACATCTCTTTTCCACTTTATGTTATCGAGTATTCACTAAACAACATAAAGTGGGGTAAAATTTAGACACAAAATCACATACTTGGGTACATTTCTAGGTCCTAATCACATGCTACTGTTCATATGATTCCTATGTGAGAAAAATAGTAATTGACTATCATCTTTGGCCTCTTTTCCTTCTTTCTTGCTTTCTCTTTGGTATTACACAACATAAATCCTAGTTTGAACCTTATTTCTTTATCTTTTATGACTGCGGACACTTTGGCACCTAGCCAGGATGCCATTACTAGGTACCCTCATCTTTTTGGGTGCCCCCAACCTCTTTCTATCTCACTCTCTCTCTTTTTGGGCTTCTTTTATCTTTTGGGAATCTTATTTTCTTATGGATCAGCCTTTTAGTTGTCAATTATGAAATTCAAACAAGGGAATCATATAAATACAAAGATATGTGACCAAAAAAAGACCAAGTTCTAAGCATTTATTATCATCACCTAAGGTTGCATCCAAAGGAATTCTCAGAGCATCAAGGCATCCATATAACACTCATGCAAGGGAAAAGGGACTACATTTTCTATAAACATGCATAGGAGGGGAATTTCATTTTTCCATCCACACATCTATCTACATTGTTACCTAGCTATCATCCACTATCACATGCACTTACAAAAGGGATTCCTAGGGCATGATTTATACACACACATAAGAACTACATGGATTCTAAGATATAGTACGATGCTTGGTCGTACATTCACTCTATCTGGGTACCAATGAGGTCAAGTATGACTCCCCATTTACATATTTATTTTTTAGGATTTGATGTAGTTTGGGGTTTTACAGGATGTCCTTTATTTTTTAGGTTATAGGAAAATTATGTGATCATCTAGAGACATACAAGTGACCAAAGAAGAACATTAGCGAACAACTTTTGACACAAGAAAAACAAGTTTCTAAGATCTTGTGTAGTCATAAGAATGCAACATATATCTCTTGTGCTTAGGTTCCCTCATCTTAGTCTAGGCATCTTAGTTCCGGATCATCCTAAAATTATTGGATTTTACGTATTCGATTGTGGTAGTCTGTTCCTCCTATTCAACAGTCTTCTAGTCCATAATATTTTAGGATTAAGTGTGAAATTAATTAAGTATTCTTCCCTCTCTCTTGCACCTAGGATTTTAGATTTCTTTAGCTTATTTATTTTGTCGGATCTATACTTTAGCATTTATTTATCACATGCGACTCTATAATTAGGATTTCACAAAATTCTATATTTATTAAATCAAATCCATCTCTTCTACTAAGGTAGAATATAGAAGTGCGATGGAAGCAATGAAAGAATCCACGTGGCTAAAGAGGTTGTTGGAAGAAATTCACATGGAAGTTAAAATAAGTGCTCCTCTTTTATGTGATAGTCAAATTTTTATTGATCTTACTAATAATCCAATTAACATCAACAAACAAAGCATATAGATATTAGGTATCTTATCCTAGAAGGTACTCTATGGAGATATAGATATATATTTCTATCCTATTAAAAATCAAGTGACATATATATTCACGAATCCATTGTGTTATGTGAAGTTCTGCAAGTTTCATGCAATGCACGGCCTTTTAGAAATTCTATTGAGGATGAGTGTGCATAAAAATTCCACCTCCTAATGGTGAACATGTTTTTTTATTCTTCACTTCTATACTTCTGCTCCATAAAAGCATTGCAAAATATCTTTTTATGATCTAAGTAAACTTATCGTGCTCTAAGTTTACTATATAATCTAGTAACAAAGAAATTTTTTAGAGGAGGTCCTTCATTTATAAAAAGATCCTAAGGTGGTTATATATATTTTCCATGAGATTGTGAGACGCAATCTCAAAAATCATGTTTATCCTAAATCATCACTTCTGATTTATGGATTTTGAATCCTTTTATACTAAAAGGTTAGTTTAGCATGATGAAGATGCATAAATCCTCCAAAAGTGATATGCTAGCCTAAAACCCTCATTGTGGTTTAAGGATTGTAAATCCTGTTGTATAAATGATCCAACAACATGTGCTAAATTTGTACACTTTTAATCGTTTCCAAGGATATAGGAACCCACCATAAATTTTATGGTTCAATTACTCCAAAAATAATTAATTCCTAATTATAGATACACCTAAATATGATCTCTAATCATAACATTGAAACGTGCATTCATTTTTACTTTTTGGATTATGGATATTGAAATCAAAAATTAAAAGTCCATTTTCCCATTTTTAATGATGATTACTTAATAAAATTAATAAAAATATATAACTAATTTTATCTAATCGAAAGCTTCACCCAAAAATTGAAATAAACATCCACAACACAAATTTGATAACGAAGTTCACCTGAAGGCCATGTCTCCAGATTCTTGAAAAGAGAATCAATCTATTTAAATTCCAAAGAAGTACAATTACCCTTCCATGATGACTATAGAATTTTGTAATCTAAAAATGGGCTAATCTAAGACTTTGGGAACTCTGTAATTTACCATAAATTGTTTCCAAGTTGATCGTGGCCCCTATAGTGTCTTCACAGTGTGATCCCCCTACAATTGTGCTCAAAAACACCTACAAATGGATATTTTTAAACACTACATGAAAAAATTACATTTATGGAATCCTCATGAAATTATGAGCACTTTTCATTTTTAATCCAAGGCCTGGTTCGAGCCCCTAAGTGCCCCAAAATTAAGGTTTTCCAATTCTTCCCTGGTTAGTCTACACAAAGTCCGCTCTATGCTTTAATAAATCCCACCGAGCTTGTTTAACTACCCGACCGAGCCACGGATGATTCGCTTAGTGTGATGTGATTTGGAACCTATGGGTCATGAGTTCGAGCTACATGCAACCTTTTTTACACCCATCGGATTTTTTTAATGTGAGGATAAAATCCCACTTTGGTGGGAGAGGTAGCCCTTTTGTTTATATTTGGGTGGGCCGACCCTATCAACTATGGCATAGGCCATGGAAGTAACATTTCATTACCATTTATAATACTCCCTAGGTTGTGGGATGAGTCATGAATATTGTGTTGGTTGACGCCAAGCTATTTCTATTATTTGTTGACGTGTTAATCCAATTGACATATGTATAGGGGATGGCTTTGTTAGTTTAAATGACCCTATGGGTCTGCCAAGTCATACAACCGAGTCATGTGGCCAAGTTGGCATAAAGAGGTATGCTACACCGATATGTGGGTGGATGAGGTGCCGAGTTGGTAAGTTTGACCCCAAGCTATGTGGATACGCTACCAAGCTAATAGGGGATAGCATAATACCAAACCATATGGATATAATCTTGAACATAATAAAAGTAATGTGATCAACCCGATGGGGAGTTGAACATCCCACCGAGCTAATAAAATAGCTCACCAAAGCTATACATTAAATCCTATAATGTAATACCAACTCTTCCATACAAATATATTCCCACATTGGAGGAGTTATAAAAATATGTGGCATATATAATCGAAATTGTGATAATGACAATATGAAATAAAGGCGACAAAGGCACCTCTCCTATAAAAGAGTGTTGAACTTGGTGAGGGCCTATAGCAAGCAAATAATAGGGCCCACCAAATTTTTTATGTGTCAAATAATGGAGGCACTCAAACACAAAATTTCAACATTTTTCACCTTTTTGCCAAAGCGCCACATGTCAACGCGTGATTCACTGTTGACCATCTTTGACCTATTTTCAACCCAACCTTTGATGTTGATAACTTCTGCATCTGGACTCCATTATTGGAGTTATGTATACCGTTGAAAAGGTATCAGAATGCTATACAATGTGGTCATGGTTGAGGGAGGTTGAATAAACTTCCAACACCCAAAAATCCTCTAGATCAATAAATAGGTAATGTTGGTATATAAACCCCAATTAATATTAAGGGGGAATTCTAGAACAATAAAATTAAGTGGGTTTAACCCCTTAAATTATTCCTATAGAATTTATATTTAATTATATAGTTATAAAACTTAGTTTATAATTAATAAATAAAAATATGAAATATTTTTATTTATTAAATATAAAATTTAGTTTATATTTAATTAATTTAGAATTAATTGATGTGGAGGAGTGCATCACATGAAGTCACACCCAACCACTCCACTTAAACATGTCTCTCGGGGCCGGGTAAAATATATATTGAAAATTGTTGGTGAAAAAAATTTCAGGTGGAAAAACTTGTGGATTTCTTGCCAATGTTATAGGAATCTAAGTCCCTCTAGTTAACCGGTACAACTACCATATATGCATGCATGAGAAACCGTGGATTCCTACAAGTGGCTTTATGGCCGAGGATCCAACGGGGCACTCCAATAACCCCGAGGAAAAGCTATAATCTCTTGCTAGGGAAGACTTTTTTTGGAAGTAGGAAAGGGAGTGAGAATATGAGGTAGGAGAACTAATGCTGCAAGTAGAAAATCAGATTCTGCACACACTAGTTAGAAACTTCATCACATGCATTCATGAGAAGAAACAACTCGTAAATAACAACAAGACCAAATATAATTTATTGATCACAAAGTATAGAGAAATCCCTTAGTCAAAAACATAGAAACTCCTTGTTCTTATATTGATTGCTTAAACAAAAGTTGTACATAGTGTGGGAATGGAAGAAATTTGAGAGTGGAGGAAAGTGGAAGAAAGTGGCTATCTCTGTTGCCTTCTCTAAGTACAATGCACTCTTGAATTTACAAGATCAATCACCAACCCTTTGAAATGGGAATGGATTTACAATTTATAGAATGAGAGGTGACTTATCATCTACCCCCAATGACTTTTCATATGTCCTTATGCAACTTAAAATTTTTCAACTTCCTAGGAGAATATTAAGTCCCTTTTTATAACATAAAGGTTACTTATTACATTAGGAACATTAGGACATATGAAAAGTACAACCCCAACGTGAAATTAGAATATTGGAAAGTGAGATAAAGTTGGGGGAAGAGGAGAGAGAAAGAGAGAGAGAAGAAGAAGAAGAGGAGATGTCATTCTCGTTGATGGAAAGATCCAAATGTAGTGAAACTCGAATCTTTGAAATATTTTCATACTATGAAATTCCTTCAAATTATCTCATGAACGCTCACCAAGTTGAGTGAATTTTCCCCCTAATGAATGCAAGTCCAAGCCTGCGTATGATATACTTGTGACCCGAAATATGTTGTGAGTGTTGAAAAACATTGTCCAGTTCCCTAAGATGATCATCCCTCTATGCCTCATTGTGCCAAAATTTCCCTTTGAGAATAACCTACTATTAATATTACGTGTCCACATAGAAGATTTACTATTTTTAGTGAGAGTGATTTTTGCCTCTTCTCGACCATTGTGATGTGATGAACTCCATCATTTGATCATGTGCACAATACCCTTTCCTCACCAATTTTGGGTTTGCATACTATTTTTAGTAAGAATTCATATAGGGAATTTACTATTTTTAGTAAGTGGTCATTTTAATTGTTTTCTGCTTTGGACAATCATTTTGGATTCCTAGTGACCTTGGGTACACACTGCTTTCACCACAATTGCTTTTGATGATGACTTTCCAAACATAGCAAGTATGTATAGGAAAACTTACTATTTTTATAAAGTGTGTTTCCAGTGCTTGATTTGTGATGGAACATAATTTTTAGACTTATCTCATCGTCATGACCACATCCTTCTAATTTCACATAATTTTGTCCACTAGAATCTTTGGGAAATAAAATTTAAAATTTTCACCAAGCAGTGGCTTGAGCATAGAGTTGCCATGACAACCATTAATGGAGTTTAAAATTTATAGGTCTAGTTTTTGTCTCCATTTGTAAAAAAAAAAATCCATTGCGATATATTTTTCATTTGGAGCTCGTGTGCAAGTTTTTAGCTTATTTCCATTGTCGAATGATGGGAAATTTGACGAATGTGAGCCGGTGCACAAAGTGAGGATTTTGTTGGAACAAATAATTCAGAGCACCATTTGACCTCCCATTTGTTGCATCATGATTGTCTTGAAAAATGTGGAATTATGTAGAAGATGACACCTCAATATGACTTGTATCTTGTGAGATATGAAGATTTCTTGATTGGGTGACTTCACGGTTATCTAGCAAAAACCTTCATTTTCTTCCCATTCTTCATTTCTTCAACACTTTTGATCATTCCTTCCCCTAAAAACTATGTATTTTCATGGATTGGGTGTTTATGTGGCCATGGTAGAGCTGGTTTGGATCAGAAATGGTGGACTGGGTGTTTGGACAAGCTTGAGCAAAGCCATGACATGGTGAGGAGTTGTGGAGGAGAAATGAGAGGAAGAAAATGACTAAGTGCCAGATTTAAATTTTCAAAAAATGCACATGGAGGGGATGGGAGAATTTTTGTTTCCCTAACATCCCTCACCTCAGGGAAGTGAGGGACATGAAACTCCATGGTGAGCAAGAGGACGACACATGTCCTCGATCCGACGACAGGGGATTTTCTTGAAAAAACACTATAAGCACTAGGGGCTGAAAGCCAAGACCACTGGATGACCAAAGGACTCCCCATAGGGGCTGGGAAAATTTTTCCATGTCTTTTTCCTTGACCTCAGGGACGTGAAGGACATAAAATTCCACGGTGGTCCTGGAGCTGACACGTGTCCTTGATCTAATAACGAGGAATTTGAGCTCCAAAAATGCACTTGGGGGCTGAACTGTCAAGTCTGAAGGTCACATGAGGGTCCTAGAGGTAACATCAGATTTTCCAAGGTTTATGTACTGACCTTAGGGAAGCCAGGGACATACAATCCCTCTAGGCTCCTAGAACCGACACATATCCTCTTAAAATTTGGTGAGTCCGAATACACTCCAAGAGGGTGACTTGTGATGATGATATCTTGAGCTCCCAATGGAAGTTTTTGGAAATTTTTATATGATATTGAATTGAAATGTAATTTGGAATCCAATGGTGATAGTTTAATGTATTTATTCATCCATTTTATCCGTAAAAATTTGGAATTGTGAATTGGTACTCTATTTGTGCCTGAGAAAAACTACCTATAGATCTGATGCACCAAAGTGTTGTGAAAAATATGATTTCACCATAATGTAGGGCTTGGAATCCTATTTCTAGAAATATTTTGTGTTACTCCTAACTACATTCGGAGCTCCCAGAATCTTCTTCTGAAGCTCAACAACTATTTTTAGGCCTGTGTACTACCTAAGCTTGTGAACCCTATTTTTTATTCAGACCGCTCCAAGTCTTTCGGACTTCCCCAAACCTTCCAAAATAATTTTTATATATTATAAGGTCTTCAACTCACCTCCATGTTGAATTTGGCCCTTCCATTCCACTTTAGGGGGTTGATCCAATCTTGGGAAGGTCGGTGCTAGCCCTTCCCACAACTGCCTGTAGCTTACAAATGAACTCCTAAAATCACCTAGGGGGATGAAATAAAATTGATTGAGAGGTCACTTTGATGATTTGGATAGACCTAAGGTGTCTTGGAATGATGAGAATTACAAAAAAATAACACTGGGGTGTAGTTATCATGCTCAAGAATTGTCAATTACCCTATTGCACTTTTGCATGACAACAACTAGATCTAGCTTGGGGACATGACATGGAATTAGCATAGAAAATACATGGCATGAGAACTCCCATAATATCAACTTACAAAATATTGACCAGTGCCTTATCCATTGGGCCCTGTGGAGTCATGTACAACTTACAACAAGAGAGAGAGAGAGGAAGGAAAAAACACACACAAAATGACAGAGAAAGGAAACACACACGACACACAACATAAAGGGAAACACACTAGCCAAAAGGGAAACACACCTAACAATCACCTATGGTACAAGTCAGGGGACAATCCATTTTCACTGAAGCACTTTTTATTTCTCAAAAGTTACCCTTGAAGAGGCAACACCAAATGATGATGTTCGCAAGGTTGTTGACAAGTTACGAAAGTAGCCTCCTCCTCGATTACTTATAAAATCTAGGTGATTTCACAATTGTCTGTGTACTTGGTAGGAGTGAGTCCATTTGAGCTTCTTCATGCTCAGGTCCTTTCTTGGAAATTCCACTACCTTCATGTTATTTGAAATCAGTTTCATAGTGCCAATTACCTTCCATGTTTATCCATATAGATGATTCTCCATTAAGCATCTCATCACTGCCCCAAAGCTGATTTTTGTTCCAATTCCTTAAATATTTCGAGTTTCTTTCTTGGGTATATGCTTATTAACATATTATCCATGAGAAACATTATATTCATCCTTTATCTCTATCCCACTATGAGGCATTCGAGTATTGATGGGGGATCGGAGGAAAACTCATACTTTTCTTGTATGTCCATGACACGAGTGAAGAGATCAACAATTAGCTTGGGATCTTCCAAAACTTCTACTGCATCCAAGATTTCTTTCATGAAGTTATGCTTCGTCATTTCTTACAGATCCTCTTTATACACCTTTGAAGAATGCAGCTCAAGGAAAATATCTATAGGGATTACATCATCATCTTGGGAATCGCTGCACTCTACCGATCATTCATAAAAAAGAGCTTCATCTTTAGAGGCCTCGAAAATTCTTTCTTCTATTTTTTCATCATGGAAATCTTCTTCTACAAATGGGAAATAAAATATCTCCATTTCTTCATTTCATCCATAAACCATTAGCTCAAGAGTGGCATCATATTCTTGATCTTGAATGATCTCAATATGGCTAACCTTTGCATTGGTTAAGACTTCCAAATTAGCTTCACGCTTGTCTTGCATATTCATGGCTTGCATCAGGAGTTCAAGATTGAGCTTGGGGTCCTTTGTTTCTTTGGTGGCTCTCAACAATTCTTGTACAGATGGTTCTTCCCCAATATTTGAGGGTTCATTTTTAATGTGTTTGGTATCTTCCTGGGTGACATGATCAAGGGATTCCTCATCTTCGAATGGGAATGAGAAAAATACTTCATTACAGATAAGCACATAAACTGATTTTTCTATTTGAAAATCATCAAGAACCATTTTCTCTTCTTCATGGTTTGCATCATCGATAATTTGGGGTTTCCCTCTTATAACTCAAATCTCCTCAATGCTTCTTCAAAGTCCAAATCTCTCTAGGAAGGCATGTCTGGACCTATCAAGATGGGAATATCCTCTTCCTTCTTGTTTGTCACAAAGAGATTTGTCCACCTATTATCTAAGTAAAAAAATTTAACTTCCGATATTTCAAAATTTCGTACGTGTACCTCATCTTCTTCTTGGGAAGAAATTTCTCCATGTATCCCTTCACTGGTATGGTTGCGGATGACCAATTCATCTAAATTTTCCCTCCCAAGTCTTGGCAGAAACTTCTACTCAAAGAACATTTCGAACGAATTTGGGACATATACTACCAAAATCCTCACTAAAATTTTGTTGTCTGGAAATTTGGTGAGAGCCACCTGTGCATATTTGACCTTTCCTACAAGTGGGACCTATTTTGACTCCAAATAGTAAAAAGAGTCACCGGGTGGAGTCATGGTGAGTTTGAGAGCTTTGGAAACCTTCATGGGCATGACATTATCTGAGGAACCTAAATCTATTATGCAATTGTTCAATACATATTCTCCAACAAGAAGGGAGACATAGAAAGGTTCAACTTTATCAGTTTTTGATGCACTCAAAGAAATCATGTTCTATGAGGGAGGTGTAGGTGGGTTTGGTAGTATTCCTTTAGAATGAGGAGCTGCATCATTGGGTGTTAAACTACCACTAGTGATGTATTGCATAATCCTCTCAAACTGTTCAAGATGGGTGCAGTAAATATTTGGTTTTGGTAATATTCACTTTGGATTTGTTTGGATATTATATGAAGTCAAAGGGAGCAGATGCAAAAAAAGGGGGTGAAGGGATTGATTTTGGAGTCTAGATAGGCTTGGGAGCAAGATTTTATGTTTGAGGAATGGACGATATTTTTAACAAAATAGTAGGATATTTCAAGGTATTCTATTTTGTAGGAGAAGATTTAGATTTAGAAATGGAAGAGGAATTGGAAAACTTACTTGGAATAGCAGGAGTCTTCTTACTTGCTATAGGGTAATGTTTTAACAATGAAAAATTCATGGAATATGGAAGTGGGGATCCTCGACTCATTTTTTTATGAAGTCCCACGGGAGGATCATCAACCTTATTTTCCTTTGCAGTAGTGGAGGGAGATACTCTTTTCTCAGATTGAGAATGAGTGAATCCTGCACATGAGAAATTGGGTGCATCCTCTTTGTCTTCTTCATCACCTCCATAATACTCACAAAACCTGATTTATGTATCATTCTCAGGCTCATCAATTTCTAGGAAATTTCCACCTTCACTTTATTATTCAATCTCTTCTTCCTTTTATTGAATCTTGGAATCTACGTTCATAGGTGGGGCCTCCAAGCCGAGCCTTTAGGGTACTCCTGCAATCTGATTTCTATTGCTTCTTTGAGAAGATACCCGTAGAAATAATTCCCTCTTCAAAGATGACATCTCATTCACCAAATTTTGTAGTGACACATTGGTTCTCTCATCTCTAGGATGTTGGGAATTTGCCTTTGATGGATTCTTGATCTTTCCAGAGAGGATGAGATTATCATCAATTTTGATGGCCATCCTTTGTGATTTTATAGTGTTCCTTGGTTGAACTCTTCGTAGGAGAAATCCTACCTCTGGTGGTTAAGAATTTATGAATAATCTCTTGATATTATTTTCAAACGGTGAATCTTCTTCGATATCTTGTGAAGAAACCATTCTAAGTGAGCCACAAATTCTCTCATGGTTTCACTTTCTCCTTTCTTTATTTGAGCCAACTACACCAAGAGGTCTTGACAATCTTCAATTGATTTAAATATTTCCTCAAAGGTAGTCTTGATGTCATTCCAACCAGTGATGGATCGGGAAGGTAGGAGGTAGAACCATTCCACTTATTTTTCTTAGAGAGAATCCATAAAAAATCTTACAATAACATCTTCATGTTGTAAATGAAGAATTCCACATGATGTCATGAACGCAGTGATGTGTTGTTCAGGATGTTATCTTTTTACTTTGAAATTTGGAAATTTCTTGTGTGAACTTGTTGGTAGATCGTGGAGAGGTGGTTCAAGAGTGAGTGGGATTTTATTCCTTTAGCATGGAAAAATGGGTTGAGGTATTTCTACTTCGTCATCCATCATTGTTTCTTCTTCTGCTTTAACCCTTGCTTCTACAAATTCTTCTTCAAACTCTTCTTCTTCTAGGGACTCAATGCTTAATGGTGATGGAAAAATGGGAGAATTTGAAGGGGAGTATCAACAAGAGTTTAAAATGGATTTCTAGGTGAACTATTTGAAGATCCGGATGGAGAGAAGTCTTGAGAGAATACGTATGGATTATATCTAATTTGTTCTTACTGATTTTGCAAAGCCTTGAAATTAGAAATAACACCACCTGTCGACCTATTCAACTTGGTGTATTTTCATTCAGCTAGCTTTTGGAAATTCTTGAAGTGGGAATATGAAAAGACACTGTGGAATATGAAAGGTCACATGTAGGAACTAACAATGTATCTTTTAGTAATGGATTTTCATGAATTCTTTTTTTTTGTTTTTTCAATATTTCATTTTTTTGTATTTTGGGACCTTGCGGTCATATTTTGAGTGTAGATATGTTGCCAAGTCTACCCCACGGTGGGTGCCAAAAACTATTGGTGAGAAAATTTTTTGGGTGGACAAACTTGTGGATTTTTTTCCAATGCTTTGGGAATTTAAGTCCCTCTACTTAACCGTTGTAGTTGTCGTATATGCATGCACAAGAAAATGTGGATTTTTACGGGTGGCCTTACGACCGAGGATCCAACATGGGCACTCCACTGACCTTG
The DNA here is from genome assembly GCA_018340775.1 of Taxus wallichiana var. yunnanensis. Classification (NCBI taxonomy): domain Eukaryota; kingdom Viridiplantae; phylum Streptophyta; class Pinopsida; order Cupressales; family Taxaceae; genus Taxus; species Taxus wallichiana. The sequence continues at coordinate 437,711,689 of CM031239.1, forward strand.
TGGAAAAGCTAGCAATATCTTGCTAGGGAATAATTTATTTGGAAGTGGGAAAGGGAGTGAGAATATGAGGCGGGAGAACTAATGTTGCGGGTAGAAAATCATATTCCTGCACACACTAGTTAGAAACTTCACAGCACATGAATTCATGAGAAGAAACAATTCTGCAAATAACAACAAAACCAAATAGAATTTATTGATCACAAAGTATCAATAAACCCCTTAGTCAAAGAAATCTAGAAATTCCTTCTTGTATTTATTTCTTAAACAAAAGTTGTACATAGTGTGAGAATGGAATAAATTTGAGAGTGGAGGAAAGTGGAAATAAATGGCTATCTCCTTTTCTTTCTCTAAGTACAATGCACTCTTGAGTTTACAAGATCAATTTCCAACCCTTTGAAATGGGAATGGATTTACAATTTATAGAATGAGAGGTGACTTATCATCTACCCCCAATGGCTTTTCATATGTCCTTGTGTAACTTAAAAATTTTCAACTTCCTAGGAGAATATTAAGTCCCTTTTTATAACATAAAGGTGACTTATTACATTAGGAACATTAGGACATATGAAAAATTGCAACCCCAATGTGAAATTAGAATATTGGAAAGTGAGAGAAAGTTGGGGGAAGAGGAGAGAGAAAGAGAGAGAGAAGAAGAAGAGGAGATGTCATTCTGATGAAGTCTCGTTGATCCTCATTGATGGAAATATCTCGAATGTAATGAAACTCTAAATCTTCAAACTCCTTGCACACTATGAAATTCCTTCAAATTAGCTCATGAATGCTCACCAAGTTGAGTGAATTATTCCGCTGATGACCACAACTCCCAGCCTGTGTATGATATACTTGTGACTGAACTATGTAGTGAGTGTCAAAAACATTGTCCAGCTCCCTGAGATGATCATCCCTCTATGTCTCATTGTGCCAAACTTTCCCTTTGAGAACAACCTGCTATTAATAGTAAGTGTCTAGATGGAAGGCTTACTATTTTTAGTGAGAGGTGATTTTTGCCTCTTCTCGACCATTGTGATGTGATGAACTCCATCATTCGATCCTATGCACACTACCCTTACCTCGGCTGATTTTTGGGTTCACCTACTATTTTTAGTAAGAATTCCTATAGGGAACTTAATATTTTTATTAAGTGGTAATTTTAAATGTTTTCGACTCTGGACAATCATTTGGCTTCTGGTGACCTTGGATACACACTTTGCGCCACCACAACTGCTTTTGATGATGACTTTCAAAACATAGCAAGTCTGTATAGGAAACTTACTATTTTTAGAAAGCGTGTTTCAAAGTGTCTTGGTTTGTGATAGAAAATAATTTTTTATATTCATCTCATCATCATGACCACATCCTCCGGATTTCACATAATTTTTCCCACTTGAATTTTGGGAAATAAAATTTTAAATTTTCACCAAGCAGTGGCTTCGAGCACGGAGCTGCCATGGTGGCCATTAATGGAGATCAAAATTTATAGGTCTGGTTTTTGTCTCCATTTGTAATGAAAACAAATCTATTACAATATCTTTTTCATTTGGGGCTCATGTGTAAATTTTTAGCTCGTTTCCATTGTTGGAATGATGGGAAATCTGACGAATGTGAGCCGGTGCACGAAGTGAGGATTGTGTTAGAACACATAATTGAGCCTTTCGTTTGACCTCCGTTTATTGCATAATGATATTCTCAAAATATTTGGACATCTGAAGAAGAAGGAACATCTATCCGACTTCTATCTTGTGAGATATAAAGATTTATTGATTGGGTGACTTCATGGTTATTTGGCAAGAAACCTTGAGAACCTATGCATTTTCATGGAATAGGTGTTAATGTGGCAATGGTGGAGATATTTTGGATAAGAAATGGTGGATTGGGTGTTTGGAAAAGATTGAGCAAAGCCATGGCATGGTGAGGAGCTGTGGAGGAGAAATGAGAGGAAGAAAATGATTAAGTGTCGGATTTAAATTTTCAAAAAATGAACATGGAGGGATGGGTGCATTTTTGTGTCCCCAATGTCCCTCATCTTAGTGACATGAGGGATATCAAATTCCATGGTGAGAAATAGGAAGACACGTGTCCTCAATCTGACGGTAGGGGATTTGCTTGCCCCCTTCAAATAACCAACTCAAACATATTTACCTAACCATGGCCCCTTTCACCCCACATTAATATTAATTTAATTAACTTAATTAAATTAATACCCATCCTCACAACATTCATTACTTAATTATTTTATTCAAGATAAATTTCCTCTTCACCCCTCCACCTCACCTAGCCACCTCACCCTAGACCTATTCTTGGCATGTTTCCATAATTAACTAAGACCTGATCTTACTTGCCTTAATGAGATAATATTTTTCTAACCCTAAAAGCACATGCCTAATATTTCTCTAACCACATTCCCATTCATTAGAAGGGAATCTTCTATTTCGATCCGTGAGAATAAAAAAACCTAGCCTAATAAATCGAGAAAGATCTACCATTCTTAGTAGACCTAGGGATTCTGTCTTAATCGACACCGGTCACCCCTAAACCAACACCTGGTCAACCGGAACAATCGTCGGTTACCATTTATTCACCTTAGGAACCTTGTTTTTAGGTTGGCACATTTCGAGATCAAGGAGATGAGAAGAGAGTTGCATGCAAGCATAACCAGAGTCTTTTCATGCACCCTGACACCCACTAGCACCAGGACAAATCTAGAGGTATTTCATTCATGAAGCATTCGGGAAGCACTATTGTGGCACTAAACACCATTATTCTAATCAACTACCATTGCAAGTCATCCATCAAGCATGTATCATAAAGTATACCTTTTACCAGCATAGTCTATTTCAGTATAATAGCCTTGTTACTTCTATTATCAGTTTATACTTTGCATGTTCTTTTCGCATCTTCTACCTACTTGTAGACTTAGCCATTCCTCTACCCACACCACCAACTCACCCATTCTCGCCTCCTACACCCCTTCCATCCATCCTAGGACCTCACCTTCAAACCACTGGCCAAATAACCGCTTCCATCGGTAACCAAGAGTGTATCACCCAACCTCCTCATCACGAACCTCTAATATACCTAAGCAACCCACACAATCTCCGCCATCACCGTAACCTTCTTACCACCCATACCACCACTACTATCCATAGCTTCTTCACTACCTATGACACTTTCTTCCCTTCCACTCACACCTTATAACCAACCTCTACCGACCACTTCCACATTAACTCGGTTACCCCCATGGGTAACGTATCCTCTTCCACCATATGATTTTCCCTCTACATCACATGCACCCGTGTCACCTTTTCCCAAAAAGGAAAATCCTAAAGCTAAAAATCCACTACCGTCCAATAAGGTATTTAAACCAACGAAACCTTCTATCACCAACTCTTCTACCATGCCCAAACCCAAGTAGATGCAACCAAGATCGAAGACCATTCAACACACCAAACTAGTGGACCAAACCATTCCCCCTTATGTAAAGCCTCTTCCTCCACAATCATCCATACCTGTACCCAAACCAACATTCACCTCCCATTGTGATCCACTAGCAGGGTCCTACGCCAAAATCTTAACCAATCTCCTCAAAACTTTTGTCATCACATTACCACCTCTTAGACCTTATGACCCGCTCAAACCCAAACCAAAAGGGTTTGACAAAACTAAAATTTGTGCCTACCATCGTGTGCCAGGACATGATGTAGAGAACTATAAGGATTTGAAAACCACTCTTGTCTAATTTTTTCCTCTCAAAGAAAATTTTGATGACAACAATTTTCTTAATGAGGACCCCATTTCACCTTCACCAATTTCCACATAACTTCTTCCATTACCTACTCGGCGACCAAAATCTCTACCCCCATAACTCTCTCGACCCATCCCGAGATTCGAGATCAATATGGTCTGCGTATAAGAGAGTTGTCCAAACCACCATCCAAATGCTAATGCGCCTTACTCATTTCACAAGGATCATATCCCCACTAGGTTTTTGTCCCTCATATAGCTATACCTTCCATGAAACACCCTCTTCATCCACCTCCCCTACAATTAACATGGTTCACATTACCACCCGTGCTCAAAAAGATAAGGGCAAAGAAAAGGAAACTAGCCCATCAAACAACCTTGTACCCAACATACCGTCCACACCCATACCCAAAGTCATCATTTGAGGTCCTGTATATCCTATTTCCAATGGGGTCACACATCACATAATTCTTAAACAACTACATCAATCCCCTCTCAAAATGTCTTTATATGACCTCGTCCAAACCTTTGAGTCACATCGCCAAGCACTCATGGAGGTTCTTTAATATATTGAAGTTTTACCAAATGACCCCACACCTATAACCTCCATCATTACCCCTCACCACATTGCCTCTCTCACTAAGTCATCACCTTCCTCTACGCCTCCACCTACTCACTAAGTAGTCGCCCTTAGCTTTTCAGATGAAGAGATCGCTCCCTTCGGTCGACGACCTTGACCCCACTCTTTTCATCTATGTCTTTATCGATAATATATGCATATGTTCGTTATGATCGATGGTGGTGCTAGTATTAACATCATATCCTCCCATGCATATGACCAAATGAGAATAACTACTAATTACATGCATGTTAACCCAATGATGCTGCACTCCTTCAATGATGCCATGACCTCTACCCTAAGTACTATTGTTCTCCATGTCCGCATGGGTCCCCAAATTGTCCCAAAACTTTTCTATGTCCTAGAAAGGGAGTTCCAATATAACTTGTTGTTTGGTTGACCTTAGATTTGTGCCGTAGGTTGTGTCCATTTGAATTTACACCATTTCCGCAAATTCGAACATGAGGGACATAATTATGCCATCCCTACTAATCCATCACCTTTCAAGACCTGTAACATGCTATATCGACCCAATGATGTCCTTGTACTAGTCAAGGCATCTGCCACTATCCCTACTTCACCTTCGCCTACAAGCCAATCCACCAAAATTGCCACTACCTTTGTTTCATCTAACCTTGCTATGACCATTACTGCTGCAGCCTCTACTACTGACTCACCTGTTTCCCCATCATCTAGTGAGTCATCTATCCCTACTATTGACATATAAAATACTCATCCCTTAGAAGGTGTTTTTCAATGCCTCACTCTGGGGGAATATCACCTTTACAATATCGACACCTTCCTCACCCCGCAAGAGTATGGGAACTTATGCCAACACCCTAGTTATGACATCTACATTGGTGACGTTTTTCCTTATGGCCCTCCCAAAATTTTCTCTAAACTAACGTATGAGGGAATTGATACTACCACCTATAAACCCAAACCTCCATCCCAAGCCCAACCATTTTCATCCAACCTATAGTCCCTCACTAACCGCCACTTCGCTCACACTTTCCTCTATCGGTGCACGTGGAAAGGATTTGGATTTTACGAATAGGGATGCCATCATTATTTCTTGTACTTCTTGTAAACACAATGACCGTAGTGACATTAGTTTTGATGCACCACCTCCCAAGAAGATTCATTCCGACCTCACCTAGGATGGAAGACCTTCCCACCTCGTTCACTGTAATGTCTCCTTTTCTACACCAAAGGCCTAAAGGCCAGGTTGAGTCCAAGTTGTGGTCATACGTAAGGGAATGTGGATGCTAGGAGCTATTGGGAGGGGGCCACGTGGTTCTAATATTCAAGTTTTGCATTTGAGGGTCACTTTTGGACCATAGCGACTTAAAAAGGAAAAAGTAACTTTAGTTACTTTTATTTTATTAGCCCCTCCATGGAATGAAATGCATCTAGGGTTATTAGGGCTCTTTTTCCATGGAGAAGTATATAAGGAGATGGGAGAGAAAGGAAAGGGAATTTTTCATACATTTTATTCTCCTTCATGCGCAACTATTATTTGTGCATCTATAGCTTGTGGAGTAAAATCCCACAGGAACCCTAGCTCCGGTGGTGAGAGACTCGTCCCTAGCTAGCAGGGCATTCTTCGGTAGTGAGAGATCTACCCTAGCTTGTCATTTTGGAGCTACTTTCTAGGTTGTGTGATAGATATATTATTAGAGGTTTCAGAGGAAGGGTTTTGAGGGTTTTGGGGGCTTTTGGGGAAGATAACCAGAGGGCTTTCATATCAGATTTACGGCAGCCGTTTGGGTAGGGTGCAACATCACTTTGGAGGCATCTTCATCAATGTCCAACCCTTTTCCAAGCTAGGTGACTTGCAACCTTTATTTGGAGGGTTTCCAGTTGGCCCCTTTCAGATCTAAAGGTTGAAATGTCATTTCCTATATTTGCTAATGTTATTTCTAAAGACTCATAATTTTTTCTCTTGTATTGGGTGAGTTACAAATTTTAGAAGTTTTCCAGCTGTCTAGGGCACGCTGCAATTTTCTGGCAGCAGTTTAATTTTTGTAAAATCCCAAAAACAATCTTCTAATGTAATTTATAATAATATCAAGCTCTCTTTAAATTTTCAAGTAATTCGGGTGGACATTTTGGGAAATATTAAGGTTCTTTAGTTCGCTGCCCTTAACTGTAAAAATATGGAAAAATCAGTATTTTATGTGGCTACAAATTTTCAATATTTTGGTGCATTTTTAAGTGGTATCCCACTAGACCCATCACCTTTCAAGACCTGTAACATGCTATACCAGCCCAATGATGTGCTTATACCAGTCAAGGCATTTGCCACTATCCCTACTTCACCTTCGCCTACAAGCCAATCCACCAAAATTGCCACTACCTCTGCTACATCTAACCTTGCTATCCCCACTGCTGCTGTAGCCTCTACTACTAACTCACCTATTTCCCCATCATCTAGTGAGTCATCTATCCCCACCACCCATATATCAAATTCTGATCCGTTAGAAGGTGTTTTTCAACTCCTCACTCTGAAGGAATATTGACTTTACAATATTGACACCTTCCTCACCCTGCAAGAGTATGGCAACTATATGTACCCAAAATTATAAGGGTACTATGCTGCTAGAACGATGTTACACATGCCCCAATGATGATACAGGTCTCCTCGCAAGGTGTTTGGGATCCAAAAAACTCTCCAAGTGTATGTTAACATCCCGCATGCCCCGCTTAGCCTTCGCATGCTTTGTTTTGCTCTTTTCCCCTCTTTTCCACTGCGCATGCAGGGCGGCGGTCCTGTAACCACCCCCTACTTAGGGCGGAGGTCCTTCATGTGTTTTCCAGCATGCTTCTTTTAACACGACTCACATAAATTTTCAACTTTTACCAGCTTTCTCATCCATTTTTTCTTGTATTTATGATTTTGGTTCCCTGGAATAGTGTTTCTTCATTGTTTATAGTAAAAGAGTCCTAGTTGGAGTTACCTTTGGGTGAATGGGAATTCTATAAATAGCTGGTTTGATTACAAGCAAATGGCCCCTCAAAAAAATAATTGCCTCTCATCCTCTCATTTCAATAGTTTAGTCTTTCAGTTCTTGCTTAGGAATTCAATAGTTTTCATTTGTTGCATGCATAGTTAGTCTTATTTTATTGTTTAGAAGCCACATGATCTTCTTGTTCTAGTGTCATTACTATTTCATACAATCAATTAAGGTAGGATAGTTTCATTTTTAGTCTGAAGCCATTAGAGTTGCAGGTTTTGTTCATCAAGAAGGATAGTTTTAGGTTCTGGATGTTTTGTGTCGCATGACTCGCAATAAATCCCACTAGGAATTACATAAGCCAAGCTCTGTTCTCTTGCACTATCCCTCTCCTACTCGCATTGTATTCAGTCTACATCCAAAGCTACCATTTTTCTAATACCTACTCCTGTTGATGCTAGCATTACACACTTTTCTGGATTCACGTGAGCATGAAGGAACGAGGAGACCACACTGAGGGGACAAAGCCACACACAATTGGATTCACCACATTACTGCTCGCAAAATCCGGAGTTCAAGCTATCAAAGTTCTAGTTAAAACATATCAAATAGAGTAGTGAATCATTTCATTTCAGTTAATCTCACTTTCGATATTACCGGGGAAGCTGTGGGGATTGATAGTTTATGAGAAACTATGATTCATTCCTCACTTCTGAGGTAAGATCGGGGTCTTTCAAATAGATTAGATTAGTTATTTGGTTATTCAGAATAGATTCACAACTGCATAGGCAGGTAGCTATACTCAGCTACTTTGTTTGTTTTAAATTCTGTTATTAGCTTAGTTGTCATTTTCTAGATATTAAATAATTTCTCTTTCAATTCTATTAAATAGTTGTTATCTTAATTCTGTTAAATACTCTGTCAAAAATACAAAAATAGAGAATTTATATATGCTGTGGATATACTTTACATAATTAGTTTACTTTTCTTTAGTTAGATTTATATTGTTTCTTTTGTATGACAATCACGGGACCTAGGGAGCCCAGAGAATATGTATTTGAGCCAATTGTGCCTCAACCCAATCTTGTTGTAGCAATAACTGACATAGACCAAAATCTCAGAATTCAGGTCTTCAGAACAATAACAAACCTAAAAGAAATTAGTTCATAATCAAGAGGATTAAATATAGAAGACGACAAAGCGCATACGTTTTGGTCAAACCAGCCAAACTATAGATTTCCTAATAAATATCCACATGACTGTAGAAGGGCTTGAAAGAGAGAAAACATTCGGTTGTGATCCTTTGGTCCCACAGCCAGACGTAGGAGACATCCTCATTGACATAGACACTGGCTTAAGAATTCAAGTTGCCAGAACACCTGTAAGGTACTCTGAGAAGATTATGTAGCTTTTAGTTCTAAACATAGAGGCCGAAAAGGCATATGACTACTGGATATTAGGGATTAGGGATTGATTATGCACATGACCATAGGAGGCTGCAATGACCACAAACCTATGGTTGTGACCCATAGGTCCCACAACCCAATGGGCCCATAGGTCAATCAGACGTTGATGTTGGTTTACGCACATTAGTATTTAGATCCTCTCCACTTCCACCAATCATTATCACACAACTATCCTCACTAGATGTAGCAGCTAATCAAGCTAAGGATTTCTGGACTAGACCAGAGAATCACCCATAGAATCCACCATACATCCATCATCCATTTTCATGACCCTGTCAGGGAATATCTACGAAGCACCCACAGGTTATCTTCCACGTATCCCACAACCTATAGATCGGATCATGCCAGAGCTTGATATTGATTGGAGCCTTCGAGCAGTCATCCTTGTTGAATGATCTATCATGCCAATTTAGGTTAGGAGGGCCTTCTTTTCCTTAGATTTGTAGATTCCATTAGTGTGCGTTGAAGACATAAGATTGCCTAACTAGTTTTTCTGCGCCCCACGTATATTCCATCCCCACCAGTTATCTCGGCATGACCTCGGGAGGTCGGGTGCGAGGAAGAGTTACTTGTAGATTCCCATGCTTGCTTGTCACTTTTCCATCATTAGGAACTTGCATCAACACCCAGTTATGAAATCTACATTGGCAACATTTTTCCTTATGGCCCTCCCCAAATTCACGCTAATCTAACATATGGGGGAATAAATACGCCACATATAAACCCAAACCTCCATCCTAAACCCAACCATTTTCATTTGACCTACTCCCTCACTAACCTTTGCTTCACTCATAGTTTCCTCCTTTGGTGCATGTGGAAAGGATTTGGCTTTGGATTTTACGAACAAGGCCGTCATACTATAATTTCTTGTACTTCTCGTAAACAAAATGACCATAGTGGCATTGATTTTGATGCACCACCTCCCAAAAATGTTTGTGCCGACCTCACCTAGGATAGAAGAACTTCCCCACCTCATTCACCCATGTTACCATCTTCACCCATGGAATCCATAGATCCGAATCTATTCCTCCTAAAATTGTTTTTGTAAACACAATTTCCTTAGGACCTTTGACCTATCAATGCGATGGCGAGGCTCCCTCTTCTCTCCCATTCCTATATCCTGACATGATCGATGATGATACACCTTCTATTAATTTCATTCAATGTCAGGACAATGAATCCATCCTCACTTACTTTGGTGTGGAAGATTCTTATATTCATTGATCGTTACCTTCTAAGATGCAAACCATGTTGAATGAATCGACCATCGAAATCAACATTAACACTCAAGATGACCACACATTCTAAAGATCAGCCAATCCTTAGATGCTACTAAACAGGAAGCATTTACCTCTTTCCTTCGGGATCATAACAACATGTTGACCTGGTCCTATGCTGATATGCCCAGTATTGACCCAAAACGTGGTCTGTAATATCGTAATGATTCCTCATGCCAAACCCATCAAACAAAATCTATGGAAAGTGCATCCTTGCATTGCTCTTTTGGTCAAAGAAGAGATTCAACACCTTATCTCAGTTTCCTTTATCTTACCCATTGACTATCCCCAATGGATTTCTAACATTGTTCCTATCACAAAGGCAACAGGGGACTCGCATTTGCATGAGAATTCTCTAACCTCAACCTCGCCTATCCCAAAGATAATTTCCCCTACAGGGCATTGACCAACTAGTTGATCTCACTTTGCTGGCCATGAAATGCTATCACTCATATATGGTTTCTTGGGCTATAATCAAATATTATTGGCTCCAAAAGATCAACACAAGAATGCCTTCATCACCCCTAGGGGACTTTCGCTATCATGGCATGCCTTTCGGTCTTAAAAATGCTGGTCCTACATATCGCGAGCCATGACTTACATCTTTCATGACATCATGCATCACATATTGGAAGATTATGTAGATGATGATCCGATTACCAAATCAAAACATCGAACCGAACACCTACCTATCCTTAAAGTCATCTTTGACTGTCTCATCAAGTATTGTGTGCATCTTCAACCAAAGAAGTGCGTCTTTGTGGTACTTTCTAGAAAACTCCTAGGTTTCATCGTTTCTTTGTGTGGCATAGAAGTTGATCCTACTAAAGTCAAGGCTATTCTAGAAATTCCTCCACCCACTAACCTCTGTCAACTTCAAAGCCTATAAGGTAAGTTTCAATATATTCTTTGTTTTATCTCACAACTTTCCGATCGCTTATTAACCATTTCATCATCTTCTCAAGAAAGATGTTTCATTCAAATGGGATGATAAATGTCATAAATCCTTGAAGCCTTAAAACAATATCTCCTTCAACCACCGATGCTCATTCCTCCTAAGGATGACCAGCCCTTTTACCTATATATTTCCGCCATTGACCATTCTTTAGGTGCCATGCTCGCACATCACAATGAACAACACAGAGAGCAAGCGGTTTATTTCATAATCCGTACCCTTCTGGACTATGAAACTAGATATACCGATGCCGAAAAACTTTGCTTAGACTTAGTTTTTGTCACCACCAAACTCTGCCATTACCTACTCAATCACAAAAAATTCTTCATTACTAATACTGACCCATTACACTATATGTATACCAAACCCTATCGACATCAACATGCCACATGTTAGCTTATTCTTCTTTCCGACCTTGAACTCAAATTCATTAATCAAAATTCCATCAAGGGTTAGGATATCGCTGACCAATTGGCCAACGCACCTATTTATGGGAATCAACCATCTAACTTCACCTTCCCGAGGATGAGTCTATAGCTACCCTTTCCCGGACAAACCCACTTACAAAATGACACTCTTCTTCGATGGCTCCAAGTGTCACTATGGGGGTGGGGTTGGTTTTATCCTCATTCCTCTTGAAGATGAACCTATGCCTTTGTCTTTCAAACTTTATTTTGATTATACAAACAATATTCTTGAATACGAAGCACTCATATTAGGTCTCCGGGCTACTTACACCTTAGATGTTAATTCAATCAATATCTTTGGTGATTCTCAGTTGGTCATAAATCAAGTCAATGGTATATACCAAAGTGTCATAATGAGATACTTCAACAGTATAAGCATCACGTAGACATAATTTTGACCACCTTTAATTGTTATACACTTCAAACCAACCCATGTTCTACCAATAAATTTTTGGATACCATGGCCTACTTGGATTCTCAGATACCTACTTTTCCCATCGACTCTAAAATCTTTGTCACAATACAAAGGATGAAATCACCCTCTTATTTACCTCATTAAGTTTACTCCATCGAAAATGTTTCCCCGACCCACATGACCTTTGGTATAAGAAGTATGCAGACTATCTTTCCCTTCTCAATCTACCCACAAATCTCACTCGTAATGGATAACATTCCTTTCTTAAAAGTGTCTCCCGTTATGTCATCATGGGTGGTCTTCTTTACAAGCGCGACTTTGACAACATTCTCTTATGATGCCTTATAAGTTCTGAAACTCCCTACACCATTAAGGAAGTCCACGATGGAATTTTTGGAGGTCACTTTAGTGGTTTAGTTGTTGAAAAACACATTCTTCACGTAGGCTATTATTGGCTGATCCTAAAAGCGATGCATTTGTTATGATTATGTCAAACATTACGTGAAATGCCAAAAACATGCTAATCTCCATCACACACCTAGTCATGCCTTACAGGTTACACGAGACCTTTGGCCTTTCTCTCAATGGGGTTTAGATCTTGTTAGTGAGATCAACCCCCATTCTTCACAATGCCACCAATGGATCATAACCACTACCGAATATTACACTAAATGGGTAGAGGCCATTCCCTCATTTCTACAAAATTTGAGAAAATATGTGAATTCATCAACCATCACATCATTTTTCACTTTGGTGTTCCTCACCGCCTTAGCGATAATGGAAAACAACTCAAAAACAAAACCCTACCAAACTATGTGATGCTTTCGACATCCAACTCAGTTTCTCATTACCTTATTACCCAAAAACCAATAGTAAAGCCAAATCAACCAATAAAACCTTGAAAAAAATTCTTATGAAGGTATTCAATGATACTAGAAAGAATTGGCATACACACATTCCTTTCACCTTGTAGGATTATTACACTAGTATTCACATTTCAATGACTACCAAACTTTTTCTCTAGTCTATGGTATTGAGGTTGTCTTACCTCTTGAAGTCCATATTCCATCTCTCTGCATCTCACTATAAGACATGCTCAATGATGATGAATTTTTCCAAGATTGTTTGGTGCAACTTGAGTTATTAAATGAACGCCGTCTCAATGCTCTTGACCATCTCCAAATCTAATAAAAACATATCAAAGCGTACCTATGAAAATGTGTTCATGAACGAGCCTTTCGTGTCGATGAACTCGTTCAGGAAAATTAACATGTAATCAAAGAGGAGAAAAGTAAACGGGGTAAATTTTTCTCCTTATTGGCTCAGCACCCTATATTGTTACCCATACCTATGGATCGGTGCTTATCGTTTGTCTTCATTCAAAGGTAACCTGGACTGAGCCCCTAAATGCCTTGCATCTTCAACCATTTTATTTTTGACATCAAGTTCTAGATCACTTTACGTCAGGTTGATCGCTTGTCCCTTGAGTATTGTTCACCTTTCATATTACCCTTTATTTAAGATCCACGACTAAACAAGAATCATGTGATTACCCATCACCTTCCGGACTTGTCTTTAATATGAGTACCACAAATCTACTCATAGAATGATTCTCATGGATACTTTTCGTCTCCTCCAAGATGGAATCCTATGGTTGTTCATCACTCAAAACCACCCCTTTCATAGTTAGCTCCGGGTACTATGGTTTTTTTCTCGAATAAGAACCTACTCTTCCTTTATAGTCTTGTCCATGACTTAAACATCCAAAAAAAAAGGGATGCAACTATTTGAGTCAAAATTCAAGAAAAAGATGACTCCATCAAAAGGGACATCTCTTCTTTATATGTCACCACCATAAATACACTGATCCCTTGAAGGACAGCTATATAAAGTCATTACAAAAACATAATAAATATCCAAAAGCTTCTTGCATCGATCAGCTTCACAAATACCTCAAGGATATAATATACTCATCCCTTATAGACTTCCCACATCAATCAGTCTATTAAAAACAAACAAATGAAAAAAAGGATGAAATTTTTGTCATGGACTTGCCTATTTTTGATCCTAGGTTTCTTGTTAGAAAGACACTTTGTCGTACACTAAGTTATGGTAAACTACCCATTCTCACCTCCTTTCCTTTTTAGCGTAATTTCCTCGTTCTTGAAGGGACTTGCTGCAAACACGGCATTTTGTGATTATTCAACTTTCTTCACCCTTATAATTTTCCAATATGCAACACCTTTAGGGTCTTCCGTTCATAATCCCCTCTTAGGTATGGTCATCTTATTAGGGTTCTTATCAATTTGGTGGATCTTTTACCACCTCTTACCTTTCTACCTTCTTCATCACCTATTGATTCTCCTATAACAGGACCAGCTCATCAACACCTATATTTAAAACAACTCAATCATGCCTATGACCTGAACTCAACCATGCCTATGACCTACATTCACCCATGCCTAACACCTACCAACCCATTCCTCTACTTCATCATAATATTCCCTAGATTATGGGAGAACTACATCAGCTTGAGGTCCCTTTTCATCTGGGACTATGTAGGCAAAGCACTCCGAGGGCTTAGGGCCCTTGGAGGTTAGCTCAACCACTCTTTACCCTAAACAAAACCCCCTTTCACTTTCCTATTCACATTCTACCCTAGTTAGTTTCCATTCTATATCAATAAATGGAAATTAAACCAAACAAGAATCAATTAATACACATTTTATTACATCATCACATCATTTATTTATCATTTTCAAATTACCACTATAGCACATATTTGGAAATTAAAACCATAACCTGTATATACATCACCATTTTTCCCCATGTTACCTACAAGTGGGACATTACCTCATACCTAAACATAACCTAACTCAACCATGCCTAAACATAACCTGACTCAACCATGCCTATGACCTAACTCAACCATGCCTAAACATAACTTAACTCCATCATGCCTATGACCTGACTCAACCATGCCTACGACTTGACTCAACCATGCCTAAACATAATCGACTCCATCATGCCTATGACCGACGACTCAACCATGCCTACACATAACTTGACTCAACTATACCTATTACTTGACTCAACCATACCTATAACCTAACTCTACCATGCCTAATAGACTTATTTTTCATCCCTCTATACGTAACAAAAAAATCTACCATCACAAGTATATCATCATCTAATCATCCATCTCATCATCCAAATCTATGTATCCATACAATATACACTGATGCCAAATAATAATCACAATCTCTCAAAATATCATGTACACCCTCACCATCTTCGACATGCAAGGCCAATATATGATCAAAAATAACAAAAATCTCATACACAAAATCACAATCTTTGGAGCGAATGCCGGTATACATACCAAAGCGTGTCAACAACATGGATGCATTGATCATAAATGGTGACTAATCATCACCCCACTTGATATCCATCCTTGTCTCATCAGTATCCTCCATCTCCCCTCTAGTGGGGTGCCCTGCCAACCTCTCTTCACCTCACCTTGATCTTCCCTCTGATGGTCCCTCACCTAGAGCCGGCCTCGTACACTGCTGTTTTCCTTGCCCCGACCTTATCCCGGGGTTCACTGGTCCCTATACTCTATATGTTATGCGTACAAGACATGGTCTTCTCATTCGAGGCTTGCTTATGCTCTGTACTCTGCATAGGAAGGGATGTCTATCCGACAGCCATTAGGTGATCCTAATAATATCATGCCTCTCCTAAGGCATCCCTAAACTTGGCCATAGGAACTATCTGTGGTAGAGCCATCGGTCTCGGCCCCTGTACTGTCTCTCGGGACCCTATCCTTGTGCCTATGCCTGTACTACGGGACCCTGTCCCACCCCTACTTGTATGTCTGGGTCGAAGGGACACAATATGCATCTATGCGGTGGCCAAATGGCCCTGAAAAATTGTAATCTATGCCTATAGGGCAGATCCATGTACCCCATCCCCATCTCCACCCTATGCGGGTGCCTGTTCTGCTTATTTACTCGAGCTTTGTAGGGTGGCCACCTGTGCCTGTAAAGTGGAAACCTATGCCTTTGAACCTATCAACTACCCCTACACTATCCCCAAATATGTAACTAGGGTTGCCACTTACCCTTGAAGGGTGTCTCTCTACACTGTGATGGTGGCCAAGTCTAGCTGCCCGACCATGGGGTACTGACTTGCAGCCTATGCTTCCCACTCTACCGTGCTCTGTACCCATATGTAACTCTAGCATCATCAATCCACCGGTCTACCACCTATTCCTCCTACCCTATACACACTATCGGTGTGGTAGAGGCATAGGCCTCTCCACGTCATCCCTCATGTACTGTGGGAATGATGGAGGTACATCTGTGGCAACCCAAACTGCCGTCTGACCCTGTCAACAAGTATCATCTCATGCTCTCCTGCACGCCACCCTCTATCCATTGGAGTAATTATAGCTTGTCTAACTCCTTGGCCATCTTCTGTATGATGGGAAGCCCACATATGACCTCCAAATGATGTCTACCCCAGACAAACCCTCTAGTATCTTCTGTAGTGGGCTACATCATGCGTAGCCCTAGCCCCCGATGCACCCCACCAACTGGCACCCATCACCTATAACCAACCTAGACCATACCTGGCTCAAATGCATCTAGTTGGGGAAACCCAATCAGACAAACACACACAATGTGCTCATATGCCCAATAGTGAAGAAGAAAGGTGCAACATAAGCTGAACCTCCGTAGTCTCCTGTAGGCCCATAACTCCCTGTATAGCTATACCAAGTAGGTAGGTGCCTAGGAAAAGTAGGTCCTCTCCTCCATCATATCATGAAGGACTCCCATCAGTGATCATGGGAATCTCCCACCCTCTACATCTGGTAGTGCAAAACAACACACTGCCTCCATAATCAAGACCACTAGCCTCATCTCCTCAAGATGAGCCGTGTACATCTCTCCATAGCTCAGTGGCACTATGAAACCTCATCTCCACCATCCCCTCTTTGAATATTGTTAGCATCAACTCCTTTGATGCCTCAAGAAATAGAATACACCTACGCCCCTACTATCGGTAGCCATATAATCCTGTAAATGTCCTCCAAGGTGACGGTCATCTCACCTATTGAAAAATGGAATGTGTTGGTTGGGAATCCCATCTATCAATGAGCGACCATCGACTTGGATCACATGCCTCAATCCTCATCAGTCACGTCCCCCTCGAACATCTAGTAATAGGGGAGGTACCCTATCCCGCATCTCGTAGCTTTTCCTTTCCTGTACCCAACAAAACACACTATTGTCAAAACCTTCCCATACCAAACACATACATGTACCCAATAAACCTTGTCCCCAACCCTTATTACTTATTGTACCCACTCTACCAATTTTCCCTTGCTAAACCAATCTTTTCATGCACCTTATACCTATTCCCTACTCATTACCCTTTGTAAACATATTACCCTTACCGTTATCACTCCCCTTACTTCTATCTCCCATCCCTTACCCTTCTTTTCCTAGCCTTTTCTACCTATTGATCTATTCTCCTCTAAACCCAAATGGCATAGGTTCATTATGACCAGATCGGCCGCCAGTGATACATTGGTGACCTTCTACATAACCGATGCCGGAAGTTTCCAACCGACATCGCCAAAAACCTTGACTAGCATTGGTCTCTATTATGGAGCTGAATCCATTTAAACCCCCTTTTTTTCTAAAACTTTTACAAACTAGCCTAATCACCAATCCTACCCTACCCAAAGCTAACCTAAACCCCTCCCCACCCCTATTTACCCAACCTCAGACCTCCCACCTCCCTCATTTCACCAATCTTACCCATAAATTTAATTATGTTTGCCTACCCAAAAACCCATACCCATATCACCCTTTTGTATTTCCATATAAGAAAGTTGATAACCTACCTCATCCTGGTGTCATCAACGTGGTGGCACATCCGGCCGCCGCACTAATGGTCCACCTAAACCCTCTCCCACCTCCACCATACCACAATCTACCTCCAATATCTCTACCAATCACCTCACTTTGCCCAATCTTATGGACCCATCTACTTGTCTCCTATAACTAACTAGTTCTCTCCACCTTAGCGGTGGTCTCGTCCATCATACTTTTTTCTTGACAAAGCACAACTCATTCAGCACTCTATCATTTTTTCCACAATTCAAAATGTACAAATGATTCCATATTATATAGCATTTTATTTTTTATATACCCAAATCGACATGGTGACATCAGTCCATTCGTGCCCTACATAACCAACATCGGTTACCTATCATACTCTGTCGTCATTACCTTTTACCAATTTCTAACCAAAATTTACTCTTCCCACCACCTTCTTTACCTCACCCACCCTTATTTCCATCTACCTCCTCACCCATCTTACCTACAACCATCCTAAATTGCATTTAGGGACCCGTTGTTTTTACCCATACATCGACGTACCCATATTATGAATTATATGGATTGACCCAAAACATTGTTCATGACCTTTGAACCCCTGTGCTCACTATACCTTGTGGAGCTATTACCCATGTTGTTTTTCCTACTGACCTTACCTTACCTATTGTCGTGTTGTTTATCCCGACCCAACCTTTGGTGTACCGGAACATACCTAAACATTCCTACACCTGACCTACGTTGTGTTTCTCGCACCATATCCTATACCTTGGATACCAGAATCACTTCAACCCTATTTGGATAGACCTATCAACCTTAGCTGACGTAGCATTTGAAATCTTTTCACTCTAGTACTTGTGTTGTAGTTTATACATGTGTATATGTTCAATCGGCACTACCTTTGATCCTGACCCATTTCCCTATTTTCCTAATTTGACCTTTACCCCATTACTCATTTTTACCTCCACCTACCCTACCCACACCTACCTACCTAACCATTGATTATGTGGATATTCCCATGTCCTCACTCATTGCATCTTGTGATGATGGTACCTATTTTTCTCAGCCTAATAACCTTACCTTTCCTATGGTTGTGACCCTTATCCAAACAAACCTTGACCTTTTGACCTTTTAGATGTATTGGACCCCTCTTTGAGTGCCAGGACTATATCCTTTACCCTAGATACTAGACCTCAACAACCCTTGTTTGGATGACCTTTACAACCCTAGCTAACATACATTTGTTATGTTGAGCAACCTATTATCTCATGAAATTTCCCAATGTGTACATACGTCTGAATGCTCTACCTAATCACCCACCCTACCTCTTACAATGACCATATGCCCCACCCTCACCTTCTTCACACCTAACCCTATTTTCTCAAACCACTCATTGCTTCCTTCTCTCACCTCATCGGTTCCTAGTTTGAGGGGGGTTACCTTCACCCATGCTTGGGGAAACATCACCTTCACCCACACATGGGGCAACCACATCTTATTTTTTTCAGCGTTGCTTACCAATACAAGCTATGCAACAAAAAGGGGAAAAATGTAGACACCAAAATTGGGTCACACTTGCCCGCCTTTGTTGAATAAACAACTCAAACATATTTACCTAACCATGTCCCCTTCCACCCCACATTAATATTAATTTAATTAACTTAATTAAATTAATACCCATCCTCACAACATTCATTACTTAATTATTTTAATTAAGCTAAATTTCCACTTCACCCCTCCACCTCACCTAGCCACCTCACCCTAGACCTATTCTTGGCATGTTTCCATAATTAACTAAGACTTGATCTTACTTTCCTTAATGAGATAAGATTTGGTCTAACCCTAAAAGCACATGCCTAAGATTTATCTAACCACATTCCCACTCATTAGAAGGGAATATTCTGTTATGATCCATGAGAATAAACGAACCTAGCCCAAGAAATAAAAAAGATATGCCATTTTTAGTAAACCTAGGGAATCCCGCCTTAACCGTATCCAGTCACCCCTAAACCGATGTGAAAGCGACCTTGAACCATCTTGATTACACTTTATTCACCTTAGAAACATTTTTTTTTGGTTTCCACATTTATGAGATCAAGGAGATGAGAAGAGAGTTGCATGCAAGTAGAACCAAAGTATTTTCACGCACCCAAACATCCACAAACCAACACTAGGACAGATCTAGAGGTATTGCATTCACGGAAGCATTCCAAGAAGCACTACTGTGGCACCAAACACCATTCTTATGATCAACTGCCATCGGCATTCATCCATTAATCTTGTATCACAGTAAGTATACCTTTTACCAGCACAGTCTATTTCAGTATAATAGCCTTGTTACTTCTATTATCAATTTATACTTTGCATGTTCTTTTCCCATCTTCTACCTACTTGTAGATTCATCCATTCCTCTATCCACACCACCAAATCATCCATTCTCACCTCGTACACCCCTTTGCATATACCTAAGACCTTTTCTGAGACATCACTATCCATCCTTCCATCTTTGTTTAGCTTTAGTTTAACTCTTACAATCATATCTCATTGAGTTTCTTTCACTTTCGACCATACCGAGCGTCAGTCACCCATGACCATCGCCGGTCCTTTCTAAACTATCATCAGTTACCACTAGAACGACATCAGTCTCTGTGTTTCATACCTCTTTTCAATAGTAGAACCAAATAACCTTCTACTAAGTGACCTAAACAACCCATAACCTGACCTTGACTAGTCCCAGTACCCTGACACCTACCTACCCTTCAGATCTGACTATAGCCTAGCCTTTTATGTTAGATTTTCTTATTTTGCTTAAATGAAATACCTAAATCATATCAACTACAGTAGGACTTTGTTTATTTCTCACATTAAGTTGTTTTAAACAGTGGATTGACATCCATCTAGGAGTATCACACTTCCCAGATCTATCACTGCTAGGCATTCCACTTTGTCATATATTATTTAACTCTTCTTTTGTGGTCTTGTTTTCTATTTTAGGTAGTTCCTCCTAGCCAAAAGGAATCTCTCACAGTCAACATTGGATTGAGAAGTTAGAACACGTGCAACAACCATCAACCAACCAACATAAACAGGTATTCCTCCTTGGCCCTTACCCTTATCTGTTTTGTCTCAATAACGTAAAGAAAATGATGAAACAATTCTTATGGGTTTTTTTACCTCATATGAGTTTTTCCCACACAAATTTATGTTGTGTATTTGTAATGTGTTGTTATTTGTTTCATTTACTTTATAAGGTTAAATTAAATTTATTTTAATGGTGTCACCTGGACCTTTAATAAGAGAAAAGTATATATATATATATATATATATATATATATATATATATATATATATATTGTTGATTTTACATGTTTTAGGAACACATGTTTGTTTGGCTATAGAAAATTTATTTTTTGAAAGAGACCAATTATTCAAGTCCAAAATTTGAGAATTAGAATAGTTTGATAAACATTAGAAGTTGAAGTAACTTTTGGAAGCTCAATTTATTTTGGAGAAGTATGTGCTTCGTATATATATATGAGATACCCATGTATTCCTTTCAAAGAGTAGACAATGTAGCATTGAGAATTTAAATGACATAAAAGCTATTAGATTAGATTTTATCATCAACAAAGATAAAGTTAAGAGAACTCGGAACTTTCCTACCATGATAAATAAGGGAATGTTTCAAAGTAGGGATGATTTTCTTGAAGAAATGGTTGTTGTAAATCTCACATGTTGGAATAGTGCACAAAATGGAAAGTTATTTGTAGGATGATTACCATAAAAGATTGACTACATTAATTAAATATTTTCATAAGCCTGGTGATATCAATAGAATGAATATTATGTAAGAATTTAATATAATAATATTTTAATTGATCAATCCTAACAATTTTCCTATACAATTCTTGATCAATTCAAATATTTAGATAATCTCTTTGAGTATGGAGTAATAAATTGACATTTTGCAAGAAACCATGAATGAGGTTTTTTTAGTAGTTGATCTATACTAAACAATGATTTTGGGTTTAGTTAAATATGAGAGATTTTTAGCACCTTATTCCTTTATAAATTCAAATTTACAAAACAAGCATGAAAATTTTTGGAAAACTATTTGAGAATTAACACATTGCGGTATGAAGTGAATAAATTTTCCTATAATAGGGATTAAATAATATGGAAGTCAATTAATGAAAGGAGAGGGGATGATAAAAATACCACCAATATAGAATATGTCCCTATTGGTAACATGGATAGATCTATTTCACTAAAAAAATGCTAGATACAAGAGATGTAACCATTTGTATGAATCAATGAGATGGGGTATGAGGGGTGCTCCAAGTAGTTCTACATGCACTCTAAGAGAACACATTTAGTTGAGGTGTATTATAAAGTAATTCACATATCTTGTGTAAGCCTCCATGATTGTACATTTATAATGCCTCAAAATCACCATACAACAGTCATTTTTTCTACCATAAATATCAATCGCAATCTCAATCTCACAACATCAATTAAAAAGTCAAAGTTATAAAGTTATTGTTATCACCAAAAAAACACCCTTTGATTTGTGTGAATTTATAGATGAGAAATCATTTTTTTGGGTAACATGGGATTTTTATCAAGGTGTGGGTGCTACTTATTGAGACAAAACTACAAAGAATTCTAGATTTCTCTACCTTATCTTATTGTTAAACTACTCCTAGAAGGGAAATTCAACTATCTACTTCTATCCTAAACTTCCAAGGGACCAGAGAGAGATGCATAAAATGGAAATCCTAAACTACATGGGTGATTGCACTAAGAAAAGGGGTAGAAAAATTCCAATGAGAAAAAATGAGAGGAAGAATGGAGAGGAGAGAAGGCATAAATGAGTGACACGGTCCCAGAACTACAATTACAACCAATCTACATTCGAGGAATCCCCTTTGTTTAACTTGGTCCACACGAAGAAGTACAACCCCTACCTCAAGGTGTCCCATGGCCATGAAAACCACCATGTGGCATGTAAATTCCTCACTCCACATTCCACTAAACTAAAAAAAAATTGAACGCATGATGTAGTGGTCACTAATGTAACGACTTCTTTGTTGTGGCAACTAATTAAAGTTTCTAGTTTTAAGCAAGTTTTTTTTTCTAAAGTGAAATAAAGTAACTAAACGAATCATGCAATTTAATGGGAATGTATGCACAATACACCCACACTTGTAATGAAAGGAAATAAACGTAACATAACACAAGCTAGGGAAGGAAGAGACAAAACATAGATTTATTGCTTAAAAGAATGTACAATTCATTACAATGCAAGGAATAAGGCAAGGTTCGTGTCACATAGTGATAAAATATGAGTCCTGTAACTTAAAAGGTTCGGAATAAGTTTTATAGAGTTCCCTTTTGTTTTCAAAAATTCCCCCTAAAACGTGCCTAAGCGAGTTAGAGTTATAGATTTCTAGAGAGAAGAGAGAGAGAAGTCGCGAGAACATGTTTTTAATGGTCCCTGTCATCCCAAAGGATCAAAATGATTTTTCTATAGAGGATGACGAGCATCTAGAGTGTTCCTCAAACACACCAACAAATGTTTTTAGTGAAAACATGTTGATCCCATAATTAAAGAGTTATGGTGGTTAGACCGCCTTCTGATTATACATGGCCCAAACCATTTTTTCTCTTTTTCATCTATCAAAACCAACCAATTTTTGATTCTCATGTTTTCAAATTAGAATGCTCGAGGAGATATTTCCAATGATACCAATTTTGTGTGATTTGGAACAAGGGATCAAAATATATCATCATTTGAACATTTACACACCAGGATGAACAAGGAAGTGACATGTGGTGGCCTTTGATTAGCTTAGGGATTGACTTTTCCTATGTGTGAATTTTTATCACTTTTCCATGTGTCGGTTTTTATTTGGGTTGCAATTTTGGTATTTTCTTACCTTTTTATTTTCTTTTCCTTTGTCCTTATGAAATACGCCAATAAAACAATGCCATACTACTTTGCGGTGTTAAACTATCCTTTAATTTTGTCTGCTCCTCTAGAAACACAGCCAATATAAAATTGTCATGCTCATCACAAATTTTAGACCGTATTTTTCTTGTACTAGCCATTGTAAAAAATAAGACAATGAAATAGCTCCATGTTCCTTCACATTTTAGTTTCATCCATAAGAACCTTGTAAGATTGTGAAACACTATCCAATAAGAACATTCCACATTCCTTGCGATGTCGTACTTTAATAGCTCCTTTTGATTGCAATGAAACATGGGCTATTAGAAAATATCCACGTATGAAATGTGTCCTCCTTTTAATGGTTGTGAGATTAGGCTTTGCTTATGTTTCTTCTATCTTTGACCTTTTGGATGCTCTTTCCTAATTCCATACTTGACGCCTTCCATTAAATTTCATTAATTTTGGGGATTTGACATCCCCAAAGTCCTTCACTTAGAAATGTGATGGAATGATTCTCCACCTTTGATCCTCTACCGTGTGGCCCCGCTAATGCTTGGCATTGAATTTGACAGCCAAATGAACGTCTGTGACCTTTTGGCTTGTCTTTGTCTCACGGATTTCCAATTTTTTCACACAACACTAAAGATTCAACCCTTTATATTATGGTTTTTAGAAAATAACCAACTAATTATTTAAGACTTAGTCTCAAATGGGTTTTCAAAAGCCAATAGATAATGGTTTTGAGAAATGGAATTTGACGACCATTTTAAATATTTCCGGATTTTTTTTTCTAAAATATGGCTAAGTCCATTTGAATGAGTTATCCAAATTAACCTAGGGGTAAATTTGGGATAGTATTTGGAAACATCTCGGGGTAATATTCTGCTAGATTATATAAGTGTCCTTTTGCAATCCATTGGGCATGGAGTTGAGCACTGAAAATTTTGAAAAAATGATCCGAACTTTGAAATTTCTTACCCTTGAGATGTTATGAACCTAACACGATCTAGAACTGCCTAAAGCTGATATGTGGAACTTTAAATGATCGGTGGAACTGCTCCATATATCTTATTCCACCATTAAACCTTCTCAAAGTGATTTGCGGATACTTTGGTCTACTCTTGAAGCTGATTATTTGGGAGTTTTGATTCACTTTATAACTATCTCAAAACACTGCATTTTTTCCAAGGAAGAGGCACTACGGGATCTGAACTGGAACTGATCTCTTAGGATTTGAATAAAACTTAGAAATTTCCCAACTTATACGAATTGGCCCTAAAATGAATTGTGCACAGCAAAAAAACTATTAAAAACCATATAAAGACATGGAAAATCATATGTGTTCCAAATGGAAACATGTAGAGTGTGCACAAGAAATTAGGGAAATTGAAACTACTTTACCAACAAGAAAATGTGCTAAAATCATTTAGAGGAATTAAAAATCCTCTAATATGTACAAGGGATAAATTTCACTCTAGTAACAATGCTTTAAATAGATACCATTAAGCTGGAATATGTAACTCTTCTCCATCTAATCTTGTGATTGAAAAGCATTGTTTGATTTGCATCTTGAAATTATTTAGGGGACACTACATATTCCATCAAATTATGAGTGTTTACCTGGTTTGGATATGTCTATATCTCAATTTAGGACTAAGTCCCCTTCTGAAAAATCTTATCCTTGGCCTTCCTATCACATTTGGTCTTAATTTGAGCTTGATATTTTTCTATTGTTTGCACTTTTTGGTATCTTAGCTCCTATAACTCCATGAGCTATGCGTACCTCAATTCCATGGATTCAAATTCAAAAATTCTAGCTACTTGATAAGCTCCAACACTAGTAATTCAAGAGATATTGTGACCTTGTTTCTCTACCACTAAATAACTTATAGGCTGAGCTACTAGTTGATCTCTTGGGTGTAATTCTATCAACCCACAAGGATGATTTCAACCTTTTGTTCTAAGCCCTTTTCTTTTCATCCAAATTTATCCTTATGATCCTCAATAGGTTTTGTTTGTGGAGTCATCCTTCCCATTACCTTGGGGGTAATAGTTTGAAGATGTGATCAAATATATTCCATTTTTAATATCCCAATCAGATAGATATGCTCTAAGAAAATCCAGAGCATTATCAGAGATAATTGTGGAAAGATCACCGAATCTAGCCACAATGCTCTTATAAAAGTCTAGAATGATGGCCTCATTTTATTCATTGAGTAAAAATGTGTCCTGTCCACTTGATGAAGTAGCATGTGGATGTTAGGATCCACTTGTGGCCCAAAATTTAATTTGGATTGATGACTCCAATGAATCCCAACACCCATTGCATGAATAGTTCATTTATAGAGATGGAGTGGAGTGGAAGGGATGCTAGTCTTTCCTTTCCTAAAAAGAAAGCACACTTCTTACATTTCTTAACCCATGAATAATAATCATTGAAGAGATTAGGCCAATAATACCCAACCTTCATGATCCTGAGAGCTGTTACCTTTGGATAAAAGTGACCCCCTACTTCTCCACCATGGAATTCATACACTAACCTCTCAATCTAATCTATCTTGATGTACCTTAGGAGAACACCATTCACATATTTCTTGAATAAAATGCCATCAAAAAGAACATATGGAATAGATTGAAGTCTAAAATACCTTCTCTTAGCTTTTCTCAATCCTAGAGGGCACTAACTTGTTTGGAGGAAGTGCACCATATCTTGAGTCCAAAAATGAATAGGCAAAGCATTAGCTGGTTGTTCTTGATCATTTTGAAGTACTAAAATGGATTCTTCATCAGTTTTCTGACTTGAAACAAAATTCTCACACAACCCCTTGCCTCTAACCAACTTAGTTACTTTGATATCAATGTCATACTCCATCACTTTGGTTATCCAACCAGCCCTCTTCTCATTTAGATCCTTATTCAAGAGGAAGTATTTTATACCAACATGTGAAACTAACAAATGAATCTTGTTATTCGACGTTAAATACCGAATTTCTTCAAACTCCTTATAACAGCTAACACATGTTTTTCAATGAATTAATATCTCACCTCATAATATTCAATATTTTGAATGAAAAAAGCAACAAGTTACTCCAAATCATCTTTGTTTAGCTGTATAAATATAACGGATATGGTATCAACACCTCAAAAAGCATACAAGCTAAAATCCTTGAAAAATTTCGGTTGATAAGAGTTAGTGCTTGTACAATAGCTTACTTTACATCTTCAAAACTATCCTTTCCCTCAGTTTTCCATTTGAAAGCAATGCTCTTCTTCAACATCAATGTCAAAGGCTTGAAAATATTGGCAAAATTTGGAACAAACCTTATGACAAAGTTAATTCTTCCTAAGAAGCTTTGAATTTCTTCTTATGACTAGGAAATTGAAAAGCAAGAACGACATCAATTCTTTCTAGATCAATATTCAATCCTTCTTTAGAAACAACATGGCCAAGGATTTTATCTTCATGAGACAAAGATACATTTTTTTGGGTTAAGAGAAACTTCAAAATCTCTATATATTTCAAATACCTGTCTCAGATGGAGAATATGATCAATTGCATTTTTGAAGAACAATGTTATGTCATCAAGGTAGACAAGAACAATCTTGTTGATCACCCCTATGAATGCCATATGTATGGCTCTTTAGAAGGTTTCTCCAAAATTTGACATAACAAATGGCATTTTTTTAAAAAAAGGTTCCCACTTTGTGGTAAAAGCTATCTTAAACTGATCTTCCTCCTTTACCATGATTTAGTTGTACATTGTGGATCCATCTAAAAGAGAAAACATCTTAGAACCTGCTACCATTTGTAATATCTGTTCCATAGATGGCATTGGGTAATGGTCTTTCAAAGAAGCCTTGTTCAAGTCTCTTAAGTCAACAAAAAACTTGATCTCTCCATTATTTTTCGTAATGGAACTAGGTTGGTATACCATGATGAGTGCTTGATTGGAAAAATGATTCTTACCTCTATCAATTTATTTAGCTTCTTCTTCATTAGAGGTTCAATACAAGGATTGATAAGTCTCTACTTTTTTCTGCTAGGATTGGTAGTTGGATCCAACTCAATGGTGTGTTGAGTTAAACCAAGATCAAAAACTCTAAGGTCTTCATATCTCCATGCAAAGATATCAACGAACTATTGAAAAATTTCTACAAAATCATGTTTTTCTTGTGAAGAACTTACCTTGCCAATCTGAAGAAGCTTGTCTCCACCAACTGCAATAGGTTTTGAGACTTCACCTTTGACCATTATGTTTTCGTTTTCTTTTCTGAAATGGTCATTGGGGTTGAATATGGATTCCAAGGTCACTAAATCCTTGGGAAACTTGTTTGATATGATTTGGAAAATCTGGTCTCCATATTATTTCTCCAACTTATCCGATTTCTTTAAGAAAAATCAGCCTCCTCTTGAAGGAAATTGAAAACATGATGATCATTCTTAAACACTTTTCAACTTGTGACATTTTATGATATAACATGTCTTAGTATCACCTTGATATGTGGTTGTACTTGGTTTATTTTGAAATTATTAGCAACGTCAATATTTCCCAAATTGTAGTAAGTCTATTAGAATTTTTTTCCTTTCTTTGAATTGATTTAACGTTGAAGGATTCAAAATATTTCCAAAATATCTCACACTCTATGCTTGTAGACACAATGAGCAGATCATTCTCGCCCACATTTTACCCTCTTATCTAGTTCATAATCAACTCACTATCTCCAAAGGTCTGCAATTCCTAGGGAAAATTTTAAGGGTCCTTAAAAAAATCCTTAGAAAATATTTGGCGAATCTGGGAAATTATCTTTCGCATGAATGGAAAATATCAAGACATAACGAAATCATTATTAAATGCTACTAGATAGTAATGATTTTATATACTACTAGTTAGTAGCATATGTTTATGCTACCAACCGACAACATATAGTATGATGTCGGTTGGTACCATTTTTTATGCTACCGTCTGACAACATGCTATATGATGTCGGCCGGTAGTATAAAAATATGCTACCGAATGACTATATTCAAGTGAATTTTATGAATTTCTATTTCATGGGAATGATGAATTGACCCATATAATTAACTTGTACCTATAAAATTTTGGAGAACTAGTCCTATCTTGTACCCTAAATATTCACCAATTTCAAATTTCAAAAACTAGAATATTCATGAATTAACGAATATTTGCCACTAAAATTTTCCCTGGCAATTCCTCTATATCCCTCTTCCTTTCCCATTGCAAGCCATAGATAAGAGACTCATAATATTCTATGTTATTGGAGCAGATGAATTGAAACCTAAAAGATGAGTAATACTTGATACTTTTGCTAGATACAAGTACCACACCTCCTCCTACACCTTGTTTGCATCTTGATCCATCAAAGAACATATGCTAAATGCCATCATATTCTTCATCAATTGGCTTGGTAACACTAGGAAGGGATAATTTCTCTTAAAGTAGGAAATAAATACCAAGACCAACCTCTTTAATTTATTTAGGATCAAATTTATAACACCTATGTTCCCACTCATCAAGTAGTAGATCGGGAATTACCCTAATTTGTGTGTTTGTCTCTTGAGCATTTGGGAAGTCCTCTTGATCTAAGATTATACAATTATCATTGATGGGACTAGGAACATAAGGTTCTATATGGTATGTAGTAATTGGTTGAGACTTAATAGTATCTTTAGTGCCATACCTTGTCTTGAAGAGCATATGAGACCAATCTTTTGATAAGTATCCTCTAATTTTGGCAGTGAAATCCCTAGATAGACATAGAGAAAAAAGTGGAGGTAGATCAATTATGGATATATCTTGAGAAACTGAAACATTGGGACATGCATGTAGTGTGAGGATTGGACCTATGATAACTACAACAATTGCTATTTTTGTTCCTTCCAACTACACCACACCTTTCAAAAGAATCTCATACTTGAGGCCTAACTAGTCTGTAATCTGCTCGCTTGGAATCACCGAGCTTCTTTCTCGCAGAGTAAATCATACAATTGTGCACCAAGTGATTTACTATGATCAAAGACACATAGAAGGGTGGAGGTTTCATGTTTATGTTTGGTTAGCCCTCTCTTTATTTCACTAGATTAGTAAGAACCTTGTCTTTTTCCTTGAATGAATCATTTAGGATAGAAAAGTTGGCCATAGTTCCTTGTAAGATATCCCTTTGGCTTGGAATTTCCAATGATTCCCACATAGATATGCTAACATTGGTTTTATTCATCTGCTTGAGGATATTGAAAGGAATTGAATGATATTTTTCTTACAACTTACTTGCAACAAATTTTTCCTAGACTTGGGTTAATATGGAAGATCCTCTAGGATGATCTTATACATTTGGAGCTATTTTTGAACTACCACATCCTTGGAGTTTCAAATAAGGTTGAGAAGGGAATAAATTTACAACATGTCCTTATTTAATAGCTCTTTTCTTAGATCTGGTGTTTGCATCCATACCTTGTAGAAGAGTTTGATTCATTCCATGAAAGTCTTCCACTTGCCAATTCACAAGTGAAGTATCACTCTGAGGTGCCTCTTAAGCTACCATTTGTTGTTGATTTTACTTTGTTATTGTTTCTTGAGAAAAAATACACTTTTCACCATTAAAGCTTGGTTCGAATTCCATTGGGGCATGTTTCCTTGTTATGTGGAAGATGAAAAGGGAAAACCCACTCATAATATTGCACAATATTGTTTTGGATAGGAACCGAAGCTTGAGATGAAGAAGTGATATTTGGGTTATATGGTTGAAATGGCCCAATAGAAGGAAATTGGTTTTGATTTTGATTTGCATCTTAGGATGGAGGATTATTTAGTTGGTATGGAGGCAGAAAAGGTTTGGAATTTTAAGCTTATTGCCTCTTGATGGATACCAACTTGTTCCCAAATTTTTAAATTTTTTTCATTACCTCTAATAACTCAGCTGAGGTTTTTGAGGAAGTAAATGCTTCATTAGAGCTATGATTTCTTGGGGTTGGGATAGATGCTAACTTAGGTATTTGATTAGAGTTGGGATTCTCAATCTTTGGGAATATAGGCATTAGAGGTCTAGGAGCAAGTTTCCCAGCCTGAATAAGACTATTTTCAGCCCTATTAGCAATGCTAGAGGTAGTTGGTAATGTTCTACCCCTTTATAATGAATCATGAATGAAATATCACTATTCAAAGCCTTTAGATAATAAAGAAATGGATTTTGGGTGTTGGTCATACCACTTGAGGGAATCGGTCCCAATTCCTTTGAAATTTTGTATTAAAATTAGTCATCTACTCATTAGGTTCTCTTTTCGTTATTGTTAGTTGCTCCACCAAAGACATGTGATCTGATTTTTCTTTGAAATAACTACACGAGCTATACCAAGATCATCCCAATAGGGAATATATGTAGAGCTCAATATTCTATACCATTCATGTGCTTTACCCTTGAATGAAGATGCTAACAACCTAATTGCTACATCGTTATGTGCAACAAGATGAACAAAGCATACATTTACAACATCCTGAATGTGTTTAGCGGGCGTAACTTGATTTTCGCCGAGTGAAGTATGGAATAATTTTAAGGAAGCTACTGGTATGTCATTTTGTGCATCAAGCACAAGATGGATTCCACCCACGAAGTTAATAAATGGTATATTCCTCTACGGTGCTGCCATAATGATAGGTCTCAAAACTCTAGTAGCTGCAAGAAATCCCTACGGGAGGTGGAGTAAAGAGAGTCCTAATTGGTGGTGAAGATGACCTCTGAACTATTATGCCTCTTCTTCTCCTCCTAGGTGATAGTTGTAGATACTCAAAATCTCCTTCTTCTCTTCTAGACCTTCTCTCGAATCCTTCTCATGAAACTAAGACACTCTAGTTCCTAAAAATAGTATATATATTATTTGGAGTTGCTAGATGTGTTATTGTCAGAGAACCTCCCAAGGGTGAACTTACCAAGATACACATCTAAACATGGTAAAAATGGAAGTATTTACTTTTAGTCCCATCGGGTGTGCCAAAACTGTTATCACTAAAAATAACACCCTCGATTTGTGTGAATATATGGATGAGTAATCAATGTTTTTAGGTAACATAGGATTATATCAAGGTGTGGGACCCTACTATTGAGACAAACCTCTAGATAAGGTTAGATTCCTCTACCTTTTCTTATTAATAATCTACTCCTAGAAAGGGAAATTCAAGTATCTATTTCTATCCTAAAATTCTAAGGGCCCAGAGAGAGAGAGAGAGAGAGAGAGAGAGAGAGAGAGAGAGAGAGAGAGAGAGAGAGAGGTCATTACACCAAGAAAAGGGGAGGAAAACACTCCAATGAGTTAAAATGAGAGGAATAATGGAGAGGAGAGAAGTCGGACATGAGTGACACATTCTTGAACTACATTTACCAACGTCATTTCCATGAAGCATAATGGATCCGAATCTTTGCAAGAAGAATAACGTATGCACAATACACTTA
This sequence comes from Taxus wallichiana var. yunnanensis, assembly GCA_018340775.1. Classification (NCBI taxonomy): domain Eukaryota; kingdom Viridiplantae; phylum Streptophyta; class Pinopsida; order Cupressales; family Taxaceae; genus Taxus; species Taxus wallichiana. Next base: position 437,743,908 of record CM031239.1, read on the forward strand.
CAATTTTAATGGAATGCAAGAAACACATCATAACACAAGCTATGGTAGGAAGATCCAAAAAACGTGGTTTTATTACTTAAGAGAATGCTAAAATATAAGGCCTACAACTCATAAAAGGTTCTCGAACAATTTTTATAGAGTTCCCTTTTGTTTTTAGAATGTCCCCCAAAAACGTGCCTACACTTGTTAGGTTGTGGAGCTGAATTGCTTCACATATAGCCTATTTTACACCTTGTTGGTTTACATAGTAACCATCATTGGTGAGGGTACCATCATCTTTCAGAAACCGTCCTTTGGTGAGAGTAACCATCATTTGGTTAGGTAACCATCACGATTACTATGAGTGAAATTTTATATTTAACTCATAGGAATTTAATCTAGCTTTTGTTTTAAAGATGATTTAAAGGATGTAATTTCATGGCTATTGTGCCCTAAGTTTGTATATGACTATATAAGCATGAAAGCTAGGGTTAGAAATAGAATTAAGAGAAGGATTGAATTAGATCCTTGATTCTCCTAGATTGAGAGGATGAAGAAGAAGAGAAAGAAATAATAGGTTACATGAAGACAAAGCTTCCATGGAGAGGATATGGATAGAAGGAAATAATAGGTACATCTCAATGATGAGAAGAGGGTAACATCTTCTACTATATTTCCTTTGTATAGTTATTGTCTCATTGTCTTTGTCTTGCATAGTATACAAAAGACAGTTTTTTTGTTGTAGATCCACATGTTGGTGAGATCTTGTATTATAGATCCATGAGATCATATTGTATTATTGATCCATGTAGATCTAGATATTGTAGAGGAGGTTGTCTTCATGTTTGCATAGGTTATGCAGTGATGGAGAGACAAACTTACTTCTTGGTGCATAGTTATAGTTGCACATATGGTAGACCCATGTGAGAGGTCTTGTTTGTAGATCCACAAAGAACTTGGTAGTAGTTCAGAGATGCAATAGTTCTGGTTATGTGAGATCTATTGGTGGTGTTTGGAGGCATGGTTGTAGTGCACTTATGTAGATTTGTTTAGAGATATGGAGGAGAGGAGATACTCTTGGAGAGATGCATTGTACTCTTGTATTGAAGAGTTGGTTTGTAATCTTGTTATATTATATATATGATATCTCTATCTTTGGTGGATGTAGCCCACATTGGGTGAACCACGGTACATGTTGTGTAATGTGTGTGTACTTTGTTTTGATTTAGATTATACTAGTTTATACTTTCACTATTGTATATTTTTGGGATTTTTTAGATCTTGTGTGCATGATTGATTTTGTTATTAAATCATAGCACTATTCCGCAATCCCGAATTCCCAACAACTGGTATCAGAGCTTGGTTAGCTTGGTTATTTCAGAGAAAGGATTTTCTTTAAGATCATTGTTAGTGGTTTCTTGATAGGTGTATGAGAGTAGGGTTTGTTTTTCATGATGCGAATATCATAGGAAGATATTCAATATCATATGTTACTCCATGATATATATGGTATCTACAAATGGTTGTCTTAAAAATGCAAGTTTTTATGTAGGGTTGGATTTTCAGATTACAATGTTTAGATTCTTTGAGTTATGCATGTGTTTTTGGATTGGTCACCCACTGGTTGCATGTAGAACTCATTTGGGTTGTCTTACCTAGGATGTTGTTTATTTCTTATGCTTATTCTAGTTTAACTTGTCTTTGGTCAGTTGCATTGGTAGTAACATGAAGACATGGATAGATGGTTCGAGAACATGGTTGGTTTTACAGGTATGGCTATGGTTGTAGTTGAAGATCAGTACTTCAGTTTGAGTTGGAAATCTGCTAGTCATGATCACTTGAGAGGATTGGTGTTATGATTCAGTGGGAGCTTGATGTATGGATAGCTCGGTTATCACATATTAGGAGTAGCTTCATGCAGGTCTATGGTAAGTCATGGGTTTTTTATGTTCATTTTAGAAGATGGTTTGATCTTCCTAGTTTTATTTTTGAGAGAATTATTGAAGGAAAGAATAGATGGTCTTCACGGTGTGTAGAGGATGGTTATGTACAGTACATATATAAAGGTTCAACAATTTATCTCCAAGTAGGAGATTATTAGGTTTTGGAGCTGAAATGCTTCACAGATAGCTTGTTTTACACCTTGTTGGTTTACACATTAACCATTGTGAATTAGGTAACTGTCAGCCATTTGGTAAGGAAAGCGGCATCGGTCGGGTAAACATCACTAGTTAGGGTAACCATCGCCGATTACCTGTGTGTGAAATTCTATATTTAACTCATGAGAATTTAATCTAGATTTTTTTTACAACTGATTTAAAGGATGTAATTGCATGGATATTGTGCCCTAATTTTGTATATGCCTATATAAGCATGAAAGCTAGGGTTAGAAAGAGAATTAAGAGAAGGATTGAATTAGATCCTTGATTCTCCTAGATTGAGAGGATGAAGAAGAAGAGAAATAAAGAACATGTTACATGAAGATAGAGATTCCATGGAGAGGAGATAGATAGAAGGAAATAATAGGTACATCTCAATGATGAGAAGAGGGTAACATCTTCTACTATATTTTCTTTGTATAGTTATTGTCTCATTGTAATGGCTTGCATAGTATGAAAAACACATAGATTTTCTTCTTGTAGATCCACATGTTGGTGAGATATTGTATTATAGATACATGAGATCATATTGTATTGTTGATCCATGTAGATCTAGATATTGTAGAGGAGGTTGTCTTCATGTTTGCATAGGTTATGCAGTGATGGAGAGACATACTTACTTCTTGGTGCACAATTATAGTTGCACATATGGTAGACCCATGTGAGAGATCTTGTTTACAGATCCACAAAGAACTTGGTAGCATTTCGGAGATGCGATTGCTCCTGGTTATGTGAGATATGTTGGTGGTGTTTGGAGGCATGGTTATAATGCACTTATGTAAATCCATTTAGAGATATGGAGGACGGGAGATGGTCTTGGAGAGATGAATTGTACTATTATATTGAAGAGTTGGTTTGTACTCTGTTATATTATATATATGAGATCTCTATCTTTGGTAGACGTAGCCCACATTGGGTGAACCATGGTACATGTTGTGTTATGTGTGTGTACTTTGTTTTGATTTGGATTATTCTAGTTTATACTTCCATTGTTGTAGATTTTGGGGAATTATTTAGATCTTGTGTGTAAGATTAAATCATAGCACTATTTTGCGATCTGAATTCGAGCATCATTACACCAAGAAAAGGGATGGAAAACACTCCAATTAGTTAAAATGAGAGGAATAATGGAGAGGAGAGAATTCAAACATGAGTGAAACATTCCTGAACTACATTTACCAACATCATTTCCATGGAGCATAATAGATTTGAATCCTGCAAGAAGAATAACGTATGCACAATACACTTACAATTGTAATGGTAGGAAAGAAACACAAAATAACATAAGATATGGTAGGAAGAGCCACAAAACATGTATTTATTGCTTAAGATGATGCAAAATTCATTGAAGTTCAAGGAATAAGGCAAGGATCACCTCGTAGAATCCTAAAATATAAGGCGTGCAACTCGAAAAGGTTTCGGAACAATTTTTATAGAGTTCCCTTTTGTTTTTAGAACGTCCCCCCAAAAACATGCCTAAGCACTTACATTTATATATTTCTGGAGAGAGAGAGAGAGAGAGAGAGAGAGAGAGAGAGAGAAGTCATAAAGTCTATTTTTAATGGTCCCCATCATCCAAATGGATCAAAATGATTTTTTGTAGAGGATGATGAGCATTTAGCGTGTTCCTCAAGCACGCCAACATAAATGTTTGGTGAAAACATGCTCCTCCCATAATTAAACAATTTCGGTGGTTGGATTGTCTACAATTATACGTGGTCTAAGCAGTTTTTCTATTTTCATCTATCAAAACATGTAAAATTTTAATTCTCATGATGCCAAATTATAGTGCTCGAGGAGATATTTCCAATCATTCCAATTTTGTGTAATTTGGAGCATGGGATCAAAAGATATCATCATTTGAATATTTGCATGCCGAGATGAACATGGTTGTGACATGTGGTGGTCTTTGATTATCTCTGGGATTACCTCTACCTATATATGCATTGATCTCACTTTTCCACATGTCGGTCTTTGTTTGGGTCACAAGGTCATAATTTTCTTCCCTTTTTCTTTTCTTTTCCTTTGTCCTTATGAAATACAAAGGCCAATACAATAACGCCACACTACTTTGCAATGTGAGCCAATAGAAAATTTCCATGTCAGACCATATTTTTCTTGTGCGACCACTGCAAAACATAAGCCGAGATAAAAAAACTCCACGTTCCTTCGCATTTCAGTTTCTAACATAAGAACCTTGTCGGATTGCAAAACACTATCCAATAAGAACATTCCATGTTCCTCACAATGTCATCCTTTGATATCCCCTTATAACTACTATGAAACATGAGCTAATAGAAAATATCCACCTATGTAATGTGTCCACATTTCATTGGTTACGATGGATACTGATTTTCTTACGTGTCTTCTTTGTTGACCTTTTAGCTAACCTTTCCCACTTCTAGACCCGACGCCTTCCATTAAATTTCATTCATTTTGGGGCTTTGACATATCCTAGTGTCTATTGCTTAGAATGTGATAGAATGCTACCATGTTTCCTTCTACAACCATTACTCCTCTACCACATGGCCCCACCGATGCTTGGTGTTGAATTTGATGACCAAATGAACATCTACAACCTTCTAGATTTTCTTTGTCTCATGAATTTCTATTTTTTTTTTGCTCAACACTACGGCTTCAAATCTTTATATTGTGGTTTTTAGAAAATAACCTGCCAATGCTTTAAGACTTAGTCTCTGTGGGTTTTCCATGGGGGTTTACTTAGTAAAAGTATGTTATAACACGTGCATTCGAAGGGTATTAAAGAATACCCTTAATTCTAGTTTTTACCTCTTATTATTTAATTTATAATACCCCACCAATTACATTATTACAATGAAAATACCCCTATTTTTTCATGTACTTTACTTACCCATTTTTCCATGACAATTTCATTTACCCCTTTTTATTTATACCCTAAAATATTAAAAGAAAATATACCATGTTTCTCACTCGATTTCTTCTTAATATGCATTTATCTTGAAAGATAGTTTGAAGCCATTCAAGACCTATTATTGATTACCTTTTAAATGTTAAACTTTAATCATTTATCAATAGTTCTTCAAATAATCAAGATGGTGAAATAATTTCACTTGTGTTGAAAAGCATACTTAATCCTAGTTTTCTACCATTTTATTATTTCTCGGTTAAGAATCTCTTAATTGAGATTTATTTATTGAAAAATATATTATAATTCAACTATATGACCACACTTCTTAAATTGTAATTTTAAGTTATTTAGTTTTAAAAAATAGGGTTAAAATGTTTTAGTTTTATATTAAAATTAAACCTCCCTTTTCTTTGGCGATCATGACCTAGAATTTATAAGATAACACCCTAGTCACATTGGCACATCACTCAGCCTTGATTGAGCGCTCACCCAAAGCACACAAAGGTACTAGGTCCCTCTTTAGGGTTGTTGTAGCAAGATGTTAGCATGATGAAGGAAGAAACATATAGATTCATAATTAATCCATCATTCTATAATGCATGCTACCCTCAGATCTATGAAAGAACAAGTTTAAACAAGTAATCATGATTGAATCAATAACATGCACTACTCAATTACACATAGAATGACACTTAGATTCAGCCAATATCTTCCATTTATTAATAAATACAAAAGCTCCTTACAGTAATTTCAATCTATACCAATGCTCGCATGGATCTGTTACAGTAATTCAATCATATGCGTATATCTCTATACCTCCATACATCCATCACACACACTCTCTTCTACTATGTACCTAACATCATATATATAGGGTGGGGACTTGCCCTTCACCACTTATCTATTCGAGAAATAGGTTGCATGATATTGATAGACACGCGCCGTTTACGAGGCATAACCACACATGCAAGTGTGCTATTTATAGACATCTTGTAGTTAACTGAAGTGTCAATCCTATTCTTGGCTCGTCTCCATAAAAAATGTCTCGATCCGATCCTCCAAAGATAAACAATGCATGGCATGCATGTCTCTCTATCGTTGGTGTGTTCCGCATGCCATCTTCTAAAAATAGGTCTTCATGCTCAAAATTGGATAAGTCCTAAAAGTCGAACTTGCCTTCCATGTGTGGGTCCTTCCTGTCCCTTTGCACCCTTGATCCTAGCCTTCTATCCTGCGTGGACTCCTTGTGTGTTCTCTAACAAGTATTCTTTGATCAACATTACCCCACACTAATCTCATTGTCGTCTCGACAATGGGTATCTCCAAAAATTTAAGTAAATAATAGAAGAATGGAAAGAATAAGAATTAAATAATGTAGATAAATAAAGAATTTTTATGAGGTTATGAGGCAGCCTCCTCTGTATCAGTTTGAAGTATCAACTCTAGATACTCCTTTATTTCGGCCTCCAAAACCTGCCATTCAGTGAGTGCTTATGCTTTTTCTGGGATGTCCACAATAATGGATTCCAACTCATCCCTCACAATCTCTCCTTTTTCATTCTGTAGAACTAACAAAATGCTAGACATTGATGTCATTCTTCCTTCTAAAAGATCCATCTTCTGCATAATTAGCTTCCCAAGCTCTTCTAGCGAAGTATTGTGCGGCTCTTGTGATACTTCCAGGGCCTCGTGCTTCTGCTTAACCATCGAAAATCTTTCTGCACGGCCCAATGTCTCAACCTTCATTGCTTTCTAGACCTCATTGTTTTCTTCTAGGGTATTTATGTTGATAAGCGCCTCTGAGTTGTGCATATATTTAAAGCCTAGTCTATTTTCTTTAATACTTCTGTAACGCTTGCAACAACCCTTCATAAGATGCAATATTTTGCATCACTAATGCTTTCTCTCATTCGACATCTTTCTCTAAGATCCTTGGTGCTTGGCATGCACAGAGGTTCATCTTCAAGTACCAAGTCCACCAACTTTCCTACATAGTGTATCACTAAAGGAAACATCTGTGGTACCTTGGCCTCCAAGTGTGGCCTTGCTCTGATGACATTATCCCTAATATCCTCTGTGATGCTAATAAATACTTCATTTTTTCTTTTGCACGAAGTCCCTCTCTTGTTTATGTGCACTAGCTCTACATCCTTTGTCTTGACTCCTCGCATAGCACTCTGATTATTGCAACTTTGTCCATGTTTCTTCTAGCAACTTCAAAAAAAACCTTTACCAATGCATTGCTAACTTGCTCATCCAACATGACAGTAGGCTTTATTGTCATGTGTCTAGCTTGGGGTGCCTTCTTCATCCATCTCAAAACGTATGAATCTTCACATACATCAAATTTAGGCTCATCCATGTGGGTGTGCATTGACCACGATAGTTACTTTCGAGTGCGTACAATCACCATATCCTCATCCATTATCTCCTAGCTAAATAAATCATTTTATGCTATTGTGCTCTGGAAGTGGGCGTAGATAATTTTTCATACATCCTCTGTGTACCCCATGGCTAGTGGAATGTACTCTCCACTTGTTCTTCTAGACCGTTACTTCTTAGGAACCTTAGCTTCCAAATTTAGGACTAGTGTCTCCATGTCCTAAACATTCTCTCTGTGATTGTCTCCTCTAGTCTTTTCTCATCCTCTTCTTTTTCCTTTGATTCCTCACCCCGTTCTTCTATATTCTCTGGAAGTGTAGGAGAATTAGGCATGCTTTCCTCTAACTCTTCCATCTCCTCATTTAACTTCTATTTTCTCCTTCTTTGCATGGTTTCCTCCTTTTATGGAGAGATTAAGGTGATCTGCGACCTTGTTTTTGGAGTAGCACCTTATGTCCTGGTTCTCCTAAACACCCTCTTAAATCTATGCTCCCCTTGGACTTCATTCAAGTCCTCATCACCCCCATCTTGTGGCTGAGGTAGTGTAATGGCATGCTTAGCTTCACCCTTATTTGTAGGATGTCTCCTACCTCTATGCTCCAAACCATCACTATCTTTGTGCTCCTCCTCATCCTCCACTTAAATTGGATATGTGGGCTTAGGTGCTGGGATGTTCTCCATTGTATGCTTTCCCTTTTATGGTGCTGGAAGTGTGAAATCACCTTCCACATACTTGTTATTCTCCATCTTTGGCTTTAGCTAAAGATACACCAATGCTGCCCCTACATCTGCTATAGCCAAACTTATTGGCTTAATATTCAGCACCTCTAAAATGATCCTCTTAGTATAAGCACTTCTTCCAGGATACACATACTTCTTCCTCAACGTATGGTAGTCACAGTCTACCTTATCTGCATTGAATACCAGTTAGTGCATGTCTGTAAATCTGTGAATAGATGCTTGGAAATACCTTGTAGTGAATGCGTAAGGAAATTTACACCAAGGGCTCTAGACTCCATCTCTCATTGGGAAGCACGCAATGCAGAAATGTTGATATACAAAAATTGAACTTATTTCCCTACTATTGATGGTAGGTCCTTTAGGATGCGCCACTCTTCCCCAAATACTATGCGGAGCCTGTCATACCATTTCTCTGCCTTTTACTTTACGTCATCTGTCATGGACCCTTTACATAGGTACTTGCTTGAACCTCTCAGCTGGTGACTTGTTCTCCATGGGGTATTCCCATACTTTTTCCTTGATCCATCTAGTACTCCAATTTCCATGAATACCAGTGATAGTAGAATAACCCCAAAGCTGATCTTCCCTCATGTGCATGCTTCCTTGACTATTTGTTCTACAATATAGCCTGCAATGTTTTAGATTTCACCTTCTTACATCTTACGCGCAAGGTGTAACCACATAGTATTTACTCGTGACCACTTGCTCCTGATCATTCAACTTTGTAACAAGGTGTCTTGAATGACTTGCACAACTAGACAATTATTCAATTTGTCTATATCCATTTTGTGTGAGACCCTTCAGTACCCCAACTCCTATATGCTCTTTAAAGTCATGGATTTATCATGAGATCACTTAATATGTCCTCTCATGTGGCCTTCATATATGTAATGGATGAGATAAGTGCAGATGAGATTCTAACTCTGCGTCTTACAAAGTAGAAGAAGTCCTCGTGTACTCTACTCATGAGCCAGCGATACAAGGGATCATACTCCCAAAATATGGAAGCTCGTATAATTGGTAGAACCCAATTCTCTTCAGAAGCTTCTTACCTGCATCATCATAAACTAGCATGTCATCCGCCATATGCTTGTTCATCCTAGCAGTGAGCAAGGAATCGAGATCCTTCTTATTCTCCAAAGTCCTGTGATTATATTCACTTAATTTTCTCTTTCTGATGGGTGAATCCCATTCCTAGATGATGATGAATCCTTTTGGATATTGCATTTCTAAAAGATCACTTTCGGGTGCCATCTCTTCCTCCTTGAAAACCACCTTGTTATTTTCTTTTGTTGTTGCTACAGATGCCTTCTTAGGTGCCATTTTTACCTTGCAAACATCTCCTCTTTAACTATGTAACTTTGTGAATCAAACCCTAGCTCAATTTAATCATGCCCTAGGTGGAAAATTTGTGTCCTAACTCCTTTTGTCTCCCTACTTTGCTCAAACCCTTCACCACTGGGATGTAAGCTTATTTTCACATAGATCTGGTTGTCACACTTGGTTTCACACCCTTCACACCTTAACCCGATCACTCGGCTCTTTGCACTTGGATCTTTCCTCAAATACTCTTAGTCGCAATGGTAAAAATGAATTCACATTCTATCCTTATATAATTTTTTCAAATTTTGATGCATTTATTGCTCCTTCACCTACCAAATATATCCTCATTCATTAACCTAATTCATTCATTCCGTATGGTACATCTTCACGCCCTAGATATAACCTTCTAGCATGCTTTCCTACCCTCTAGTCACATACTTCTCTTGATGCGCACCCTTACGCCCACGTACCTCATCACTATAACTTCTCCGGTAGTTATCATGGCCTCCGCTTACCTTTGTATTATCTTGTTATTTCATTCATCTCCATCCTTAGTCACTTTTGAGAAGCAATCTTCTTTTGACTTAAAGCACACCCATAGCATCTTATTCCTTTCACCTTTCAATTCCCAAATTCTTTTACTTGGATAACTACAACCACCCCACACTAAAGGTATGTCCAGTCCTCTATGCATAAACATTCTTCACATAGTAATTAGATTCATGCACATGAGCGTGCTTATTACATAAGAAAAACAATTAAATTTACAAAGCATATCGATAATGAAGGAAATGCATTAAGGGAATACAAAATTGAAAACCTAATATAAATGGAAATATTACCTTATTACAAACACCAAGAAGACTTATTTATAGTAGGGCTTCAGCCTACTCCTATTAAAGTAAGCTGGGTAGCCATGTTCCATCAAGTGATTCTAATTGACAAGCACGTGTTTCAAGTATATAAGTGATGATATACTTTGCCCCAACCAATGTACTTTGAGCTTTCCTAGATGGCGTAAGAACTTTGAGTCATAAATAAGTACCATTTTTCCAATCTCAAACTTCTTATCCCTTATGTTTTTGTCATACCATGCCTTCTGCCTGGCCTTTTCCTATACGAATCCATCGTGTTATGGCTCATCGCTCATCTAGTTGAATCATCTTCTTGATACACTCTTCTAAATCCTGTTCATCATCTAGACCTCCATAGCACGTGCAATGCGCAAAGAAGGTAACATAAATTCTATAGGGAGAATGGCTTCTATGCCAAACATCAACTGAAATAGTGTGGATTTGTTTAAAATCTTGTAAGTTTTTCTAATGCCTAAATAATTTGACACTTTGTCATCCCAATCCTTTCTTCCAACATCACAAATTTTTGTCAAAGTCTGGCTCAAAATCTTGTTGAAAGCCTCAGAGTTCCATTTTCCTGAGGATGGTAGGGTGTAGTTTTATGGTGTGCAACCATAAACTCATCTAATAGGACCCTGATTGTCTCATTCAAAAAGTGTGTACCCCTATCACTTGCCAAGCTTAAAATACATCCATATCTTGTAAGAACATTATCCCATAGAAACCTAGCTATTATAGCTCTTTGACATGTACAGTCCTTCGTTGGTGTTGCTTCCGCCCACGGTGTGAGATAATCTGTGAAAGTAACAATATAGCGCAATCTAGTCTATGCGCACTTTTGGAGAAATAGGTCCTACAAAGTCAATGGCCCATTTCTCAAATGGTCAGCACTAGTAATTGGTCTCAAAGGCATCTCATCTCTTTTCCCTAGTTTTCCTAGGCGTTGACAATGATCACATGCCTTACAATATTCTTTATAGTCCTTATACAATGTCTCCCACCATAATCCAACAAGTAGGATCTTCCGGGAAGTCGCATCACCTGCATAATGGCCTCCTACAATACCACCATGAGATTCTTCCATAATATCCTTACGCTCATGCTCTAATACACAATGATGTAATACTTCATCTCTACCTAGTTTGTAAAGGTCACCACTGATTAACATAAACAATGCCATGTGTATAGCAAGTTGTTTCTTTTCTAATGCGTTCATTCCTTTTGGTGCAATACCTATTCATAGAAATACATCAATGTATTCTAATTCCATGGGCATGTGTTGTAACCTATATAGATGTGCATCTGGCATGGTTTCTTCAATTGTCTATGCTTCGTCTCCTGAGTTAATTCTAGATAAATGGTCTGGTCCAGAATTTCTTTTCCCTAGCTTCACCACAATTGTGAAGTCAAACTCTTGAAATAGGAGCACCCATCTGCATATGCACCCCTGTAAGATGGTCTTGTTTACTAAGTACTTCAATGCCATGTGATCTATATAAAACAAAAATGGTGTTGCTAATAAGTACTATCGAAACTTGTGCAATGCATAGATCATTGACAAAGCTTCATGCTCTGTAGTTGTATAATTCCATTCAACAGGAGTCAACTTCCTACTAGCAAAATAGATTGGATGATCTACAATACCTTTTCCAGGTTAAGCCAACACATTGACAATGGCCATGCTAGAAGTATCCAAATGCACATGAAATGGTTTATCCCATGAGGGAAAGCACAGAATGGGCGTGGTAGTAAGTTTCTCTTTTAATATCTCAAATGAACGTTGTTGCGGTTCTCCCCAATAAAATGTACCTTTCCCCTTCAAAGTAACTCTTCCAAGGGTGTAATAATTTTGGCATACCCTTTGATGAATTTTCTATAATATCTGTATGACCTAAAAATCTGCACACCTCACTTTGACTAGTAGGCACTTCTAGGCCTAAAATGACTGCAACCTTAGTTGGATCAACTAGCAAACCTTCCTTGTAGATTATATGTCCTAACAGTATCCCAAATGGCATAGCAAATATGTATTTATTGATGTTCAAAGAGATACTCAATTTTTGTACCATTCAAACATTAAGCACAGATTGTCACAATGATCTTTCACAAGCCCATATACTATCCAATCATCAAGGTAAACCTACAAGAAGTTGTGAATAAAATATTTGAATACCGAAAAATATGCGTGAAAATACAATGAAACATTTTTCAATCCAAAAGGCATCAAAGTATAGGAAAAAGCGCCCCATTTAGTAGTAAATTTTGTCTTTTCTTGATCTTCCTGAGCAATCCTAACTTGATGATACCTGGAAAACCCATATGTAAAGGAATATATTTCGTGCCCTCTGACTCCTAGTATTTCCTCGGTGAATAGCATAGGTAATGGATCGTGCCACATGTAGCTTTCAACTCCCGTAGTCTAACATATTCTATTTCATCCATCCTTTTTGATATCTGATCACCATTGGGCTAATCTATTACGAGTCATCGAGGGCTTGATAATTCCAGGACTTCAAAATTTTATCAATTTATTCTTTTACCTTTTTGCACAAATTAGGATTCATTCAGTAAGGCCTCTTTCTAAATGGGTTTGCACCATCCTTAAGCTTTATCTTCATTTATCCAAGTGATTTATGCACGTATTTAAGTTCATGATACCCTTGAGGGAATAAGTCCTAATAATCCTGAATAACTCAATGATCTTTGCTACCTCTGAGTTTGACTAGTAGTCTCCAATTATGGCCTCCTTAGGCTTAGCCTCCGAACCTATATTCACATTTTTTTTCTTCATGGGTTCATGATAGGTTTACGTATCCTTATCTACCTTGTCGGCCCAAGACCTCACGTACCCCTTGTGAATGTTCAATATCCATGTTCTCAACTTCCTCATCATCCACGATGTAAACCATCTTTCCTTTCTCTTTCTCAAGGAAAGCACGTTCAAGTAGTATGGAGTCCATTTCTTCTTCCTTTTCAAAATGTGCTCTGGACTCTACCTCACCAAATAATTCCTGAATATTCTCTTCTACTTTTGCACTATCTCCCATAGTTAAGCGCTTGACAAATTTTAATGCCTCTTCTATGGGAGGTTTAGTTGAGAAGTAGTCAAAGGTCTAGATCATTCCTATAGTCAAATCTTGTCAGTTTCAGTCTCTCTATGTAGTTACTCATATACATACTAGGCACATGCACATCCTTATAGTGTAGAATACAATTTATGCACCTAAAGTGAAGGTGGTAATGCTTTTCTGTCTTGCTGTCTACAGTCTCTCACACTACTGAATGTGATGCTAAACAGGTTGATCACCATGATAAGTGTAGATCTACGTAGGTGCATTGTTCCTTACAAACCTAATAGATAGGGTGATTCCAATCTCTTCCCATTCTATAAGATTATCTCTGTGGACTACCTAGCAAGCACGCTTATATCCCATGCAAGGTATATACTAACATATCTCTTCTCTTAATTTGATCTGTCCACTGTGTTTCCATGGCCTTAAAAAATGCAAGAAGATCTTATGCCCCTATATACCAAGGTACTGTGCTACCTATCCATCAAATCAAATGAAGTCCATTCTTTCACATAATCATGCTTTTCACCTTGCGCCCTACTAATTCATATGTACCATGAGCCCAATTTTCACAAACAATACTCATAGTATCACTAATAGAATGAGAATCCTCCCACTGTAGGATGCCTTCTTTTGATGGCTCATAGACCTCTGGGTCCTGAATAGCATGTACATAAATTTTTTTTAAGTCCTCCTCATTTAGAGGCTCAACATATGGTGTAAAATTCACATCTGTCAAAGGTATCACAACCCTTTCCTCCTTGTTTTCAAAGTGATATACCCCTTATTGAATCTCAAGTAAGCATTATTCACATAACACCAAGGGCATCCAAGCGGGGATGGAAAATTGTCTACTACGCAAGTGCTAATACCTCAACATCCCCAAAGTGAACTTGGCCCCTTGTATAGTTATAGATGCATCTTTCAAAACTCCTATGGGAGTGGCCTTAGTCTGGTTTTCCATAAATAACACATTAGATGATGGCTGCAATGAAGGCCTCCCCATTTGTACTTATGCATCTAATGTAAGCACATTTACTTCCGCACCTACATCAATAAATATATTTCTCAACATCCACCCATCCACAACATCATTCAGAGTAATTTATTTGTCATAGTCAATGTTATCAGGTGGAATATTTACATGCAGAATCTGTCATCCGGTCTCAAGAATTACATGCGGAGTGTTCCCTTTTAACCAACTTCCTAATAGTGGAATAATGTTCTCTTGGAGAAATATTTTGCACACCTCTCACAGATCATCGATATCAGTTTGGACTATCTCTGATGCTTTCTTCTGCTCCTTTAGGTACTATATCTCACCCTGAAGATTCCTTAGCACTTCCATGGTATCCTAGTAAACTTCCTTTTGATGAGCAAGATCTGGGTACCTTGCATGCAAAACCTCCTCCTTGGTGATTGTAGGCTTCTGGTGCAATGCCTCTCTTGCGCGCGCCACTTCAACACGTGTAGTAATCTTCACTGTCAATGCCTCAGTCCTTTCTGCTATCTTGGGCATCCACTGATCTTCTACCATGCACTAGATTCTAACCATCCCGATGCCTTTGTTTTCTTGCTTATGCTGCTTACTCAGATGCTCATATAAGTCTGGGCACTCTTCATAGCTATGGTTCTTTCCGCAAAAATAACATGCAATATTTTGAGGACATTCACACCTATAGTGGTCAAGATATCTCGCACGTATAACATGTTCCACAAGGAACTCACCTCTTCCTCCACCATGGCCTCATCCTCCATATCCACCACAATATCCATGTCCCCTTCCATGACCTCCTTCAAAATGCCCTCATTCTTGTCATAGCATGTTTGATTATGATCCTAATCCTAGTGCTCATTCTTACCCTTAGAATTATCTGTTACACTTTTCTGTCATACCCTAATGTCTATAACATCTTGGATTTGACCAATCAACTGACAATCCTCAATATCATGGGTCATGGACCTGTAAATCTTGCAAAAACAAGATACATTCTTCCTTATCATGTGCTATAACAAAGGATAGTGACTAGCATCATGATTCAAATGATAGATCTCATAGTCAATAGTAATGAGTGTATAGATCTGCAAGGGCAACTATCCTTGGTGTGACCTTCTACTTCACAATCTATACACCAAATTCCTGAGCGTGTTTCATGGGCTGAATTTGTTGATAGCTTCTCTAACTACTTTGCCATAGCTGTAATCTGTGCCTCTAAGAATGGACTAACGCTAGTGTCAATGCTCCCAACTACCTCAGCACGCAAAGTTGCTTCCAGTGCTTCATGCAGATCAGTGTATGTCTTATGTGATAGTGCCCTTCTAAATGGTGTAATCAATCCTCCAACGAACCATTGTGCATGTTGACTAGCATGAATATCATAAGATAGCTTAGATAGAAGTGTATTAAAATGAGTATCATACTCACGTACACTTTCAGTAGTGGCTTGCTTGATATATTTGAGCACACTTATACTCTTATGCTCAAACTCAAGGATATGGAACTCTTTCAAGAAAGCATCCTTCAATCTGTGCATAATCCACACAAGTTTGATCAGGGTAAAACTTCCTATACTAGCTGTGTGCATGTCCCTGTAATGTAGTAGGGAATTGAATTTCCTTACATTTAGTGATTGTGACCCCTTTAGCGCGCCACAAGATTTCACACATATGCACATTTTTTCCAACATCCTCTATACCTCTATATTTCGGGAGATGAAGAGACATCTCCATATAGATATTTTTGGTTACTACAGACCTTAACCACCTGATCTGAAACCTCCCGTGTTCCCTCTGCCTCTAGAACCACCAGAACTAGAACCACCTATACCTCCTGATCCTCCACCTGTAGCTGGAATAGGACCTATAGATGTACTCCCCTATGCTTTGACAATAGTACTATACTGAACCCCTATAGTCTGTGAGGTAGTTCCACTTCCAGAGGTGAATCCAACATTCTCGTGTGGATGATGTGCCTAAGAATGTTCCTCCAAATAAAATTGAAGTCATCTATCCTGCCATTGATGTACTTGATCCCTGACTTACTCTTGCTCTCCTACTTCCCAAGTTAGCTTGCTGGTTACTTGTCATACTAGATATTGGAAAACCAAGCGCAAGGGCTAGGTCACCAAGTGGATTAAGATGCACGCTGCGGTCCAAGTAGTCTCTGTTGGCACACTTCTATGTGAGGCCAAGGGGGATCTCTATCATGCTTTCCAAGATGGGGGAGTTCTTGATGCTCTGGCTCCACATCTTCTACGTGAGTCATAAATCCTTCACGAGCCATCTCTCTCCTCAATGCCATACTTTCTATAATGGAACGTTAATTCTCTATCTCTCCCTATCACGCGCCTCATTATACTTAAGCCACCTTTCCTCTCTCTGCCTCTCTGCCGCTAGGTCTACCATCTTTCACCAAACCTGTTCCTTCCCTTGCGTGTGGTGAAGTTTAGTTAGCCATCGGTTTACTCTCTAAGTTCAAAGTTACCATCAAGATCTTGATTGCTAGTGGAATACCTTGTAAATATGCTCCTCTTGGATACCAAAAAAATTAGAATTCAGCTACCTCCAAGAAAGAGTACATCGAAATTGAATATTCAGAATATAATTGTTTAGAACACCACAAAACCACGTATCCACAATGCGATTCCAAATCAGATCAACATCATAAAGGGCTTGGAATTCTTCCTGTGTACTGAAAAAGTGCATGATACATCCAATTCCATTGAGATGTATAGGCAGTAAGCCACTCGTATAGTTCTACTGGAAAGATAAAAAAAGCTCTCATATAAGCTGTCATATAGATTCTATTCTACCCAAGTGCATGCATTAAAATCAGATCCACTGTTGAACCGCCATATGCATATTCTTCCTCTAGATCATGTATCCATTCCTCAATACTTTCTAGAGTTAACTGAGTACGTCTTCATCGCAAACCATCCTGAAAACAACTGAAAAGAGGTCCCAACAATGGAACCAATGATGCAGCCTAGAATTTACTAGATAACACCCTAGTCATGTTGGCACATCACTCAACCTTGACTAAGTGCTCACCTGAAGCACACAAAGGTACCAGGTCCCTCTTTAGGGTTGTTATAACAGGATGTTAACATGATGAAGGAAGAAACATATAGATTCATAACTAATCCATAATTCTACATTGTATGCTACCCTTAGATCTATGAAAGAACAAGTTTAAATAGTAATCATGATTGAATCAATAACATGCACTACTCAATTACACATAGAATGACACTTAGATTCAGCCAATATCTTCCATCTATTAATAAATACAGAAGATCCTTACAGTAATGTCAATCAATACTAATGATTGCATGGATCTGTTATAGTAATTCACTCATATCCATATATCTCTATACCTCCATACATCCATCACACTCTCTCTCTTCTACTATGTACCTAACATCATATATATAGGGTGGGGACTTTCCCTTCACTGCTTATCTATTCTAGAAATAGGCTGCATGCTATTGATAGCCACGTGCCATTTACAGGCATAACCACACATGCAAGTGTGCTATCTATAGACCTCTTGTAGTTAACTAAAGTGTCAATTCTATTCTTGGCTCGTCTCCATGCAAAACAATTTGATCCGATTCTCGAAAAGATAGACAATGCACGTGCGCACGTCTCTACATCATTGGTGTGCTCTGCATGCCATCTTCTAAAAATAGGTCTTCATGCTCAAAATCGGCTGAGTCCTGAAAGCTGAACTTGCCTTCCACACGCGGGTCCTTTTAGTCCCTCTGCGCCTGGATCCCGGCCTTCTATCCTCTGAGACTCCTTGTGTGTTCTCTAACAAGTATTCTCTCGATCAACATTGGGTTCAAATGTTTTAGTTTTATATTAAAATTCAAACTCCCTTTCTTTGGTCCACCTCTCTAACCTACCCCCAATACCTTATTCAAAATATAAATAAATTAAACCCTTTCAGCCCCTATTGTCTATCAAGTATATTGACTTTACTTTTATTAATTTTAATTACATCAATATGAACTCATTTGCTAGGATATTGCCTAGGTAATGAATCCCCATGGGGTTTTCAAAATCCAACGGTTAGTGGTTTTGAGAAATGGAATTTGACATCCATTTCAAATGTCTCGATGTTTTTTTGAAAATGGAGAAGTCCATTTTAATGAGTTATCCAAATTAACCTGGGGTGGTGAATTTAGGATAATAGTTATACTACATATTTTGTTGATTAGACACAACCCCAATCCGAAACATATCTTCAACCATTGCAAACTTGATTTACCATGAAAGACCCATATGTTAGGGTTGGGAATTTTTTTAGTAAGATCACAAAGTTTTTCTTTAAAGATGATATTCCTTCCTCAATATCCCTTATAAGAATACCAAGGATAAATTGATCTTCAACAGCACCCTACAAGTAGTTATACCCATTAGGCACATACAACTACAAAATTTTGATGATTGTCCCTTCTCCAATAGCTTTCTATGTTGATTTACTTAGCTAAGATATGGAATGAAAATAAAATTTTGTTTAAAGACTCCAACCATTATGGTGAAAAAACCTACTTGGATTCAAAGCTCTTGATTTGACACACACTAAAATAATACAAGAAAATGGTAAACTTATTAGATTAGATGTGTTGGTTCCATTTTTAAATAACACAACTAATCCCATTTATGCATACATGTCTACTAGGGAACTTGAAACTATAACATATGAAAAAGCAATTTCCATTATGCTTTGATGGGCATTTTGCCTTTTTCCAAAGCCCCCATTTTAAAAGAGGTGGGTAGGATGCTTGCAAAAGTTATGAAATATTAATTTAGGTATACCCAACACATTTACTTATAAGTATTTATAAAGCCCTTCAAAAATATAAAATCCATTTTGTAAATGTCCTCGCAATCATTCTGGCCCACCAATACATTTTATTCATTTATTTTTGAGGAATTTTTTCAAATAGTTCATGTGCCTTGTATAGGTACCCACATTTTGCAGAAATTTTTCAATGGTAAAAGAAACCAAAATTCTACTTAGAGTCTCTCCTCCACACGGATGTGAAAGAAAAGTTCATGACTTCTTTAAAATTATTATTTGTGTGTAGGGAGGAGGTATGATTTCATATAAACTAAAACATTCTCTCCTTGGTTATTCCAAGGGCTCCAAACATAGCTCCGACATGGAGCAGACCTCAAAGTTCATATCCCAAAAGAATACCTTTGGTTGGGGCATTTTTGGTGAAGAATTAAGTTAGGCAGTCAAAACACATAGTGTACACACTACATGCTTGAATAAGCACATTTAACCAATAATACATGGCGGATTCCAAGATCTGCGCATGAGCATGTGAAGGAAGTATCTTTGGAAAACTTATGGATTGGGTGCAAAACCTACAACATTTCCTCAAGATGCTCCAACCATATTCCACACCAGCTCCTCCCAACCACTGCTATTAATCCACTCAAAAACAAAACTCCACGTACCTCATTCACTCTTCTTCCACTTTTTTTTTTTAACTTGCATTATTGTTATTAGCTATAATTTTTATAAATATATAATATTTATTTAATTACCTTTCAATGCAGAGACAACATGATATTTACATCGCAAATTATATTTTGTTTGTTATTTCATACTTGAATATCACACATACATATAGGCTATCATACTCCTATAAACTAGGTGATAGGTATAACAACACTCTCCACAATTCACTCACCAAACTTTATAGGAAATATATCGTTACATAAATATATTCAAATAACTAACAATATAACCTATTAACCACTCATGTAAATACTAATTCCTAATATCCCCCCTTAGTGTTTACATGGGGAAAACATAGTTGTACTTATTCTCATGACCTATTTCCTCTACGCGCTAATGATCTCGGGACAGTTTTCCATGGTAGTTAATAACATCAACAAGGATGGTTTTCAAGGACAACCAACAACATGCAAATATAGATGGTTTTGCAGACAATTAACAACCCAAATATCATGATGTTGCATTTCCTCGTGCTTTCATCTTTTCCGCTATGTTATTACATCAGGGAAGTACATAGGAATTATTGCTCACTAAATACAAATAGGAAGAAATGGAAATGGAACATTGAGATCATGTTCCCCCCTCAATGTGAATTTTCCACTTATTCAACACAAAATAGGAACTCTGAAATAGAATCACACTACACACAACTTAAAAACAAACCGCAACTATGAAAAGAAAGAAAACTCACACCACAAAATCCACCACAACTACTATGCAACCCCATCATTGGTTCCATGAGAGGTCGCTGATTGACCTCTAGCCTCCCGTGCCTTCGTCCTCTAATTTGTTGAAATTACTCAATACAAGAAGTCTTCATCACTCTGTTGAGCATTTGCTTCCTCATCATTGGAATGACTAGACTTCATGTCCCAATCACCTTCTTCATCTCTATTTTTAGAAATGAAAGCTTTATTCTTCAATTTTCCATCAAGTAGATCCCTTGCTCTTTGTTTACAATACATGATTCCATGTCCAGGAGCATTACAATAGTGACAAAGGAGTTTTTTTGTGGATCTTGGGAGGTTGATCCTTGCTTAAAAGAAGGTTTGTATCTTCCTTTAGCATATGATCTATTTTTACCATACATTGCACTTTCCTCTGGATCAATATTCTTGGTTCTATTTTCTTCTTCTATCAGAGAAGAAATCAAATATTCTAAACTAGGATTTATTTTATTCAATGTAAAGACCATGTTAGAATAGTGAAAGACATGTTATTAAGTAATACAACTTTTACATCATCATTAGGCACATCAAATTTTATTCCAGCTAATTGATTTTAAATAGAATGAAACTTATTGATATGTTCCACCATACTTTCTCCTTCCTCCATTTTAAATCCGAACAACTTTTCATTGAGTGTCACTGTTGTGCTCTCTACTTGTGACCGAAATAGTTTGTTTAATGTCATCCAGATGAAATGTAACATCTTTCTTAGATTTATGTGATGTAAGTAGGCATCGAGATAAACCCAGTCAATAATTGCGGTTGATTTTTAATCCTTACTTTCCCATTTTCCTGCTTCATACGTGTCGTTTGGTTTCTTGATTTTTCCTTCCACAGTCTCCCATAGAGCTTTGTTGACTAAGAACAATTGAGTTATCACCTATCATGTATAGAAATCTTTGCCTTCATAATTTTCAATTCGATTCAACTTATTCATGTTGAAAAAAATGGACGTTGATTTCATCCGAAAATACGTATGTGAGGAATTTTTTTAATTTTCACAATGACACAATGAGAATGGCATACAAAGACTCTAGACATAAAGACACAATTTTTAATAGTGGATTTCATAGAAGGAAAAGATGACTTTAATCATTGACGATGATAGATCTAAGGACTCGAGATAATTATAGACTAAATTTAAAGATATAACAACGAGTACAACTTGCTTTGACATAAAACTTAAAATCGTAAGGAAATATTTAATTTCCTTCTATATCATAATATACTTAATACTTTGATATACAAACTAAACAGAAAAACAAAAGCTCTTAATGACATATATGGTGACAAAAACAAACATAGAATAATGACTGGAATAAAAGTAATAGGCAGAAATTTTAAACAATAAGACAAAACAAACAAAACACGTCCGCAACCTTATGATTCATGGCAAAGACTATCGGATAGCAGGTGAAGGAGATTGACAACTAGATGGCCATTCTCACACCACCATTTTTGTACAAGTGAATGAAGTCCTTCAATGCATGCAGGTCTAAAAACAAAGTCTTTGTCTGTGATGAATACGAAACTCTACCACAGTTTGTACATTTCAAATTGTGCATATGATATACGTATTCTAATCTACAGTTCTTATTTCTAATCTAGAACCTTTTGAATGAATCCGTATTTCCAATCAAACATATTACACAGGTTTGGAAGGAATTTTATTGACAAGGTAATATCCCAAAATGGTCACGGCAACCCTAAAAACTATTCTAGCACCCTTTGCGTTATAAATTGCCCCAAGATGGAAATGAAGTCTTGATATTTAAATAAACCTTACTTTGGTAAGAAGATTGTTTCCACTGTGAGAGATAGATTAGTAGAGGACTCTCTGACCCGACAGATCCAGTTGGTAATGAGTTAAAGTGGTGATGTAAAGATCCATTAGTGTGGGGCCGTATTCAATAGCTAACGTAAAATGCTTTACAACATGGTAAAACAAAATAATATGTATATGGAAAATTTAGGCAACTCTCGTGAAAGTGACGACCATGAGTAGCAATGAATATGGCTCAAAAATCCATATGGACCTTGGATCTAACGTGATCTGATACCAAATATAGAGATACCATGAGATTTACACAAAAAGTTTCTTCTCTATGTTATTTCATACTTGAATATCACACGTACATATAGGCTATTATACTCCTATAAACTAGGAGATAGGTATGACAATACTCTCCACAAATCACTCACAACTTTATATGAAATATATTGTTACAACAATATATTCGAATAACTAACAATATAACCTATTAGCCACTCATGTAAATACTAACAATATAATCTACCTATGGCTGATATGAACCATCAGGAAAGGCTAATATCCCATTTTATTATTATTATTATTTGTATTAAAATTACAAAAAAATGTAAATTTAATGTGAACGAGGCTGAGATACTAGGAACCCATGATGACCTCTCTTGAGTGGGGAAGTGTCTCAAAATATTTTAAATTGTAATTTCTATCTCATAATAAAGTATCTTTTGCTAGATTTGGACTTGATGAAATCACATCATTCTTGAAAAGGGGCCTCCACCCTCATCGACTAGGTATATCGGGGTGAGGCACTACATCTCCCTCCCCTTATAAGAGTTTCATCCTTGATGTGACACAACGATAAGGAATTAGGAGAATACGCGAGTCTAGGGAAACAAAATCAAATGATAATAATTAGCGAAATATACCATGTCATTAAAACACGTCCCCAAGGGAATAAATACATTTTGAAACTTTTCTCAATTTCTTTAATGTTATGTGAATATTGGTAGTTCTCTTTACCATAGTGAATTTAATCTAAATTTGATAATCATGTCTAAATATGTTTGCTAGTGTTTTCTCATAATTGTATTCATAATTAATACTTTACCCATTGAATAGTTTGTTGGTTCAATGATCATAATATTTTTACTTGTTAAGATTATTATTTAGATTATTTCATAGGGTGCCCCACAATACATGACATCATTTCATACAAGGTCTAAAAAAATAACTCACCAATTTCACATTACACCCTTTAACACATTTTTCGACAATAACCCAAACAAAACCACCAAAGCAAACATGGAATGAAAATACGGTCCACACATCTAGAGGGGAAAGTAACATATCATAGAAAAAACTCCTCATATCATAGAATTCATACAAAATTAATATAATAGTGTATGTACAACTCATAACAAAGGTATGCCAATACCACACATATAGTAGGGTCCACATAACCAAAAGTGTATGCACGTTAAAATTAAACTAAGTGATGCAGAGGACCATGTCAATTTAGTCTAACCATCCAAACAAGAACCAAAACCAATCACTTCAAGCATTAACTATCATGTTTGTAAAAGCTTGTTTAGTTGTCAATTTTATTTTAGTAGGTCATTTGGATCCTTCTTACACTATTCAACTTATCTATGATCCCGTCCTAAACCTTTACCATCATCATTATCTCTGAGTTCAAGAAACTTGATTTAAACTTCTTCTTTTTCCTCGTTTTCACTTCTTGTTCACAAATGGTCTTTGTCCAAACTAGCTAAATTGGATTTGTGGCTTAAATATACCTTGGCCATGAATTTTCCTTGTCTTTCAACTTCTATTATGTTATAATATTCATCCAAATGCATGTATAAGGTTGAAAACATTGTCTTTTCTTCTTTTCCTTTCAACTACCCTTATAAGCCCCTTAAGCCCATGTTATCTTCTCTAACCATGCACACTGGCTTATACAAGTACCCAAAAGGTTCTTAAAGCTTCAATAGTACACATTCACCTATCTTAATATGTCCCTAAAATCTCATGGCTCAATTCCACATACAACTCCCAATACTTCTATTTTGTATTCTTGCTTACATACCCTCACTAGGTTAGTCTTGGTATATTGTTTTGGATATATTCACTCTTAGGAAGTTTCAAGACACAAAATTCATATATATAAGAACCCATTAAGGGTATCAAGTTGTGTAAAATTTTTAGAGAAAAACTCCAAGTGAAAATTGTACTTTCTTTGTAAAATTTCACTCACAATTATGTTCATTCAATTTGTGCACAAATGACCCTATGCAAACCGACCTATTAAGGATATCTTGAGTTTTCTCAAATGAAATTTATTACTTCCTTTTTCATTACCTATAATAAACCACTCTAATCATTTATTCAAATTTATAGAGATAAACTTGAAGTGTAATGGTTTTTACAATTTAGTTTCTTAAGAAACCCAAATTATGTAACCTACAGGGCCGAGAGGACAATTACTACAATAAATTTTATCATGCATCAAATCAAACCATAAAATTTCAAGTGTAGGTATGTTTTGAATTTATTGAAAGGATAGTATTACCAGTAGCCCTTGAAGAAACATGTGCTAACCCCTTTCTCTTGGATTCTCCATTACCTGTCATGTAGATGATCTCCTTCACAGTCAAGGAATGAATTAAGCATTCAATGGTCTTTTCATAACCCTAGATATACATTATAATCACACTCAATCCTTATGTATACCGTGCCTTCATTATTCATTCAAAATTTCATCATTCTTTCAAAAATATCATCCTTCCCTCTTCCAAAGACTAGCCAAATCGGGGTATGCATAACGATTCAAGGTATAAAGAAAAGATCCCATAACCACCTAACCTATCGAATTTATATCTTCCAATCCTAGTCTTGATACCCTCCCTTGATTGATTTTAATACACATATACATCCAAATTCACAAGTAAATCTCATCATCAACGGTGTCGACACCGAGTCTTTTTGAAGATTTCTTGCATGCACTTATAAGGATTGGAGAAGTCTCTTTTCCAATTACTAAGAGACCCTCCCCAACATTCATATCACTTAGAAATTTGACAAGATAATGCTCTACATTATAGTTTAAATATAGAGTTTCAAAAGTCCTTTACAAGAGTATATGTTGGTGTAATTTATGGGTTTGCTCACTTTACTCTAATTCTCCATGTTCCATTTTTACTCCAAAATGTCCTTGTGGCTCGAGCTGAAGATCTGTAACTCATTTTATCTAGTTGAATGTTTTCAAACTGCCCTCAATGTTGTTATTCTACCCTTTTTTGAAACAAAATCCAAGTCCCCCCCATTTGTGACTGATTTATTCATTTTCACGGGCTGTACCATTTTCTCCTTTGCCAAATTGTGAAAGAGTTTGAAATTGATCAAATCGTGAATTTGTGCAAGTGTTTCCCCAATCCCAAGGTCGTAAATGATGTCAAGAGATGATTTAGTTGGTTTAAAATGAAGAATTCTGCCTTCCCTGTCAAAAAATTTGGTTTCTAGGGCATTCCCTAAATTTTTCACGTTTTTGACGTGCTCTCGGGCCGTCAAATTTACCATTTTAAACTCTATGCTGACATGGTAGGCTCTCATTGGCCGGGTGCGGTCGGAAAGAATGTTATAACTTGTCAAATTTTCAATTTTTGGTGAAGGGAAAATTTTCTCCGCAGCCCCGCATTTGCCTACTGTGCCTACGTGGCATGATTTGATTGGACAGATGGAGCATCGAGTGGCGGAGGTCACTTAAAATTTTTTTCCTTCATTTTTGCAAATTCCTCAAAATCAAATTTTTTCCCCATGGCCCCGCAGTGTCACAGGGATGTGCTTACGTGGCCTGCTATGATTGGTTGAGGATCGGTGGTGGTGGAAGTAACTTAGGAAATTTTTCTTCCATTTTGGAAAAATTTCTCAAAATTAAATTTTGCCCAAAGGCCCGTAACGAATGGCATGATGACACGTGTCAGGAGGGCCAGGCGGATGATCAAGGACTTGGAAAATTTTTGGTGTTTTTGGCTCGGGGTGTTAGGGGAAAAATTTGGCCCGTGAGCCGCAACCATTGGAAAGGTGACACATGTCTAGGGAGATCGACCAGAATAGAGGGAACTTAGAAGAATTTGAAAATTTTGGTTTCAAAATGCAAAAGGAAAAAATTTTACCGGGGTCTCGCACCCAATACAAGGTGGACACGTGTCCAAGAAAGGTGGCATGGATGGGCAGAATTTATGGAAATTTTGAAGTCTTTTAACTTCAAAATTTTAAGGTTACAATTTGGCCCGAAGACCCGCGCCCAATGGAAGGGCGACACGTGGCACAGGGATGTCAAGCAGGGGAGCGAAGAGTTGAAATTTTTCAAAATTTTTGGCTCAAAACCTCAAAGAAAAATTTGGACCCGATGGCCCGCACCAATGAGAATGTGACACGTATGCACGGGGATGAAATGGAGGGGCAGAGGTTTGAAGTTTTAAACTTCACAGGGTAAAAAGAAAATTTTGGCTCGGAAGCCCGTGACGAATGAAAAGTAAACACGTGTCCCAGACTTGGCGGGATTTTGAGCATGGGAGAAATGTTGAAAAATTTACAAATTTTGGCGAAAAATCCCAAAACCAGAAAGCTTGTCCATGGCCCCAACGGGAAAAGTTGAAAGTGTCCCCTGCATCGAATCATGGGGCGACATGTGGCACATTTCAAAAGTAGAGATGGAGAGCATGGGCGTGCAATGGTTTTTGTGCTTCCGGAGGTTTAAAGGCAATTTTGAAGGGTCGGCTCCGCATCTAATGAGATGGAGACATGTGGCAGAAGAGGCGGGTGTTCGGGGGCACAGAGAATTTTTAGAAAATTATCCTTTTTTCAAAAGGTGGCGAAATGCATCAAATTGGCTTGCGGTTTTGGTGAAGGCCCACAGAAGGACACATGGCACATCCAGGGGCTCATGGGAAAATTTTCAAAATTTTCCCAAGGGCAGAAAAAGTTCAAAATGCATTTTTAGGATTGGGGCCCGCCCAATCATGTTTGGACACGTGTCCCACCTTGTGTAAAGGTAAAAAGGTAATTTTGGTGCTTTTAGAGAGGATTTGGATCTGCCACATGGAGGGTTGGCATTTAAAGTTGATTTTAATCAATGGTAACTGTGCATTTTCATTTTTTGGGTGCCATTGGAGCTCCAAGAAGTGTGGAATCATCATTTTTACACCAAAACACATGAAATTTTATATGAATCTACATCCCTTCAGCCTTCTGAACACAATGGCATCATTTATTTGAGCTAATTCGGTGCCCTATAGTGTTTTTCATGAGATATTTTTCTCATCCCGTGAAAAACACGTGAAATGTAAAAATAAAAAGTTGCAGAGTTAAAAATGATGAGGGAAAAGGGTGAAAAATGATTACAAATGCATGTTGGCATGGTGGAATGCCAAAAACGTGACCCTAGGATGGATAAGGATTTGAGTTCATGCAATATTTTAAAATATTTTTGCATCTCTGGCATTTGGCGAGCTGTTTCATAGTTTTATATCATTTTTCATCAAATGGATAGGGTTTTGTAACAAATTTGATCCCTTTGGCATATTCTTTTCT
Source organism: Taxus wallichiana var. yunnanensis (assembly GCA_018340775.1). Taxonomy (NCBI): domain Eukaryota; kingdom Viridiplantae; phylum Streptophyta; class Pinopsida; order Cupressales; family Taxaceae; genus Taxus; species Taxus wallichiana. The sequence continues at coordinate 437,771,936 of CM031239.1, forward strand.
TTGGATGCATAAATATACAATAAAATGATATCATTCATAGTAAGAAGAAATTCACATCACAAGATAGTACATGAGAGTTCTAAAATTGAGTCCTCAAACCAGAAATATGTATTTTATTACCAAAAGTTCCCTTCTCGGGCTCTTTCGCATGAGCCTATTCCCTCTTCTTGAACAACTAAATCCCTTTAGCGAGTTTCTCTTTCAAATACCTCAATACTTTGAACCCTAACTGATTTTCATGTCTACATATCATGACTCAAAGTCATAGTTTTTAACCTTTAGTTACATCATTTGTGCCTTCTATATACTAGAAGTCTTTATTTAACAAGATTAGCCTCTTGACATGACCTTGAAACCACATAGGACCACCAACACTTTTTTAAAAAGCCCATATTGGATTAAACACACAAGAAATTCAAAATATCTCTTTTGGAGGGAAACATAACATTTGAATTTTAGAAGACCTTACTTTAGTATAACTTCATGATATGACTCTAATGAACTTTAAGTGACATATAGACCCATTCTAATTGACCCCTTAACCTCTCTAATCATGACCAAGATTCCTTTTGTTCAAAAATTGACTCTCCTTCTTGATGCTCCTGCATCATACTCTTGGGGTAGAAAAAAAGAATTCTTGTATTTTAAACTCCATGACTGTATACCTGCACTTTCAAGAGAATTTCCAACTTCTTTGCATGCTCCTAATCTATATTCTATTCCCCTACTGTCCTTGATCATTCTTGGACCACCTGGATCCCATACTTGTGTTTTGAAACTTGCATTTGCTTTGAAATTATATCCTTTTTCTTTGAATTCCTTCTTCATTTTCTCCATCTTCATTGCTCCATCAGCTGTACCTACACACACAAACATAAAAACAACAAATATAGACTATTTATCATGTTTTATTACATTCTCCATCCTTGTATGGATCTCTTCTAATTAGTTTGATTAATCGTCTTGCTTGAAAGGACTGAAACTTGTTCATTTGCTTCAACTTCTTTCTCATTTTCTTTCTCATTCAACTTCTCCAATATAACATCTTGTTCCATAGCTATACTTGTACCCGATCTTCCCTTATTTACATCATTATTTTCACAAGAAATCATCATCTTGTTTGTTGTACCTTCACTCATTTTATCATCATCCACCATGCACAAAAGATCTTGCAAAATACCACCTAATTATTCACCTTTTCTTCCATCAAAATCACCCAATGAAATGAATTCATTCACATCAAACTCATCCACTTTAATTTTCACACATTTACTATGAGATTCATCATTCACCATTTTAAGAAATTAATCTAAAGAAGATTCAATTTTAGTTAGCAAAATGAGTATATTTTGATTTTGAATCACTTACCTTGATTTCATCCTTTGAATATATTGATTCTTAATCTTGTGCAAGCAAGCCAAGAAACTATCATTGATCTATTCTTATTCATTCAATCCCTGAGTTTCATTGCATACAACCTTTTTGATGACTTTTAACTATGATTTTCTTACTTCTTTATTCATTTTATTGAGTCTCCTTTCTTCTTGCATGATCATCTCCTCCAAATTTTCCTTTCTTCTTCTTCTCACAATTGAATCTATAGGCCATTTGATCTTCTTTGTGATTATTATTCAAAACTGATCTTCATCTCTTTGCATTTTCTCTTCCATCACTATCATCTACTCCACATCTTTTTTCAACTTTGCAATCTCCTCTTGCATATATTTTTTCTCTCTTCTTTTCTCTCTCTCTCTTATTTTCCTCATCTTGTTTCTTCTTCCTTTGGCTTGGCATTATTTCTCACTCTAACACTAACTCTTCCTTTTCCCTCTTTATCTCTTTCTTCTCTAGAACAATTATTTTTCACCTTGCTCAACTCCACACCTCACTTAGGATTCAAACCTGGACTTTTGGTGCTTCCTTTATCTTCTTTTATTCTCACTCTTTCACTTCTTCTCAACTTTTCCTTTGTACCTGAAATCTCACATTCACACTTAAAATTTTATTATTATTAGCCACAAAAATACATTTATTCTCCTAGCTATGTTACCACATGATGCGAGAGGGCCATGTTAATTTCATCTAACCATCAAACAAGAACCAAAAATCAATCACTTTAAGCATTAAATATCATGTTTGTAAAATCTTGTCTAGTTGTCAATTTTATTTTAGTAGGTCATTTGGATCCTTCTTACACTATTCAACCTATCTATGATCCCGTCCTAAGACTTTACCATCATCATTATCTCGAGTTCAAGAAACTTGATTTAAACTTCTTCTTTTTTCCTCGTTTTCACTTCTTGTTCACAAATGGTCTTTGTCCAAACTAGCTAAATTGGATTTATGGCTTAAATATACCTTGGCCATGAATTGGATTTATCTTTCAACTTCTATGATGTTATAATAGTCATCCAAATGTACGTATAAGATTCAAAACCTTGTCTTTTCTTCTTTGCCTTTACCCTCATAAGCCCTTTAAGCCCATGTTCTACGATCGACCATACACATAGGATTATAAAATTAACTAGAAAGTTATTAAAGCTTCAATAGTACACATTCACCTATCTTAATATGTCCCTAAAATCTCATGGCTTAATTCCACATACAACTCCCAATACTTTTATTTTTGTATTCTTGCTAACATACCCTTAGTAGGTTAGTCTTAGTATCTTGTTTTGGACATATTCACTCTTAGGAAGTTTCAAGACACAAAATTCATATATATAAGCACCCATTAAGGGTATCAAGCTGCGTATAAATTTTTAGAAAAAAATCCAAGTGAAAATGGTACTTTCTTTGTAAAATTCCACTCACAATTAGGTTCCTTCAACTGTGCACAGTGACCCTCTGCGCAAATTGGTAAGGATATATTTAGTTTTATCCAATGAAATTTATTAATTCCTTTTTATTTACTGATAATACACCCCTCTAATCATTTCTTCCAATTTATAGAGAAAAATTCCAAGTGTAAGGGTTTTTGCCACTCAATTTCTTAAGAAACCCTAACTGTGTAACCTACAGCTCGAGAAGACAATTCTTGCAATAAACTTTTATCATGCATCGAATAAAACCATAAAATTTCAAGTGTAGGTTGGTTTTGAACATATTGAAATGGTAGTCTTATCAGTATCCCTTGAAGAAACATGTGCTAACCCCTTTTACTTGGATTCTCCATTACCTGTCCTATAGATGATCTCCTTCACATTCAAGGAATGAATTAAGCATTCAATGGTATTTTAATAACCCTAGATATAAATTATGATCACACTCAATCCTTACGTATACCGTTCCTTCATTATTCATTCAAAATTTCATCATTATATTTCAACAAATATCATCCTTCCTCTCGATCATTCAAACTTTGGCACTTAGTTGAGAAAATACAGAAGGTTCACATAGGAGAACAGAGCACATTCAAAGGTGTGGAAGCATCAGAGAGGATCACATGTAGAACAGAGATAGATTTGGGACTTAGCCATTTTCATTATGAGGATCTATTTTTAGAGATAGGTTGTGGAGCACTCAAACCGATAAGAGACTTACACGACACACATTGGCTATTTTTGGATGATCAGCTATGAGGCATTTTACATGAATGCTAGGCTAAAGATAGAATTGTGAAATGATAGTTGACAAAGAGAGATGTATTATTAACACTCTTGCATGTCGGTTTATTTTTGTAACGGTGCATGGCTAATAATAGCATGCAACCTATTTTGGGATTAGATAAGCGATGAAGGGAAAGTTCCCACTCTTATAAATATGTAGTGAATGTGTAGATATAAGATATATATATATATATATATATATATATATATAGAGAGAGAGAGAGAGAGAGCATATATATAAGTGTGAGAACTAGGGTATAGTGAGATTATGCTGCTAGATTGTTACGCACATGAGCATGTACTATTGTTATTGTAATGAAGATTTTTTGTATTTACTACAATTAATATAATGAAGATTATGGATTGAAACAAGGTGTTATCATGGTATAATTCAAGTATTGCATGCTTGATTCCATTATGGTTGTCTATTAGATCTGTTATGTTCTAGATCTAGGACTGAATACACATTGTATGAAAGATATATTAGTTATAGCTCTACATGATTAAATTATTCATAATGCTAACATCCTACAACAATAACCCTAAAGAGGGCTGATACCTTTACGCGCTTCATGTGAGTGCTCGGTCCTAGGCTAAGTGATGTGCCAAAGTGCACTGTGCTTGTATTGCTAAATTCTAGGATGCATCATTGAGTACCGTTCTTTGGGACCTCTTTTTAGTTGTTTTTGGGATGGTTCGCAATGAAGATATAACAACTAACCTTAACAAGTGTTGAGGAGTGGATACACAATCTTTGAAGAAGAATACGCACTGCTTGGATCTCGAGTTTAACACATGCATGTGGGTGAAATAGAACTATACATACCCAAAATTATATGTATTGCACTATAGGAATTGAATAGTCAAGCTCTATTATCTTGCACTATCCCTCTCCTACTTGTATTCTATTCGGCACATCCAAGCTGCCTTTGTTTGAACATATTCTCTTGTTTCCATTGTCACATTCCCACTTTTCTAGATTCATGAGAACATAAAGGAACAAAGAGATCACACTGAGGGGACAAGTCATGATAAACCTAGATTTTCCGTTGTTCTATAAAATCTAGGTTCAAATTGTCGAAGTTGTAGTTACGATATATCAAATAGAATAGAAAATCATTTTATTTTAGTTAAGCTTGCTTTCAGTATTACCGGGGAAGTTGTGGGGAATGATAGCTTCTAAGAAGCTATGATTTATTCCTCACTTATGAGGTAAGATTGAAGGTCTTTCAATAAATTAGTTAGTTATTTAATATTTAGGATAAATTCACAAGTGCACAGGAAAATAGCTACACCAGGCTACCTTGCTTGTTTTAATTCTATTACTAGATTAATTGTTCATTATCTAAATATATTAGAATAGTTGCTCTTTAAATTTCGTTCAAATTCACATCCTTGAAAATACAAAAAATAATATAAGCATAGTGTAGATTTATTTTCATAATTAGTTTACTTATTTCAGTTAAAGTTTGATCATCTTTTGCATGACAATTACGGGACCCAGAGAGCCTAGGGATTATGTATTCAAACCGGTAATACCTCAGCCAAATCTCTTCATAACATTAATGGATATAGATCAAGGTCTTAGGATTCATGTCTTTCAAATGAAAATAAACCCACAAGAAGTTAGTGAACAATTGAGAGAATTGAATATTGAAGACGACAAAGCATACATATTCTGGTCAAGTCAACCCAACTATAGATTTCCTTGAGAGGATATCTACATGACCATACAAGAACCCAAAAGAGAACAAATATTTAGTTATGATCCATTCGTTCTGCAGCCAAATGTAGGAGAAATTCTCATCAACATAGACACATGCCTACATATACAAGTTGCGAACACCCATAAAGTATTCTCGAGAAGATCACACAACTCTGTTATTAACACATAGAAGTGAAAAGGCTTATGACTATTGGATAGAAGAAGAGATTGATTCTTCACATGACCATAACAGGTCCACAACAACCACGAACTCATGGTTGTGATCCCCAGGTCCCACAACCCAATGGGCCTACAAGTCAGTTAAACATTGACACCAGTTTATGTATGTTGGTATTTAGATCCTCACCACTCCCGCCGGATATCATAACACAATTTTTGCATTAAACATAGAAGCCAATCAAGCTAATATTTTTGGGCTAGACCAGAAAACCACCCATAGTTTCCTACAAATCCACTACACCTCTCACTACCATTTTCCATGACCTTTTCTAGAAATATATATGAAACACCTATAGGTCATTTTCCACGTATCCAATAACCAATAGATAGGATCTTGGTAGAGCTCAACATTGATTGGAGCCTCCGAGCAGCTATTATATCTAAATGATCCATTACACCAATTCAGGTTAGGAGAGATTTCTTTGCCTTAGACTCGCAGATCCCATTATTGCATGTTGAAGATATAAGATTGCCCAACTAGTTTTTCTATACCCACATATATTTCATTTCCACCGGCTGTCTCAGCATGACCTCGGGAGGTCGGGTACGAAGAAGGGCTACTTGTAGATTCTCATGCTCACATGTCACTTTTCTATGGCTTTCTTTGCCTTAGACTCACAGATTCCATTATTGTGTGTTGAAGATATAAGATTTCCTAACTAGTTTGTCTATACCCACATATATTTCATTTCCACCACTATCTCGACACGACCTCGAGAGGTCAGGTACGAAGAAGGGCTACTTGTATATTCTCATGCTCACATGTCACTTTTCTATCATACAAAATTGGTGAACCCGACGTGAACAAAACAACTGTTCCCTTTTCATTTCCATTTCTTTCATCCATCTTCTCTCTTTCCCATTATTTTGTGGGTATTTATATACCCCCGAATATGTTGGGATACGATGCATATGGCATACCTCTTTCAGGCCTCGAAGCATATTATGGTCAAACAAATAGACAACCATCACCCTCACTTTCTGTATGGGTTGAAAACTATTCAAGTAACTACTTATCATCACAAACTCCTCCTCAAAGAACTAGCTCTAATTCTTCATTCCAAATTGAGGGGTTGGATCAGCTCACAAAAATGCAACAACTCAAGCCCTCAGGATCTAATAATATGGCATTTACTAGAGAATCTATTTCATCTCCTCGGGTTTTGTTCGGACCACAAATCGGTAGGCGGTCGGATCTACTCCCATTATTGGATGAGGATTACTTAGTGTGTTATGCTAGAAGTGAAAAATGCTTCGAAAAAATGTACCCACCTATAGGAAGTTTGTAAACACAACCCAACACCCTACTCTAATAAAACACCCCCATTACTCCACCTATGGAAAATAATCTTGGTGAAGCTTGGCAAAGCATAATGATCAATTCATAGCAAGGTACAATATGCCTCTACAACCTCAAGGTATACAACAACAACCATTAAGGCAAAACACTGTTTCATCACCAATTGAAGTCATCTCAACTTTGGTTGAGAAGATTAGAGGACAAGAACTTGCTTAAGCAAATCAAAATTCACATTTTGGGCAAGCAGGAACTTCCAACTCTCTGCATTATCCCAATCAAGTTGACCTCCTCACAGGAATGAGCATGTTAAGCATGCCTCCTCAACATTCATATAACTACCCATAACAAACACCAACTAGAATTGCATTTTCAAACACTACTCCAATTGAAAGTATGATACCTCCCGACTTAGCACCAAATAACCCATATCAGAGCAATGCTCCTTCCTACTTAAACATTTATTCAAAATCACCACAAGGAGACATGTTCTCCTCTCTCGGGATGTTCACTCAACCATAGGGATTTCCTTATGTCCCTATAAATACATATGTTATGCCATATCAACAACCCATTCCACCTCCACCCCCTCAGCAGGCACCATCGATGGTCAAAACCTATGCTGGTAGGGACTTACTCAGAATATTTAAAAGAACCTCTAGATTTCACCATACGAAGCATCATGCTTCTAAGACCTCTTCCTAATTTTCCTAAATACAAAGGGAGGGAGATCCAAATGCACATATCAAGGCCTATGCCATGGCCATTTGAGAATTGCTCCCTTGGGATGTGGTTATTGCTAAGATATTCCCTAAAACCTTAGAGGGTATTGCCTTTGATTGGTATTATAGAATACGAATCCTCGATACACTCCTTCAAACAAATTGTGTAATAATTTATCAAAAATTTTGATATGAACAAATTGTTAAGAACAGGGATCAGGGAATTCTTACATATTAAACAAGAACACAATGAATCTGCTGCCCATTTTATTCAAAGATGGCGTACAGTCCTCTACTCATTAGCAAGTGCTCCAAACATGGATCAAATGGAACTATGCAACTTATTCCTTCATTCTCTCAATAGTGAGATAAAGGAAGAACCTCAAAATTTCCCACTAAGGACTTATGATGAAGTACTCAAGAGGGCTCTTTGAAGAGATCAAGTGGCAATAGACATTGGTCGTAAGACATATGGAACAAACGGGAAATTAATCGCTCCCAATCAAAACACTATGACTTATCCTAATGTCGGGAATACCAATCAAGGACCCAAAATCCTTATCAAAAATTGGGAGGTTACAATAGATGGAGTCACAAACTAGGTTAAAAGGGAAAACATCGTGAACATTTCACCACCTATTAAAAATTAGTGAAATAATAACTTTACTCCAATAATCAACGTGGTGGATTTTAATCACCCATCATGATAACAACAACTAACCGAAAATCCCAGGACAAAGGTCCAATCTAAAACCCAACTAGATATCATAACCAAAACCAAAGCGCAGTAACCTCAAAATTTTTACTCTAACAACCAACAACCTAATCAAAATTTTGGACCACAACAGTTTCAAACCAACAACCTCAAAAATATAATCCCAAATTGTATTGTGGTTGCCACAAAATTTAAGGCCATGATACTAGGACTTTTCGTGACTATAATAAATTCATGCAAATTTTCCAGAAGATCAAAGAAAACTCTTTATAGATATGTTTTTAGCAAATTTTGCACTACCCATGCCAAACACTTATACAGGAGTAGTTTCCCCTCAAAATGCACCCCTCAAGAATTTTAACGATCCACTCCTGAATCACTCTAACAATAACATGTTAGATCTAAATGGGACGAACAAGGGTGTTATAATAGGAAATAATGATCATGAAGCCTCAACTTCATTAAATCCACTGGTTTCACCCCAATTAAGAACTCGACCACCAACCAAGATAGTTGGTCTGGTAGAGTTAGATACCGAGCTACATGTAGAAACCATAATAATAACACAAGATTATTCTTCTCAACCGATTTACAACCTACCCATTAGAACCAAAAACATTCAACAAATATTGGTAAAACCCATAGGCACTTATGATTTAATTAATGACCTAACAAAGACCTTATCTCATATTTCCCTCTTGGATTTGTTGAAGAACTCTCCCGCCCACAGGGCTTCTCTCTTAGAAGCATTAGGTCTTGGTCATCTAATTAACACCACTCCTCCTCCTGAAATGCAAGTAAACCATGTAGACTTTGACGTCTACCCTCCAAGGCATCCAGGATAGGGATGTTGAGTTTATATTTGATATGAGAAAAATTCCAACAAATGCTAAAATGCGCGTGAGGTGAGGTGACCTAACCTTGTATTTATAGGTATGGGTTTATAATAATTATGTTAATCATGCAATGATTGATGATGGGGCAGCAGTTAACATATTCCCTTCACTTTTCTTCAAAAACTAGGATATGGAGAAACAAATTGTTCCACAACACGAAATATGCTAAGAGGTTATGATAGCCTCAAGGCCACTTCAATTGGGACTATAGTATTACTAGTCACCTTAGGACCCAAGATAGTCCTCACCAAATTTTATATTATAGATCGGGAAACCAACTATAATATGATTCTTGGTTGACCATGGATACATCGCATGAAGGCAATCCCTTCCACGTTATTCCAGGAAATAAGATTTTTACACCTAGGGAAAATATTTGTGGTGCAAGGTGACCCAAAACCATTCAATATACACCTAGCAGATTTGAAGAAGAGACCAGGCATTCACTCTAAGTTTTAACTCCCAATGAATCAACTTAACAAACCAATCAATTCAAAACTAGAAGAAAAGTTGATACCTACAACAAAATTAGAAATTACGAATCTAGTCAAAGGCATTCTAGCACTCAAAAATGAGACTAACGTCATAGAGACAGTATCATTAGGGACCACCACAAAAATTGTCGAGTTACTAGAGAAAGATCTACCTATTCTCCTACCATTTGATTCCATGGGTATAGGACGTACCCTAGGAATTGGCTCCCTTAGCGAGATGAAGTTTATATGGTAGAAGTAATGGCTGAAGGCAAAAGAAGTAGACACGAAGAATGTCCCAACATCCATTTTTCCAAGAAAATATTGGACTCTCCACTTTGATGGAGCTAGATGTCGTTTGAGTGAGGCGGGTATTATCTTTACCTCTCTCTAGGGAAAGATCCTACCTTTTGCCTTTAAGTTAAACTTAAAATGTATGAATAACGAGGATGAATACAAAACCCTACTCCTTGGCCTCATCATAGCCAAAAGGATGGGCGTTGATAACATTAGAGTGCTAGGAGACTCGTAATTAGTTGCAAACCAAGTATCTGAGGTATATGAGACTAGAGATGAACACTTACAACTCTATAAAGTGGCGGTATTAGATCTAACCAAAGGATTCAACTTCATATCAATCAAAGAAATCCACGAGAATAGAACCTTCTCATTGATTCAATAGAAACCTTAGCTTCTGTTTCACTCCAAGCAGTGAGTTGGAAAATACAAGTTTCATGGTATCACTTCATACTAAACCATTGGTACGTAAAATACCAACAAACCTGATCCTGACACGTATAGAAGTTGAGAATGAGTTTTCTATCCTAGATCACTTTGACAACGATAGATTCACTCTTGGATATCTAAATGCCTATGTGGAACTACATCTCGCTCATCACATAGTAGATTTTTCCCTAATCCCACATTCCTCTTCCTATTTTGGAAATCACATGATTGAATCTCCCCATGAAAAGAATCTCAAAATCTACAAGGTAGTAGAGAATAGAGAAGGTTTGGAACTACCTCTCGACCCCACAGATTTGAAGAAGGCAACACTTCCTTAATTGAAGGAATAATTGACATAAATATTGGAATGGAGGAAGAACCAAATATTTTAAGTTAGGATCCTCGTTAACTCCAGAGGAGATAGAAATACATACCCAGATCCTCAAGGAACATCAAAAGGCTTTCACATTTAATTATAAAGAAATGACAGGAATTACACCACATATCATGGTACACAATCTTGTCACCAAACCAAATGCAAAGCCAATTAAGCAAAAGTTGAGACCAATGAAACCAAAAGTGGCTCTCATGGTGAAAGAAGAAGTAATGAAACTTCTCCAGGTGGGATTCATCAAACTAGTCGACTATTCACAATGGGTATCTAATATCATCCCTGTTCTAAAAAAGAATGGGAAGATACACATTTGCATAGACTTCCGGGACATTAATAAAGATTTCCCCAAAGATGACTTCCCATTGCCATCCATTAATGTCATTATTGACACAACAACTAGATTTGAGCTTTTATCTCTCATGGATGGATTCTCGGGATATAATCAAATCAAAATATCTAAATAGGATCAAGCTAAGACCACATTTATAACTCCTTGGGGAACTTATTATTATCGTTGTCATGCCATTCGGTCTTAAGAACACTTTGGTGCTACATACCAACGCGGCAATGACATACATATCCAATGACCTTATTCATAAGATTGTGGAGTCCTACGTAGATGACTTGTTGGCCAAGGCCAAAAAGCGTTGTGATCACCCAGAAGTACTCGTATCATTCTCTCATGATTGATCGAATATGGTGTCACATAGAATCTAGAGAAATGCCTATTTGGCATGATAGGAGGCAAGCTTCTAGGCTACATTATATCGTCATGAGGGATTGATGTCGATCCAGCCAAAATCTGGGCTGTTCTTGAAATGATTCCACCATTAGATGATTCTGGTATCAGATCATTTCTAGGAAACTTGGTGTAATTCAAAGGTTCATCCCTGACTTAAGTTTTATTGTTCATCCAATCAACAATTTATTAAAAAGGATTATAGCATTGATTAGACAGAAGAATGCAATGAGGCCTTTAAAGTAGTTAAACGCTTCTTGTTGTATCCTCCCATGCTAATGCCTCCTAGACCAGATCATCCTTTGATCCTGTATTCATGGGATACTAATGTCTCACTAGCCTACATGTTGGCTCAGGAAGATAATGATAAATGAGAACGTGCAATCTATTTCATTAGCCGAACATTGCTTGATTATGAAACATGTTACACACAGGTAGAAAGAGAATGCCTTGCCATAGTCTTTGCAACAAATTTTTAAGACATTACATGTTAAATCGAGAAACTGTGGGGTCATTCTAAATACAAATCATTTACGGACATTTCTCATGCAAGGGTATTTATCTAAAAAGGTTGGACATTTCATAACCTTAATGGGTGAGTTTGAACTAACATTTATAAACCATAAATCCATTAAAGGACAAATCATTATAGACTAGTTAGATGACAATCCGTTAGATGGAGGTGATCTGGTAGATCTAGACTTTCCCGATGAGTGCATATATTTTGTCAAAACCAAGCCCCCCATCTCTTATGTCCCTAGTACACTGACATCGTCAATTTTATCATGGACCATACATACCTGTAAGGTGAAACACTGCGCAACAAAGAAGGCGGTTTGCGCATTATTGCTGCTAAATATGTTATTTTAGAACAGTGTCTATCATCATAAAGCCTTGATGGAATGCTTTTAAGATGTGTTGACACAAAATAATTCAAAAAGATTCTTTATGAATCCCACAGTGGGATATGTGGAGGCCACTTCGGTGGCCACGCCACTTCTCATAAAATACATCGGATGGGCTATTTCTAGCCCACTCTAGAACATGATGCAATAGAATTTGTGTGCAAGTGTCATAAATGCCAAGAGTTCTCTCACAAGATTCACATGCAAAGACTGAGCTCTACAACCAATCACAACCCCATGGCCCTTTTCCATGTGGGGCCTAGATTTGATAGGAAATTCTTTCCCTCGTCAACAAATGGCCATATATTTATAATCACGGCCACATAATATTTTACTAAATGGGTAGAGGCCATGCCTCTCACCACCATACCAGTTACGTAATCGTTAAGTTCATTTTGAATCAAATAATTTGTAGGTACGGTGTCACGTAAGTTATTATCTCGAGATAATGGAACATCCTTTAAGAATGATGAGGTATGTGAGTTATGCGAGAAAATTCAAGATAAACCATCATCGCCTCTCTTTATTACCCTCAAGCTAATGGACAGGCTGAAGCCACAAACAAAACATTAAAATATATTCTCCTCAAAATGGTTAAGGAGAACAAACGGGACTGACATTTAAAATTATATCCGGCCTTATGGGCCTATCAAATGTCAATAAGAACACCGATAGGGATAACCCCTTTCTCATTGGTATTTGGGAAGAAGCGGTTCTCCTTCTTGAGGTCAAAATACCTAGTCTCTACATCTCATTACAAGGGATCTTTGGAGAAGAAGCCTATAGAGAGGCACGCCTCTCTCAAATAGAAATCCTTGACGAGGCGGGTTAAACACCGAACAATGGCACAGAGCCTATCTTTGACCGGATGTCTTGTGGCAATATAACAAAAAGGTCTATGAGCGAGAAATATATGAGGGAGATCTAGTTCTGAGACTAGACAACTGGATTGATAAGAAAACTGATGAAGGAAATTCTGGCCCAAGTGGTTGGGCCCATATCGAGTCATGAAATACTACGGAAATGGTGCGTATCTCTTGTGTACACTAGAAGGTGAGGAATTCAATGAAACTGTCAATTCCTTGCATCTTAAATGGTTTTATGCATAAGCCATCATCATCATCATTTGTATATTATATCTACCTACATTACATTAGTCACTTAGTTGTTTCCTTTACATTCACTCATTTTGTAAATTTTTTGGTCAAGGAACTTATTCTTAAGAAATTTATTATAAGCTTCTAAAAATATTGGCAAAAGCATTCAAATCATATCTCTTTAATTTTCATAATATCATCAAATGATTCCAAAATCATCTCATCAATTCGATAGACAAAGTCTTGACAAAAACCATACCAAGGCCTGCATACTTGGTCATACTCATTCTTTTCTACTAGGTTAAGTTGTTCTTACCTATGGTCTGTTCTAGAAGCTTCTTGGTGTCACATCTATCCTTCTTACATCTCTTTGAAACAAGGATACTCCAAAATCACAAATCAGAAATGTCAAATTAAATCAAAAATACTAAAAAAATAGAATATTTTATTTTTACACACTTCTTTGCCCACCAACCTTCGGTGATGAGCCGCATCTCTTATTGGTGATGCAAGGTTGAGAAAGGAAAGAAGTGCCCTTACTCGCCTATGTCCTGCCTTTGGTGGTAAGCCCATACTTCTTACTAGTAGCATGGGGCAGGGCGTAGGGGGTCCATTCACATAAATTAATGAATATTAGTATTTTAAAGCAAAGTATATTAAGTGAAATTAAGTATCCAAATTCCAAAGAGATCAAATCCTCAAAACCAGATTTTGTCAACCAAATTGCCATCCATGGATCTAAGTCTAGATAAACTAGAAAGTAAGTTACATTCTGAACTATGTAGTAGTTTCAAGTAAGAGTAAGTACGTAGGTCTAAATTTGATTTATGTCAATACCTTGTCTTTCTCTCATCATTTCCATTTAGTCAAACTCATACAATTTGCACCCTTCCCAACTCTTGGTGTTGATCCTCGCATCTTACTAGTTGTGTGGAGTTAGGAATGGGGCAAGTTCATCTCTTTATCACTACATATTCATCACGTTTTTCCAAAACAAGAAGAAGCAATGAACATTTCCCAAAGAAGCCAAAAGTTTGGTACTACAATATGTTTGCATCATCACGTATCAGCGTTACAAAAACAAATAAAAGAGAAACATTTTGGTTCAACATTTTTTTATCATTCTAAAAGCATATAAAAACAAAGATTCTAAAAACATCTAGTGTACACATGGGAAACAAACCACAAAAAATCTAGATACAAAGAAGATCTAGATCAAAAAGATATATATATATATATATATATATATATATATATATAAGAATCATGTTTTACATACAATGCCATCATGCACTAGGCATGGTCAAACGCTCAATGAGCCCTAAAAATGCCTAAAAACAACCAAAATACACCATTTTGACTGAAATAAAAGCCTACCCTATGGGTGCCCCCCCTAGAGACTCATTTAACACTAAGATTTTGAAAATAACCCCCAAGACAAAGATTTCAACATTTTTATATTTTAGGTTTAAAAACAATGAATTGAGAAAAACTAACCTAAGACTTTACAGGTCAATGTCTTGCTCTCAGAGGCATGATCATGATCTCGCAATGAACATTTTGATTGTACTCTCATCGAAAACGGTTATCGTGGACCCTAGAGCTCAAAAATTTCCAAATTGACACTCGCAAATGAATAGGAAAATGAGCTCATTATATATATATATATATATATATATATATATATATATATAATATTCTAACTTGTTTTGAATGTTCTTTCGTAGAGTTGGAGTGCCGATGGAGGTAAGTTCTTATCCCCGCACAAATGGTAAGTCCTCATTTCATTTTAATTTAGTATTTATTTTTGATTTCTTTATCTATTTGCACTTGAGTCCTCTTTTCATTTTGTAAATAGTGGGAATCTAGATGGCGACATTACGACACACGGGTATGTCAGGTATAGCTTCTAACTCCCCATTTTGGGACTACCATACTCGGACCCACCATTTTATGCCCCTTCATGGCTAAAACAATTCTCCAAGGGGGCAATATGTATGTACCCAAAATTGTATGTATCTTGTCTTACCGAGAAAAAGGTTACTGAGAAACCCCGATGATGATTCATATCTCTTGCAAGGAATCTAGAAATCAAGCTAAGTATACATTCACATCCCAAAATTCCATATACAGCCTCCATATGCTTTGTTCTGACCCCATTCCACTCTTTTCTTGCATTTTGGTATTTAGTTTTAGGACCTCCGCCCTACCTAGGTGGCGGTCCTATGACTACCACCGGAGACATGGCGGCGGTCCTGTAACCCGCGCCTGTGCAGGTGGCATTCTGTGTGCATTTTACAAAACTTTCGATGCTTTTTTCAATGTAAAAAATCAAGTGGCACTCACGTTTCTCAACCACTCTTGCTTGCATTTAAGTTTTAGGCGCTGGTAAATAGTAATTTCTCTTTGTTTATAATAGAATATTTCAATTCAAACTTACCCTATGGTAAATCCAAATGCTATAAATACCATGTTTTTTTACAAGAAAATGGCCCCTCTAACTCTATGAATTATTATTCAGTGTGTTTTGAAAGTTCTCCACTAAGTCTCAGCAAGTTTAGATTTTGTAAAGCTTTCAGCCTCTCAGTTCAAGACTCCATAGTTCTGGTTCTAGATCATGTCCATTTGAATCTTAATTCTATTTAGAATTATAGGTTGTTGTTTTTGAAAAATTAATATCATAATTGCATGAAGAAAATTTGAAATCTTACTCTTTATTCTTGCTACATTCATAGGAAGTATTACATCCATTTAAATAGGAGATGTTGTTCCTATATTTAAGGAGATATAATCTCCATAAATATCTCCACACATAACTCCTAAAACAACTCCATGCTATTTTACGTGAGATTTTGTTTTCTCACAAAACTAATATTGTTAATGATTTGTTTACTCAACAACTCATAACAATATTTACTCACCCACTCATAATTACATTTACAATAATGTAATTAATTATTACAACACATATTATATTATCCTAGATAATATAATCACTTACATAATATTCTATGTTCACACTACAACATAGATATTCCTAACATTCACCCCCTTAGTGTGAACATGGGGTAAGAGCTCCTGGAAACATCAAACTTGTCGGAGTAGTCATTGCTACTGGATCTTGCTGCTAATGATCATCCTTGTCGTATGAACATCTTCATCGACTGATCACCTTCCAATGAAGTACCTTCCACGAAGTATGGCGGTCAGGAGAGGACCATACATAACATCGGAGAGGACCGTACGTAGATGATTTACCCCTATAATCTGAGTCAAGCAGTTTGCTTCTTCCACACCAAATAGACACTCAGGAACTGTTGTTAGTCTATGTGAACACATTAAAATCAAAACATGAAACTAGTTTCACCCCTTGTGTATAAACACACTACATAACTGAAATAAAATATCACCACATCATGCGTAACCCCATCATTGGTGAATGACGAGAGGACACGATTTTCCTCCTTCCTCCATTGCCTCCTTCCTCCAACAAGAAAAGAGTCTACCATAGGAAATCCTCATCACTAGGACATGAAAGTTCTTCATCAGTTGAGTAGACTTCCCAATCGGTTTCTACTTCACTAGAAGGGCTTCTCGATTTATATGATCTGCCATTTTGAGTTCTCTTCCATTTTCAACTTTGTACAAGTGTTGCTTGAGTGTAGTCTTTCCCATTTCAGCTTCAGAACCAAACAATTTTTTAAGAGACTCCCAAATTTCTTTTGCAGATTTTGTGAAATCCACATGATGTAGATAGGCTTTTGATAAGCCCAGACCAATGGTACCCAATGCTCTCTGATATTTTGCATTCCACTTTTCCAATTCATTTCCTCTAGTGGGTGGAGTTGAATCAGACTTCACCACATCGCATAGATCCTTTTCTATTAAATGTAATTGCATCTGTAGTTGCCATGTATGGAAATCTTGTCCTTCAAACTTTTCAATCAGATTTAGTTTCTCCAATATTTTGTACAATCTGATAAAAAATTAAAAAATTGAATCAAGTACTTAAAATTTTTATATTGAATACCTTTTAACTTCCAAGCAAGTCAAGAACTTGTATTAACAATTCAACATTATTGAAAATTGGAGAAAACTTTCAGTAGAAGAATTGATGTGCTTAATTTGATAGCTGCATAGTAAAATCTGTATTTCTTCCAAACTACGTACTGGGTTCTGCTGAAATTTCTTCTGTAGTTTTTACCAGCACATGATTTTACACAAAACATTATAGAAAAACCCACATCTGGAAACAAAAACTATGATATATTCTTTGAGACGGATTTGATCATGAAAGCACTGAAATTTCTTGCATCAAACCTGCTCTGTTACCAAATGAAAAATTAATATCATAATTACATGAAGAAAATTTGAAATCTTACTCTTTATTCTTGCTACATTCATAGGAAGTATTACATCCATTTAAATAGGAGATGTTGTTCCTATATTTAAGGAGATATAATCTCCATAAATATCTCCACACATAACTCCTAAAACAACTCCATGCTATTTTACGTGAGATTTTGTTTTCTCACAAAACTAATATTGTTAATGATTTATTTACTCAACAACTCATAACAATATTTACTCACCCACTCATAATTACATTTACAATAATGTAATTAATTATTACAACACATATTATATTATCCTAGATAATATAATCACTTACATAATATTCGATGTTCACACTCAACATAGATATTCCTAACAGCTTTATCACAGGAAGCATAAATCTTATAGATTTCAAAGTATGTTTGCATTATATCCTGTAACAATCCTGCTAGGAATTGAATAGTCAACCTCTATTCTCTTGCATTATCCCTCTCCTACTTGTATTACATTGAACCTTACATCTAAGTCGCCCTTTGTTTGAACATCTTATCCTATTCCGATGTAATATTCGACTTTTGGGATTCGTGAGAACATAAAGGAATAAAGATATCACATTGAGGGGACAAGTCACAATAAACCTAGATTTTCTATTGTTCTGTAAACTCTAGGTTTGAATTGTCGAAGTTGTAGTTATGATATATCAAATAGTATAGCAAATCATTTTATTTCAGTTAAGCTTGCTTTTAGTATTACAGGGAAGCTATGGGGAATGATAGCTTCTAAGAAATTGTGATTTATTCCTTACTTCTGAGGTAAGATTGAAGGTCTTTCAATTAAATTAGTTAGTTATTTAATATTTAGGATAAATTCACAAGTGCACAGGAAAATAGCTACATCAAGCTACCTTGCTTGTTTTAATTCTATTATTAGATTAATTGTTCATTATCTAAATATATTAGAATAATTTCTCTTTAAATTTCGTTCAAATTCACATCCTTGAAAATAAAAATAATAATATAAGCATAGTGTAGATTTATTTTCATAATTAGTTTACTTATTTCAGTTAAAGTTTGATCATCTTTTACATGACAATTACGGGACCCGAGAGAACCCGGGGATTATGTATTCAAATCAGTAATACCTCACCCAAATCATTCACAAAATTAGTGGATATAGATCAAGGTCTTAGGATTCACGTCTTTTAAATGACAATAAACCCACAAGCAATTAGTGAACAATTGAGAGAATTGAATATTGAAGATGACAAAGCATACGCATTCTGGTCAAGTCAACCCAACTATAGATTGCCTTGATAGGATATCCACATGACCATACAAGAACCCAAAAGAGAACAAATATTTGGTTGTGATCCATTAGTTATGCAGCCAAATGTAGGAGACCTTCTCATTGACATAGACACAGGCTTACGTATACAAGTTGCCAGAACACCCATAAGGTATTCTGAGAAGATCACAAAACTCCTGGTATTAAACATAGAAGCTGAAAAGGCTTATGACCATTGGATAGTCGGAAGAAGAGATTGATTCTTCACATGACCATAATAGGTCCACAATAACCACAAACTCATGGTTGTGATCCCTAGGTCCCACAACCCAATGGGCTTGTAAGTCAGTTAAACATTGACACCAGTTTACATACACTGGTATTTAGATCCTCACCACTCCTGCCGGATATCATAACACAATTTTCCGCATTAAACATAGAAGCCAATCAAGCTAATATTTTCTGGGCTAGACTAGAAAACCACCCATAGTTTCCTACAAATCCACTACACCTCTCACTACCATTTTCCATGACCTTGTTTGGAAATATATATGAAACACCCACAAGTCATTTTCCACGTATCCAACATCTAATAGATAGGATCTGATAGAGCTCGACATTGATTGGAGCATCCGAGAAGCTATTATATTTGAATGATCCATTACACATATTCAGGTTAGGAGATCTTTCTTTTCCTTAGACTCGCAGATCCCATTATTACGTGTTGAAGATATAAGATTTCCCAACTAGTTTTTCTATACCCACATATATTTCATTTCCATATTTGTCTCAACATGACCTCGAGAGGCGAGGTATGATGAAGGGCTACTTATAGATTCTCATGCTCGCATTACATTTTTCTATGACTTTCTTTTCCTTAGACTAGCGAGATCCCGTTATTGTGTGTTGAAGATATAAGATTTTCCGCTGTTCTGTAAACTCCATGTTTGAATTGTCGAAGTTTTAGTTATGATATATCAAATAGAATAACAAATAATTTTATTTTAGTTAATCTTGCTCAAAGTATTACAAGGAAGCTATGGGGAATGATAACTTCTTAGAAGTTGTGATTTATTCCTCACTTCTAAGGTAAGATTGAAGGTCTTTTAATTAAATTAGTTAGTTATTTAATATTTAGGATAAATTCACAAGTGCACGGAAAGTAACTACACCGGACTACCTTGCTTGTTTTAATTATATTACTAGATTAATTGGCCATTATCTAAATATATTAGAATATTTGCTCTTTAAATTTCATTCAAATTCACATCCTTGAAAATACAAAAAAATAATATAAGCATAGTGTAGATTTATTTTCATAATTAGTTTACTTATTTCAGTTAAAGTTTGATCATCTTTTGCATGACAATTACAGGACCCAAAGAACCTGGGATTATGTATTCTAACAGGTAATACCTTTGCTAAATCTCTTCGTAACATTAACGGATATAGATCAAGGTCTTAGGATTCACGTCTTTCAAACAAAAATAAACCCAAAAGTAGTTAGTGAACAATTGAGAGAATTGAATATTGAAGATGATAAAGCATACGCATTCTGGTCAATTCAACCCAACTATAGATTGCCTTGATAGGATATCCACATGACCATAAAAGAACCCGAAAGAGAACAAATATTTTATTGTGATCCATTAGTTTTACTACCAAATGCAGGAGACCTTCTCATTGACATAGACATAGGCCTATGTATACAATTTTTCATAACACTCGTAAGGTATCTTGAGAAGATCACACAACTCCTGGTATTAAACATAGAAGTTGAAAAAGCTTATGACCATTGGATAGTCGGAAGAAGAGATCGATTCTTCACATGACCATAATAGGTTCACAACAACCACAAACTCATGGTTGTGATCCCCAAGTCCCACAACCCAATGGGCACGAAAACTAGTTAAACATTGACACTAGTTTTTACGACGCCGGTATTTAGATCCTCACCACTCTCGTCGATATCATAACACAATTTTCCACATTAAACATAGAATCCAATCAAGCTAATATTTTTGGGTTAGACCAGAAAACCACCCATAGTTTCCTACAAATCCACTACACCTCTCACTTTGCCATTTTCCATGACCTTGTGCGGAAATATATACTGAAACACCCACAGGTCATTTTCCACGTATCCAATAGCTAATAGATAGGATCTCAATAGATATTGACATTTATTGGAGCCTCCAAGCAGCTATTATATCTGAATGATCCATTACACCAATTTAGGTTAGGAGAGAATTCTTTTCCTTAGACTCGCAAATCCCATTATTGCGTGTTGAAGATATAATATTTCCCAACTAGTTTTTCTATACCCACATACATTTCATTTCCTTTATTTGTCTTGTCTCGGTGCACAACCTCGGGAGGTCGGTACAAAAAAAGGTCTACTTGTAGATTCTCATGCTTGCATGTCACTTTTCTATCGTAAAATAACATATATGACCATTTATATGAGAGGATATTTATTATATTTATAGTAGAATTATACGAGTGGTGATTGGGTATGCATCTAAGCGGAATTGGAGGTATCGCACACTTGTTTGGACAAAGGAAGAATTCTAGGCCCTTTATGATGCTGATCTAATTTGGACTCAAGATGTGGATATGTGGTTCTATGGTGTTTTAGATAATTATATCTTAGAGTACTCAATTTCAAATTATTCATGTCTAGAGGTATCTCGAATTCTAGTTTTACGATATTCAAGGGGAACTTACTGCAAGGAATTCCATTGGCGATCAATATCCACGATGGTAACTTTTAATTTGGAGAGTAAACCAATGGATAACTAAACCTCACTATGCGTAGGAGAAGGAGAAGGTTTGGTGAAAGATGGAAGAACTAGTGTAAAAAGGAAGAGAGATGAGAAGTGGCTTAAGTATAATGAGGTGCATGAGAGGGAGTTATACAAATAATGGGAGGTTGCAGAGAAAATGGAGTTGTGGAGAAAGATAGTTCAAGAAGGATTTGAAGTTCATGAAGAAGACGTGGACCCCAAGCCTCAGGAACTTCCCCATTTGGAAAAACATGATAGATAATCCTCCTTGGCCTCATGTAGAAGTGTGCCACCAGAGACAACCTAAGCTGTAGGTGTGTATCTAAATCTACCTGGCAACCTTGCACTTGTGCTTGGTTATCCAACATCTAGTACAATAAACAGTCAACAAGTTAATTCAAGAAGTGGAAGATTAGGAGCAAGTCTTATGAAAGGCACAATGATGGCAATGCAAATGGATTCATTGTTATATGGGAGTACCTTTTCGGTGTATCATCTACACAGAACTCAGGCACACCAATTTTTGGACTAACTTCTTGAAGTGGTAATGCTTCATAGACTGTAGGGGTATAGTTCAGTTATACTATTGGGACGTAGGGAAGCACATCTTCTGGTCTGATACCAACTATAGTTGTGGGATCAAGAGGCATAGGTAGCTCTAGTATGACATAAATGGTGGTTCGGAGGTAGGGGAAACACAAGAGGTTCTAGATCAAGTGGGCAAGGTCCGCACCAACCCCAGAATATTTACATGGAGATGTCTCTTCATCTTCCAGACTATAGGGGCATAGAAGATGTTTTTGAACATGTGCACATGTGTGAAATATTGTGGCATGCTAAAGGGATAATGGCTTTTGAGCATAGGGCAATCCAATTTGCTACTACCTTACAAGGGCACACACACAGTTGATATAGAAAATTTGACCACGATCGGACTTGTGTAGACTATATAGCTTTATAATTTACATTCCTTAAAGAGTTTCACATCCCTGAGTTTGAGTAGAAGAGTATAAGTGCACTCAAGGATATTAAGAAAGGAACTACTAAGAGTGTTAGAGAGTATGATTCCCATTTTAAAATGTTGTTATCTAAGCTTTCTTATGATATACACACAAGCCAACATGCATAGTGGTTTGTTGGGGGCCTAATTACCCCTTTTAGAAGGACATTATCACATAATACATACAATGATCTGCACAAAGCAATTGAAGAAGCCTTATGCACTAAGGCATTAAGAAGTATAGATACTAGGGTGAGCCCATTTTTAGAAGCATAGATCACAGCTATGGAAAAATAGTTGGAGAAACTATCAACAAATTGAGAAAAGTATAGTTGTCCTCATAGATCGGTATGCTCATTTCTATTGGATTGTGAGATATGCCATTTAAACCATGATTATAGCTACTTCCCATTATTACAACGTGCAATAAGGAAGAATGTTTCAAGCTAATGGAAAATCTACAGGTCCACGACTCATGACACAAATGACTGTCGGCTGATTGGTCAGATCCATAATGCTATAGATATTGGTGTACGATAGATAGGAGTTTAAGATAACTCTAAGGGAAATAACGAGCATTAGGATCAGAATCACAATCAGGTGCACAACAATCAAAATGAAGGGTGTTTTGAAGGAGGTCATGGTAGAGGTCGAGGATACCACGGTGGATTTGGAGGATGAGGCCGTGGTAGTGGAAGAAGTGAGTTTCCTCATGAAACATGTTATACATGCGGATCTCCTGACCACTACAGGCATGAATGTCCTCAGAATATTACATGTTATTTTTGTGGAAAGAACCATAGCTATGAGGAGTGCTCGGACTTATATGAGCATCTTAGTAAGAAGCATAAACAAGAAAACAAAGGCACAAGAATGGTTAGGATACAACGCACTATGGAAAATCAATGGATGCCTAAGTTGGAGTTAAAGTCCGAGGCATTGCAAGTGAAGATCATGACCCACGCTGAGGCGACACGCACTAGAGAATCATTGCAAAAAAATCCTACCATCACTAAGGAGGAGGTTCTACATGCACGTTACCTAGATCCTGCCCATCAAAAGGAGGTCTATCAGGAAACCATGGAATTTCTTAGGAATCTTTAGGGTGAGATACAATACTCAAAATAGAAGTCACAAAAGATGGGGAAAAAGAAAGTATCAGAGATGGTCCAAAATGATATAGATGACTTAAGGTAAGTGTGTAAAATGTTGGGCCAAGAAAATATCATTCCATTGTTATGGGATTGGTTAAAGGGAAACAATTCATGCACAAGTATTGAGACTAAATGACATATCCTGCATGCGAATCTTCCCCCTCATAGCCTAGATTATGACAAGGAAATCACTCGAATGTTGTTATGGACAAGGTTGGTTATTGAGTAATATACTATTTGATACAGGTGTGTAATTCAATCTTCTTACCTTAGATGCATGGGTACAAATGGGAAGACCCCCATTGTAGTCATCCTCTAATATATTGTTCATGTCTAATCGAACTAAGGCCACTCTCATCGGGGTTTTGAAGGACACATCCATTGCTATACAAGGGGCCACGTTAACTAGATACTTTAAGGTTTTAGCACTGGTAGAGTCAGATAGCTTCCCAGTTCTATTGGGGTGTCCTTAGTGCTATGTAAATAATGCTAATATTTGGTTTAACAAGGGCTATATCAGTTTTGAAAACAAGGAGCAAAGTGTTATTATCCCATTAACAGATGGCAAATCTGTGCCCTATGTTGAGCTCTTGAGTGAAGAAGATCTGAATAGGATTTATGTACGCGCCATCGGAGATCCAAAGATACTTGAGCCAACTAAAGAAGGAATAATTCAGTGGAGGATGCATAGTCTATTAGTGATAATAAAAGTGTTTCTTGTGATAATTGGGCTCAAGGCACCTATGAGTTGGTAGGACGTGAAGTAAAGAGCATATTTCCTAGAGGTAAAAATCGTGTTATGTCGGGAGAATATGTAACAACTCGGTACCTTGTTACACTGGAGAAGGAGATCCTATGGTATTCTTACACGACATGGAAGAATAGTGGATATACCCATTATAAAGAAAAAATATGTTAGCATATACACTACATGGGACAGTAGCACACTGGTGATGGCCCATAAGGATAATCTTGTAGGATGTAATGAAATTAGGATTTCTCTTGCTACTAGGTTTATTAGGAGCAATGTACCTACTCAAATCTATACTTATTATGGTAATCAACATGTTCAACACCATGTTCAAAAGTGTGAGAGACTTTGGACAGAAGGTCAAGAAGCTTTACCACTTTCACTATGGGTGCACAAGTTTTATTCCACTTTATAAGGATGTGCGCGTGCTTGGTATGTATGTGCCGAACTCCATAAAGAGACTATAAATTGGTAAGATTTAATTTCTAGAATAACCAAGACATTTGAATTCTTCTCTATAAAGTGTTCGGTGGAAGAAGATTTGAAAGTTATAAAGTGCTTAACTATGGGAGATAGTGCCAAGGTGAAGAACTCCTTTAGGAGTTATTAGATGAAGGAGCCTCAGGAGCGCATCTTGTTGAAGAGACAGAGGCTGATGTAACATTACTTCAATGCGCTTTCCTTGAGAAAGAAAAAGGAAAAATGGTCTACTTAGTGGATGATGAAGAAGTAGAAAATATGGATGTAAATCATTCAACGGGTAGGTGGGAGGTGTTGGAAAGTGTAGATAAGACCACATGCGCCTATCATGAACCTATGAAGAAAAATAAGGTGAATATTGGATCAGAGGCTGAGCCTAAGGAAGCCATAATTGGGGACTATTGGCCATACTCTGAAGTGGCAAAAATCATAGAGTTACTAAGGGATTACCAAGACTTATTCCCTAGTGGGTACCATGAACTTAAAGGTGTGAATGAATCATTAGGGGAGATGAAGACAAAAGTTAAAGAGTGTGCATGCCAAGTTAGAAAGAGACCCTACAAGATGAACCCCAACTTGCATGAAAAGGTCAAAGAATAAATTGACAAAATGTTGAATCCATGAATTATCAAGCCCCTTGATGAGTCAGAATGGGTTAGTCTAATGGTGATCAATATAAAGAAAGATGGACTGATTAGGATTTACATGGACTACAGGGAGTTGAATGTTGTATGTGTGACTGATCCCTTTCCTATGCCATTCACCAAGGAAATACTAGAAGGTGTTGTAGGGTGCAAAATATATTTGTTCACAGATGGGTTCTCTAGGTATCATCGAGTTCGAGATTTCCCGGGAGGATAAGGAAAAGACTATGTTTACTCTTTTGAATGGGGTAGCTTCACCTATACTTTGTAATGCTTTTGGTCTAAAAATGTGCCTCTTTGTATTTTCACACATATTTGATCAAGCATTCAAGGAATTTATTCACAACTTCTTACATGTATATTTAGATGATTGGATGGTGTATGGATTAGTTAAGGATCATTGTGACAATCTACGCTTAATGTTTGAAAGATGTAGATAGTTGAGTATCTCATTAAAAATCAAGAAATGCATATTTGATACACCATTTGGGATATTGTTAGGACACATAACCTTCAAGGAGGGTTTGTTGCTTGATCCACCAAGGTTGTAGTCATTATAGGCCTAAGGGAGCCTAAAGTGAGTGAGGTGCACATATTTTTGGGTCATACAGATATTATAGGAAGTTTATCAAAGGATATACCAAAATTTTTGCACTTTGTTGGAAGAGTTACCTTGAAAGGGAAAGGTACATTCTACTCGGGAGAAGCGCAACAACGCGCTTTCGAGATGTTAAAAGAAAAACTTACTACCGCATGTATTCTATATTTTCTTTCATGGGACTAACCCTTTCATGTACATGTTGATTCCTTTGGCATGACCATTGGCATGATGTTGGATCAACCTGAAGATGGTATTATAGATCATCCTATATGTTTTGCTAGTAGAAAGCTCACTCCTGTAAAACAGAATTACATAACTACAAAGTGCGAAGATTTGTCAATGATCTATGCACTACATAAATTTCACCAATACCTACTAGCTATACCATTAATCTTTTATACAGATCAAATGGCATTGAAGTATTTGGTAAATAAACCTATTCTACAAGGGCACATATGTTGATGGGTGCTCTTATTACAAGAATTTGATTTCACGCGGTTGTGGTAAAACCAGGGAAAAGTAATTCTAGACCAAACCATCTATCTAGAATATAACCAAGATAAGAAGCACATGCAATGGGGATACTATGCCAAATGCATAGTTATAAAGGTTACAACAAGTGCCATTAGAACAAGGATGTCACCGAAGAAATGAAATCCTTGGAGAAGAAATAACTTGCTATATGTGTAGCCCCCTATATTTTAATCATTGGTGACCTATAAAAATTAGAATTTTGAGATGAAGTGTTACGTTGTTGTGTATTAGAACATGAGAGCACATATATTATGGAAGAAGCTCATGAAGGTATTGCAGAGGTGGAAACTATGCTAGTGATGCCACCGCATGCAAGATTCTACTCACTAGATTATGGTGGGAGACCATGTATAAAGATTGTAAGGAATTTTGTAAGGCTTGTGATCATTTTCAACACCTTAGGAAACCAGTCAATGAGATGAAATGTCTCTAAGACCAATTGGTAGTCGTGAGAACCATTTGAGAAATGGGCTATAGATTTTGTGGGTCCTGTTTCACTATCTATGCGTAGAACTGGATCACGTTACATCATAACTTGCAAAAATTATCTTACAAGGTGGGTAGAAGAAATACCTATAAAGGATTGTAAAATGGCCATAGTAGCCAGGTTTCTTTGGGAAAATATTATTACAAGGTATGGATGTCCTTTAAGTTTGACCAATGATAGGGGCACACATTTTCTTAATGAAACAATCAAAATTCTATTGGATGAATTCACGATTGCACACCATAAGACTACACCCTATTATCCTCAAGCAAATGGGACTGCATTGAGGCTTTCAATAAAATTTTTAGCTAGACATTGACAAAAATCTATGATATTATAAGAAAGGATTGGGATGATAAGGTATCTATAGTAGTTTGGGCATATCAGACAACATATAAAATGTTGAATAAAGACACACCGTTTGATTAGTGTTTGCACAGAAATAATTCTTCTTGTGGAATTTATGTTGCCTTATTTTCATATTGTGCACACTCAAAGTCTTGGCTGATGAGCAAGCATTAGAAGAAAACATTGACTAGTTAATCAAATTGGATGAACACTAAGCCATAGCACATTGGAGTAAAAAGGAGAAGGCCGTAGAAAGCATGGCATGACAGCATACATCAAGGATAAAACGATGGCGATAGGATAGATGGTGCTCCTTTAAGATTCTAAGTTTTTGTACCATCCAGAAAACTCAAAGTACATTGGTTGGGGCCATATGTTATCACTTCACATAATTAAATCAAAGTGCTTGTGAGTTAGAGGCCCTTAATGGAATACGATTACCCAATTACTTGAACAGAGTAGGCTAAAGCCCTACTAGAAATAGGTCTTCTTGGTGTTTGTAATAAGGTAGTATTGCCATTTAAATTAGGTTTTCAATTATGCATTTCCTTAATGTATTTATTTCTTTGTTGTTATGCTTTGTCAATTTAGATGGTGTGTTTGTGTAATTACTATTTGAAGAATTTTTATGCGCAGAGGATTGCACATACCCTAAGTGTGGGGTAGGTTGTTGATATTCAGGTACAAGACTATTGAAAATAAGTACACATGAAAGGAACTATCTACAGGTGCTATTCAGTGGTTGGAAAATTGAAAAAAAGAGAGATTTATTCTGGAAACAAGGACCATAGATAGAGAGGAATGAAGAAATAAGTATAACACAAGGTAAGAAGGGTCCAGAAGACTACCGGTGGAAGGCATAGTGGTGAGGTACTTAGGCACATTGAAGAGCATTGAAGAGAAGTCTACAACCAAAAGCTATGAGGGTACGCTAGTAGGTTATAACTTGGGCACGAAGATGTACCATGGAAATAATAAAAATGGTCAATTAATGAGAGGATTTTTGGTAGGTAGAGGAGCAATAAATGCAATAAATTTTGAAATTCTATATAAGGATGGGGTACGAGTTCATTTTTACCATTGCAATTGAGAAAATTTGAAAAGGGTTAAGTGTAAATGAGCCAAGTAATCATGTTGAGGTGCGTAGAGTGTGAAACTAGATGTGAGGAGAAGGGTTGTGCACTTTGGAGAAGCTTGCGTTCCCATGGGAGAAGGGTTTGAGCAAAGTAGGTGTGTTACAAACAAGCTAGGGTATGTGATTTCTACTAGGGTAAAGATATTTAAGATAGGGTTTCAATTTTCTCGACTATAGAGGGAAGAAAAGAGATATTTTTCAAATAACACCAAAGAAAACACCCACAGTAGGAGATAAAGGGAAGAAGAAGATTGAAGTGGAAGAAGATATTTCTCCTAAGAGTAATTTTTTAGACATGCAGTATCTGGAGGGTGTGATTGTGGTGGGACAAGAATGAGATTCCCATATCGCCAATGTAAAATTGATGACTACAACCATTGAACATCGGATAATAAGGAGCTCGATGCATTCGAACACGAAAACAAAAAAGTGCATGACAGAGGATATGCCAAGATATATGATGATCGATGAGAAGTTGCTGAAGCGAGAATGGAGTCTACCACATGTATGAGGTACCATATTTTGGAAAATATGAACCATTGTATCGTGGTTGATGAGAAGAGTCCATGAGGACTTATTCTACTTCCCGGATGGAGGGTAATAATCACAACTTCTTTGATTTCAATGGTGATGGACTAAGGGACTCAAGGTTTGATCTAGATAACTATTTAACCGATAAATCTACAATCCTAGAGGTGAGGAAGGCACTGGGGTCTACCAAGGGTCCGTGTGGCATGGAAATTGAAAAGTTGAAGAAGTACCCAAAGATTCCAAGTAGCTGCACATCTTGTGACAAAGCTAAATGACCAAGGAAGGTGGTCACAGGTAAACACAATGTGGTTGCACATTGCCAAGAAGATGTCTCAAGGAGTGGTCTACAACATTGTAGATCACATAGAAAAGACAATCATCGAAGAAGCGTAGACAGGTGACATAATAAGTTTTGGCACTGTGTTATTGTCCTTAGTATTCATGGAGATTGGGGTGCTTGATGGGCCAAAGGAGAAGATTTTGGAGTACCCCATGGAACACAAGTCACCTACGAGAAAGTTTTGGCAAGTACTTGTGTGATGGATCAATGAGTGGACCATTCAAGTAGAGGGTAGAGATGTGGTAAGATAGACTCGTGTGGTGTTCGAGGAAGAGTGGCACATACCCAAGGTTTTTCATTTAGTGGCGGGTAAGGAAGTTTAGTTTGCAGTATACCAACATTTTTGCATCATGTGATTTGCGATGAAGGATGGGGCTTGGAGCCCATGGTGCAAACTATCATATGCCTTCACAAGGAAGTATTACCAAGAATCATTCGTTGGTTCTTAGATGTGTGTCTCTTAACCTTCAATGCAGACAAGGTAGATTGTGACTACCACACTTTGAGGAAGAAGTATGTATATCCAGGAGCAATGCATACATTGAAAGACTTATTTTAGATATTATAAGCATGAAACCTGTGAGCTTGGAATTTGGGGACACTGGAGTAGCACTTGTGTACCTACAACTCAAACCTAAGCTGGAGAATGATAAATATGTGAAGAATGAGTTCGTGCTCCTGTGGCCACCAAAGCATAAGCATACAATGGAAATTTTCCAACACCCAAGCCTCGAGAAACAATTTAGGCCGATGATGAAGAGAAGGAGCATGTAGATAGTGGTGGTTTGGAACATAGAGGTAGAAGACAACCTCCAAATAAGGATGAAGTTGAGTGCACAACTAATCCACCTCAGCCACAAGAGGGAGATGATGAGGACTTAGATGTAGTCTAAGGAGAGTACCGATTCAAGAGAGTGTTCAGGAGAACAAGGACCCAAGGTGCTACTCCGCAAACAATGTGTAAATCTCCTGAAATCTCTCCACATAAGGATACAACTGAGAAAAGGAGAAGGAAATTAAAATTGAATGAGGAAGTGGAAGAGTCGAAGGAAAATGTGTCCAATTCTCCTAAAGCTCTAGAGAACGTAGAGGAGAAAAAATAAGAAGAAATGAAGGATGGAGAAGAGGAAGAAAAAGGGGAGAAGAGACAACAACAAATACCGCTCAGACATAGCAACACAATTTCCCAGTCTTGAAGCACAAGTTCGTAAGCAACCTAGATCAAGAAGTACGAGTGGGGAGTATATTCCACCAGCCATGGGATACACTGAGGAAATAGGTAATATTGTCTGCATTGAGCACAATGGTACAAAAGGAGCCTAGGAATTAATGGATGAAGATATAGCGACAATGTGTGTCAAGGAGGTTGAAAAATACACCTCGAGCTAGACACATTATAGTAAAGCCTACTATTATATTAGATGAACAGTGAGCTATGCTTTGGTGAAAGTGTCAACGAGAGGTCGCACGCTAGAATATAGACAAAGCTACCATAATTAGGGTGCTAAGGGAGGAGATGAAGACTAGGGATGAGGAGATAGCATGCTTGAAATAGGAAAAATATTTGGCATAGAAGAAGAACATTTTGTTTATCTGCATGGTAGAGGAGAGTGGTGATAATTTCATGAAGGCTAGGCCACACTTGGAACTAAAGGTACCCAAGATGTTTCCTTTGGAAATACATTGTGTGATTACATTGGTGGACTTAGTGCTATAAAATGAACCTCTATGCATGCTTGAGCCAAAGGATCCAACACAGGAGGCAGAGAGAGAGAAAAGGCTTCAGTGATGTGGAAGATAGCATCATATGAAGGATTACTTCAGAGCTTGCAGGAAGAACTCAAGAAGGCGGATCAAGCGCTAAATATTTGTACAACGCTAGAGGCTATTATAAGGACCAGGACCATTTTAGAAGACAATGAGGTCCTGAAGGCCATGAAGGATGAGACATTGGGCCATGTAGAATGGTTAGCACTTATTAAGAAGAAGTGCAAGGCCCTTACAGCCACTCAGGAACCTCACAGGGAAAGGCTAGATGAGCTTGGAAAACTCATCACTCAAAATATGGACTTGTTGGAAGGAAGAATGACTGGCATGTCCAACATTGTGTTGGTATTACAGAATGAAAAAGGAGAGATTGTAAGGGATGAATTAGAGTCAATTGTAGTGGATATTCAAGAGAAGGCAGAAGCCACACTCAATGACTGGAAGACCTTAGAGGCGTAGAGATAAAAGAGGAATATCTAGAATTGATTATTAATGCAGTTTCAGAAGAGGATACTTTAAGTTGAATACATTATTTCATTCATCCAAATTATTTTTATTCCTTTATTCATATTCTTTGGTTTGTTTTTGGAGACAACCATTACCGAGGTGGAAATGAAACTAGTGTGGGGTAATGTTGATCAGTCAAACTCTGGCACTTAGTTGAGAAAATACAGAAGGTTCACATGGGAGAACAAAGTGCATTCAAAGGCGTGGAAGCCTTGGATAGGCTCGTGTACGGAACAAAGATAGATTCAGGAATTAGCCATTTTTCATGATGAGGATCTATTTTTAGATATAGCATGTGGAGCACTCAAACCGAATGGAGACTTGCACAACACACATTACTATTTTTCGATGATCAGCTACGAGGCATTTTGCATGAATGCAAAGGCTAAAGATAGAATTTTGAACTGATAATTGATAAAGAGAGATCAATTATTAACACTCTTGCATGTAATCCTCTTTTTGTAACGACGCATGGCTAATAATAGCATGCAAACTATTTTGGGATTAGATAAGTAGTGAAGGGAAAGTCCCCACCCTTATAAATATGTAGTGAACTATGTAGTAGATATAATATATATATATATATATATATATATATAGAGAGAGAGAGAGAGAGAGAGAGAGAGAGAGAGAGCATAGATATATGTGAGAACTAGGGTATAGTGAGATTATGTTGCTAGATCTATTACGCACATGAGTGTGTATTATTGTTATTGTAATGAAGCTTCTATGTATTTACTATAGTTAATATAATGAAGATTATGGACTGAAACAAGGTGTTATCATGGTTATAATTTAGTATTGCATGCTTGATTCCATTATGGTTATCTGTTAGATCTGTTATGTTCTAGATCTAGGTCTGAATATGCATTGTATGAAAGATATATTAGTTATAGCTCTACATGATTAAAGTCTTCATCATGCTAACATCCTACAACAACAACCCTAAAGAGGGTCCTAATACCTTTGTGCACTTCGAGTGAGCACGCATCTAGGATGAGTTATGTGCCAATGCACTGGGCTTGTATTGCTAAATTCTAGGCTACATCACTTCCATTTATCATAGACTAGCCAAATCAGGGTATGCATTATGATTCAAGGTATAAATTAAAGATCCCATAATCACCTAACCTATAGAATTTATATCTTCTAATCCTAGTCTTGATACCCTCCTTGATTGATTTTAATACACATATACATCCAAAGTCACAAGTAAATCTCATCATCAACTATGTTAACCTGAGTCTTTTTCAATATTTCTTGCATGCACTTATAAGGATTCAAGAATTCTATTTTACAATTACTAAGAGACCCTCCCTAACATTCTTATCACTTAGAAATTTGACAAGCTAATGCTCTACATAATAGTTTAAATATAGAGTTTCAAAAGTCCTTTACAAGAGTATACTCAGTCTCAGTTGGAATCTAATCCTTCTTTCCCCTACATTAAGGTTTGAATGCAAATAATTTGCACACAATACCAATTTTTACACACAATAACCTCACTTTAAATATAGCATAAAATTATATCATTCGCAATAAGAATAAATTCACATCACAAGATAGTACGTGAGATTTCTAAAATAGAGTCCTCAAACCAGAAATGTATTTTATTACCAAAAGTTCCCTTCTCAAGGCTCTTCTCCATGAGTCTATTCTCTCTAACTGATAAAATAACTCCCTTCAAAGTGAGTTTCTCTTTAAACACTTCAATATCTTTGTGAACCCTAACTAATTTTCATGTCTACATATCATGACTCAAAGTCATATTTTAACCTCTAGTTACATCATTTGCTCCTTTTACATACTAGGAGTCTTTATTTAACATGATTATCCTCTTAACATGACCTTCAAACCACATAGGACCACCAACATTTCTTAAACAAGCCCATAATGGATTAGACACACAAGAAATTTAAAATAACTCTTTTGGAGGGAAACATAACATTTGAATTTTATAAGACCTTACTTCACTCCAACTTCATTATATGACTCTAATGACCTCTAAGTGACATCTAGATCCATTCTAATTAACCCCTTAACCTCTCTAATCATGACCAAGATGCCTTTTTTTCAAAAATCAACCCTTCTTCTCGATGCTCCTACATCACTAAGCTAATTAAATGGAACCAACACCAAGTAGATCCTAAAATATTTTATCTCAAAAAATACATCACGATAAAGCCAAAAAGTAAGATAATTAAATCACACAAAATATTAATCTATATTAAATTAAAACCTCCTTTTTTATCTTTTAATGTACTTTGAATGTATATCCTCCCTTATACGAACTAAACAAAAGTTACTTGTAATCAAAGCGACTTTTCTAAAGTGGAAGAGATCTCATCAATATGGATTAAGTGCCATTTTTGAATCTTCTCCTACTAACCTTAGAAATTTGGGTTTACTCAATTTAACAAGCCTTTCAATAACATGAAAATCTATTCTCAAGTATAATGGCTTCCAAGGACATGGTGTAATGTGTGACAAGGTGTACTAGGTTTCTTATATAGCTTTCCAATTTGGGAGAAGCTTGCAACCTAGTGAATGTGGGATAAAGTGAATGTAGAATTAGAAGAGGATAAACATGATTATAAGAGATTAATTAGAGATTAGTAATTCACAGGAGTTTGGGAAGGTTTAATTAATCAATTGGGATTAATTAATAGGCCAATTTTAGCTTATAGAATCCATTTGGAGATGATTTGGAGGGAAATTAGTAGAATTTGAAGGGTTTGAGAGGGGATTTAACTAATAAGAGGGTTTATTAATTAAATAAATTATTTTGGAAGGGTAATTAATTAAAATAGGATTATAACTAACAAAGTGACATTAATTTTCATCCAAGATGAGGGGAAAATCTAGTTAATTAATGAAATGTCATTAATTGACTGAGAAGATGGAGAATATTAGCTAATTAGTAGAAAATCACTAATTATAACTAAATGATGGGAAAGAAGACAATTAATGTAATTTTAGTATTAAAATTGTGTAGTCAAAATTAGGTTTCTACATTTTCCCCTCTTTGATGTGGTGTAGCACAAGTGACACCATTTCAAAGATAGTAGACAATTTTATTTTGTATGGGTAGAAGAAAAATTAGTAGGATGGATGATTCCCCCTCAAATATCAATGGGGTGATAGAAGATGTCAGTTGACTCTAAAAAAGAGTAAAAATGATCATAGTGGAAGAAAATCCCTCATGGCAATCGGGATTTGAACTTGGCTTGGTTAGCCATTGTTTGATTTGATAGATTTTGGTGCCATCACATGACGAGGGCTATATAAGGGAGGGAGGGAAAGAGATAAGAAATTGGTACAACTATGTTTTGGTAGGTGAGAAAAATATAAATTTTAGTTAGAGGGAATGTTAGTTAGAATGGGAAAAAGATAGACGATGATGGAGGATATGATGGAGGATGGAAAGATTGCAACATAACTTATGTACCATCATATTTTGGAAGAAAGTTTTTATTTGATGTAAACATACAAAAAAAGGTAAAATGAAATGAATATCCATAATACCATTTTTTTGTAATTCTAAAGAGCTTACTCAAAGAAAAATATATAAGAAATGAAGAAAGTAAGCAAACAAAAAAATACACTCAAACAAGCAATGTTCAAGACAAATGTACCAATTTTTTTGTTATCCAGCTTCAATACCCAAATGTTCGAGTTATACGATAAGGGTTGAAATTACGTTCCAAAAAGGATACATATAATGGATTAGATGGAGGAAATAGAACTCCCTTAAAAATAAAATGGGCACTATGAAATTTCCCAAGCAATGATATATTCCGAGAAGACATATAACAAGAAAACAAGCTTTATTGATTAAAGAAGATCACACTATGATTTATATGTTGTGCGTTAGAACTAACAAACACTAAAGCATGATGTTTTATGGTATAGTTTATAATGTTTATTATTTTTTTATTTTTACCATTTTTGGGTTTTGAGATTTTTGAATGTTTATAAGTTTCTAGATTTTCCAAATGTTTTTTATTTTCTAGGATTTTTACCAATGTTTTTGGATTTTGGAAATTTACCAATGTTTTTGGGTTTTCTAGATTTTTGAAGCTATGTATAGGAAGAATCAAGCACCAAGATTCCCCAATGAGAGGGGATAATATAAAAGGGAAAATTCCCATATGCATATACAAGAATAGGACAATCCAAATCAAGTGCCAAGTGGGATAGGTTTGAACAAGATTAAGGAAAAATCCAATGAAAAGCTAGGAAGGAGCAATCATCCCCCTAAATGAAAGGTGCTTGTGAACAACAAAATACTCCCATTGCTTTGAAAACTAGTTTTTACTAAAGGACCTGTCCAAAGTGACAAAATTATGTGGTTTTCATGTTTGAACAACTTTATTTCTATTTACGATTTTTTTTTGAAATGCCTCTAAGATTAGGTATAGAAAAAATTGAGATACATGATGTTCATGGGATCTCGGAGCTCGAACCATTTGTATGGGTAACTTTTTAGGCCTGACCAAATTTTATGACCGTAATGTATGGTCGTAACTAGTTAGGCTTAAACATTCCTTTTTTCATGCTCTTTGGTGGTATTGAACTAGTTTTATTTGAGAACAAGCTATCCAACCTCAAATTCATGAGAGATAATACACTTGTTGTAGTTGGCATAGCTTCGATTCTAATAAAATTTATGGTGATCCAAGGAATGGAGGTATTTTTCATCAAGTAGCTTGAGATCTACTAGTCTAGAGATTATGTAATTATTTTCATTATCGAGATAGCCTTTCAAGGATACTCGCAAATAAGGAAGAACAATCTCTAAGGGGATGATAGATTCATTTCCAAAGCTAAGGGAATATAGGGTTTCACATGTATGAGTGTAGATAAAATTATATTAATCCCATAAGGTTGGATGGATTTTTAGATGCCAATTATAGACTGTCTTACTAACCAATTTCTCCATAATCCGAATAAGTTTTTATTAGTGGCCTCAACTTTCCCATTACCTTGAGGGTAATAAGGGGTAGACCACTTTTGGTGGATTTTATAGTGTTTGCACATGACCTTCAATTTATTGTTCTTAAATGATTTTCCATAGTCGAAACAATAATATAAGGGATTCCATAATGAAAAATGATGCGAGTTCATAATAAATTTGGAGATCCGATCACCAATTACATAGGTGATAGGAATAACCTCCACCCATTTGGTAAAGTACTTAGTCATGATAATGATGTGTTTATAGCCATTAAATGAAGTGGGTGTAAGCTTCCCTATGAGATAGAGCCCCAATTTGTAAAATGTCCACGATTTAGTGATGAGTTGCAAGGAATGAGATGGTACATAGATCAAGTTTATGTAATTTTAACACAAAACACATTTATTTACATACTAACAAAATTCTATTTCCATAGTGAGCCAAGTAATGTCATATACATAGAAGTTTTTTTACGGGGACCATGCCATTAGTGTGAGCACCACATATACCTTTGTGCACCTCTTTGGATACTTGGATAACTTCTTATAAATTAAGACAATGCAAACAATTCCCATAATAGTCTCAATGAAAGAGAGTTCTCCCAAGGAGTGTGTAATGCACTATACCTTTGGATAAGGGTTATCTTTGGGGAATGGGAAATTTCAAGTGGGAAGGTACCATCTTGTAAGTAATTTTAGATGTATACGTACTAGGGGAAAATAGATCAACAACCTTACATATAAAATTATACTCATGCGGATCATAAGTAGGTACCATTAGATGATTAATAAGGAATTGGAAATCTCTAGTATCTGGTGATAATATTATTAAATAGCCAATGGTATCCATAATATTTGCTGATCTGTTCTATGTTCATGGGACATGTTAGAAGGTGAGATAAATAAAGTATTCTTTCGGTTGTCTAACATGCATTTTTATGGGATAGGCTTCTCATATTTGAATTTTTATTCATTATTCACTTGTTTGATGATGATATTTGAGTCACCTATAACCTCATAGGATCCTTTAAAATATCTTCTCCATTCTCATATTCCATTTTATAATGAATTTTAAACCAGTAATGAGGGATTGATACTCAACAATGTTTTTTTACATGGAAAGCCAAGTCTGAAAGCTTTGGGGATAAGATCACTTGTAGGGGTAATAAGGACAATTCTGTTTTAGATCCATTAAATGTGAATGACCCATCAAAGTATATTTTCCAGGAGAATATTTTTCAATATATGTAACAAAATCATATGGTAAATCCAAACTTAGTGGTTCCATACCTGGTAATGGTGTTTCCACCAATTGATCGAAAACACTTTTCCTTTCATGATTTTTGGTTGACATAGTCAATGTCAAACTCATTGTGTAATGTGATTGAGTTGGCTATCCTCCTTGTAATCACACATTTTGGTAATAGGTATTTGAGTGGGTAAACTATAGATATTAGCCTAGTTTTATTTAGGAGGTAATGGTGAAGCTTTTGGAAAGCAAAAACAATGACCAAGTATGATTTTTCAATTTGTGGCTAATTGAGCTCATAAGAGATAAAAGTGTAGCTAAGATGATAGATGCATATTTATTTGTATTGGTCATCATATTGTGCTAAGAGTGCAACTATAAAAAATTTAGTAGCATAAATGTATAGCAAGTAATGGTTCACCTAGTGTGGGTGGCACTAAAACAAGTGGATTAGCCAAATCGCTTCACTAGGGAAAATACTTAGTGGAAATCGGGAACCAATTGGAAATCAACATCCTTTTGGAGAAGATGAGTGAATGAATGGAATTTATGTGTGAGTTGAGAAATGAATATGTGAATGGCTTGAATTTTCCTTATAAGCTACACAATTGTTTAAGGTTTTTAGGAGGATAAATATGAGTAATAGTAGTAACCTTTGTTGGGTACACTTTAATTCCTCTTCTATAGATGATATAACCCAATCGTATCCCTACAATAACACTAAACACACACTTTTTTTGTTTAATATGACCTTAGAATCTTGTAGTCACTCAAAAATATGATGAAGGATCATCGGGTGTTCTTGTATGGTCTTGGATTTTCCAAGGATATCATCCACATAATCCTCTATAATATCATGTAAGATAGCATGAAATATGACATTCATAACACACTAATATGTGGCACTTGAATTTTTAAGTCCAAAAGGCATGACCCGATAGAAAGAGGCACCAAAAGTAGTAGTAAAAGCGAGTCTTATGTTGACATTCTTCTGCAATTTTTATTTGGTTATAGCCAAACAATCCATACATGAGGAAAAATATTTCATGGCCAACCATAGAATTGACAACCATCTTGATATTTGGAAGAGGAAAATCATCTTTAGGACATACCTTATATATGTATCTAAAGTATGTGAAAATATGAATACTAAATGGTTTCTTGTGAACATGCACGACATTAGAGCTCCACTTCGAATAGTCAATGGGTCCGATAAAACCTACCTTTAGTAATTTTTCCGGCTCTTTTTTGACCAAAAGAGCTACGTGTGGATGCATTTTGTGTAATTTCTGTTTGATAATATTTACTTATTCATGCACAACTAGGTTGTGTAAAACTAAATAAGGAGAAAATACACATGACATGTCCATGTAGGACCAAGAAAATACATTTGATAATTCTCTATAGACACCCAAAAATTACATACTTGTTCCCAGTACTATCCCAGTTCACATCCTAGCTCATACCCTCTTATGATTGATTAATTAAATTGATTAATCATGCACATTACACCCATTGGATTAATTAAATTAGTCCATAAAACATTTTAGATAATTTAATTATCATTTATTAAATAAATGGTTAATTAATTATCTTGCACATTGTAGCTAATTAAATTATTTACTTAATTAGGAAAATACACCTATTTTCCTAGTCAACTGTCACTTCACTATCCTAGTTAATTCCACTTGGACTCCACTTCCTCATTCTAGTCAACTCAACTTGAACTCCACTTCTAGATTCCTAGAAATGAGGGGGATATTGAGTTGTATGTGAAACCAACTTTCCAGATGTAACTTCTACTATTCCAAATGTCTACTACCCCTTTAAATCTATAACTCATAGATTGAGTCTAATTTATATTCCAAGTAAGTTACCATAATTAACCTAGAGCTTAGTCAATGTCAAATCCACTTTTCATGATACTACCCTTAGTTATAAAAGTATACCATTTACTTTACAAACCCATCCTTGGAAATCCATAAGAAAATGCAACAAATATCTACTCATTTGTTGTTTGAATCCTCATGAAATCTTCTCAAAAATTCAAACATTCAAACATTCATCCACATTCAAACATCTTATAGATCAAACAAGTCCAAGTTCTTCTACAATTTCAATTGATGTTTGCAAGAGATTCTTAGAGAAGGTATATTTGTGTGTTATTTCATTTATCTTGTGTTTATTTGTAAATTTTCCATACTTACA
This sequence comes from Taxus wallichiana var. yunnanensis, assembly GCA_018340775.1. NCBI lineage: Eukaryota > Viridiplantae > Streptophyta > Pinopsida > Cupressales > Taxaceae > Taxus > Taxus wallichiana. The sequence continues at coordinate 437,812,550 of CM031239.1, forward strand.
TTTTGGCGAGACCGATGGGACTCACCCACATTTTATTTCATTTTTGTTTCATCCGTTATTCACATTTTGATGCAATTTTTAATCAATGTTACCATTTGTGTGAGTGTTGTTTTCATTAGTTAATATTGTTTTTTTGCGTATTTTTGTTATTCGTGTATTGTTGTGTTTTGTGGATACATTAGGAGGGTTTTCTCAACAAAAATTGTTTAAAATGACACAAAAATAAGTATGTTTTTGCTGATTATTCAACTTTATGTGGAATATTTAAAGGTACTTTGTTATAAGTGGAAAACATCTACAAATGTAATTAGATTTGCAAAATCAGAAAAAAATCTTCTTCAAGATCAAAAAAATCTGCAATTAGGTGTTTTATTGCTAAATGTGATGGATATTTTAGATGAGGTTAAATTTGGCAGATTCCATTAAATTTGGGTGATTGATTAACTTTATTTGTTCAATTTTTTTTCTGGTGTTTACATATATTTTATGGGAGAAGATATCAATTTTTTAAAAATAAAAAAATTGTTGTTCCTCTTATAACTTTGTAGTTCACCATCTCTCGTAAAATTACCCCTACACTCTCTGCTGAAAATTCTAAACCCTAGCTAAACCCCTTAACCCCTCTCTTTCATGAACCCCTAACTCCCCGTATCTTGGCAAGTAGAATCACTAAGCTATTTCCCTAGCTCAACCCTCTATGTAATGTCTTGATCATGACCGTTACTATGATGACTTCCACTTTTGACATTGCAAACGCGTTGATATGTGATTTGTCTTAGGAAGGTGTACTCTTTTGAAATTGAAAATAAAATTTACAATGGATAAGTTAATATTGTTCATAATTCATGCTAGCTGTAATTCTTTTCAATTAGAAGTGAAACCATTATGCTATGTGAAATATAGGTTGTAAATATATACCGTTGTTTCACATTTTCCATATCTTAACAACACATCTTGAATCAATTCCATTGATCCAAGGTATGCTTGATTCTTCTTTATTGTCATCTTGTTAATTGACATGCTTTGAATGAAACATATTATGGAACCGAGTAATATTTTGTTATAAATTGTGAAGGACCTAGTTTTAGGTGTCCTTACTCCAAGCATCATGCTACAAACCGTAATTTGGACCTCCTTTATTAATGTTTGTAACATTGATCAGTGTGAGGAGATTAAGGATCTGTTGTGGGATAATAAGGAAAATTCCTCAACCTTGGTCGAGAATGCGTCTTTGTTATTTGGATCTAACCCAAACTATAATGTTTCCCTAGTGGATTTTTGACCTAAGTTAATACTACTTACCTAGGACCTATTACAAAACTATTTTGGTTGATGCCAAAAATAGGTTGTGGTTCTACCTTATATAAATTATAATCTAAGAGGTGATAACCTAACCTAATGAGGTATGTTATAAGGCTAGGAGTCTTGAACTAACCTAAGAACTAAGGTGGAAAAACCTAACCAATGCTAATGTAACCTAAACTATTACTAAGATGAAAAGGGGACCTGAGGGTCACTTGGAAAATGGAAGGTTTGTGGTAGTGGTTTCTAAGTTATTAATGTGAATTGATTTCATTCCTTACATCTTAAATTCACCAAGATTTGCAGAGGCATAAGAAGATGGTGGGATGCCTAGCTAGCATCATTACTAAATTTAAAATGAATGGAGTTATTGAATTTTGTTTCACCAAATTTGAAGTGGAAGTGGCGTAAGGAAAGAGGGGGAAATGGCATTCAATGCATTCAATACATTCAATAGCCTCGGGATCGGAGAGGAAAACTCCTAGAAGTTAGGTAGGAGGAATTGGAGAAAGTTGGTCATTTGGATCTTTCTATTTTTGATCTACATGAGAGTTTAGTTCTTGAAACCTCAACCTTGTTTTTTGACCCATTGGAATCATTGGTATCTTCAGGGCTATTTCTAAACTTGTGGAAATATAGAGGAAGTTGGGAGATTTGACTGTTGATGTTGGTTAAAAAGAAGAGATTCTTGAGAAGCTCGGCCGAAGATCTTCTACAAATCAACAAGAAATTTTATCAGGCATGATAGGCTCTTCTTGTTAAATAGTTCTACTTTTTGTTAAGAGTCTTCATTAAAAGAACTCTGCTCTTAGAAATGAATGGTTTTGTGGAAATGCCTTCGTGTATTTTTGTTGAGATCTTCTGCTTGAGTTTATTGTTTAAAAAATATTCAAAATGGGTATTTTTCTTGATGCATGTTGAGTAAATCGTGTTTATTTATTTGAAACTAGAAGGTTGCTTAAGTCGTGTGGACTTCTGAACTCTTGTGCTAAAATGGTTTAAGGAAAAATAATGATTGGTTTAAAAATTTGATCAGGAATATCTTCCTTTGTTAGGAGAAGGTAAGAAAAATTGATGTTTCAGTTAAAATCTAAAGTGGCTTCAAATTTTATCACTACTGTTAAGTTATGTTGAAATGGGTCTTCGGATTCGTTGTTTTCTTGTGGATTCAAACTTGTTTTAAAGAAATAGTGATATGTTGAAACCTTCTAATCTTAATACGTTTGAATTTATGAACTTTTTGGAACTGTTAAGAGAGGATTTCATTCGGTTTTATTCTTCCTTGCTCGAAATCTAGTAAATTACGATTTAACTTCTTCTCTTGGGACTGTGCAAGGATATTGATGTTTCTCTCTCTCCTCCATGTATGAATTAGTTTGTGAATAATATTTTGATGTACTTCTATAGAGGTTGTTGAAAAAATGGATTAATTCTGTTTTAGTTAATTTAAGTATATGGGTTAGAAGGGTTCGATTTTACTCTTCTCCTTCTTTTGGGTTTGATTTTGAGAACTGACTTGGGGTTGAACCTCCCTTTGAATTGCCTTCATCTTGTTTGAATCTGGGATGGATCCCTTTCTTTCTTACGTATGGACTATTTCTTTAAATTCTATTAAGTGGGTACATGGATGGCTTGGTTGTAGCTTGTATTCATTTTTCTTGAGTTCATAGGAATACCTTGTAGGTTTCTCTTTATTTGGGAAATGAGGAAACGTCTGGACCGAGGCTATCTTCACTAAAATGAAGCTAAGGAATTAGTTGTTAAGCTTGTTTCCTTGGAAACTTGTATCCATTTTATGCTGCTGTGACTGTTCTATTTACTTGACAAGAATCCCTCTCTTTGACCCTACCTTGTTTGATTCTATTTTTATTTTATATCGATTGAATTTCGACTATGTTGTTTTTATGGTAGTGGTTAGATCTATTTGCTGCTAGGTAAGGATCAGTCCTATCTTCTTGGGATGTCGACTATGTTTAACCTTTTAATAGGATGGATTATTGGGATCTTCTCTCTATTTTTGAGATAGATATGCATTGCTATTTTATTCAAATGTAAGAAGCATTTTCATTTGGTTCTTTCTATTCTCTGAATTGATAAATACCATTTTGTTCGATTTGAACACTAAAGGTTGACTTAAGTTGTTTACTTTTCAACTGTTGCTTTCTTTCCTTTGTATTAACCATGTTGAGGCTGAATGGGTAATTAGGCGGGATCCCTGCACTTCTTATTCCCTCAAATAAATAAATTGGAATTGTATTGATATTGATTCAATGTTGGAAAGAAGGGAATTCTTGTGTAGAATATTAATTGGTTCATCGTAATTCCATTTTTTTGATAGAATGAATTTGGTTTCGATATTCGCATGAAGAGTTATGTTAGTCTTTATGGATTATGATTAATTTCTTCTTTAAAATAGTTCATTTATGAGAAGCGTAGGGTGGTACCCTTCTTGAACACTTTTTGAATCAAGAAAGAATTACATGTATCTATAGTACAAGTTCGATAAGTAATTGAGATGTATTATCACTTATATGTTGTAATCCTTCTTGTGAAATTACCGGTTGAAGAGTGTTGCTTTGATCATGATACTTACATAATTTATTGTGGATTGATTATTCTGACCTTCTTGTTAGGATCCACATTCCTTTATGAGATATCTATCGGAATTGCTAAATGTTTCATAAAAATAGAGTTCTTTTTGAAATGATTAGTTAAAGCACATCTTTTTAACGTTTAGTGCTTATCATGATTAGTTCGATGAACTAACCCGTGCTAACAATTTTTACAGATGGATTCTATAAGTGACAAAATAAGACAAGTTATTTTATGATTGCCTCTTGTGTTTACCTAAAGGACACATCTTTTATGAGGAATTATTATTCTTATTGTAATATAATTGAAAAAGGGAAAAGTTGTATTCTTGTTTAAGTTTATCAATGCAGATTGGCACGAATGAAGTCTAAATTTTTAGACTTGTAAAATGTATAATTTACTTGAGGAATGGGAAAAGGATTAATTGTTGTTTGTAGTTGATGTATTATTCACTTTGGGTTACTGTAAAGGAAATTTTGTAAACTTGTCATTACTCTCTCATGAACCTATCTATTTTGAATCATTTTAGTTGAACTCAAATGAAACTGATAGGAAGGTAATTGATATTTTATTACTTTATCAAATGCAACTTCTAAGTTGGCGCAAATAGATGGAAACATAAATAGATCATGAAGGTTTACTAGATGACGTAAATAAGAGGGAAATGTATTTGTAATTCTTGTATAAAGTAAATGGCAGCAATGAACCCTAAAATAATATAAAGATAAAAGAAAGGAAATTATTCTAAGGGGATAAGCATTTGTTAATACCTTTTGAGAAAACATACTCCCTCTGGTTAAATCAAATCAGAATATGGCAATTGAAATGAAATAAATACATACGTAATGAATATACTTCATCTTAATAAAGTCTATTAACAAGGAACCAGAATCTAAAATTAATCATGCTTAAACTTGGTTAATTAACGTAAGATAATCTTACCGTGGTATATTAATTTGTTATGAGCTTGAATCTTGTGATAAGATACTGTGGAATGAAATACAAACCTTCGGGAAGAGGGATTGATCACAAATTTATCTACATGGTAACTATCAATCATTAATGGTTAAGAACCTTAATAAACAAAGAAATTAAGGATTGAAAAGAATTTGTTGAAATTGAATCTTAATTAAGAAGATAATTAAGTTTTTAACATCTTAACTCGGATATGTACTTCTAGATGAGGTGATTCCATCGTATGTTGGTACACACCAAATGCAAGATACCGTGATATCATGAAGACCAGTGGTCCTCATAATGACATAGTGTTGCAGCTAAAACATCACAACACCCTTCCAAATTAGATCATCTAGATCTACATAAACTTGGACTTGACCTTAGTTTTACCTTAGGTCGGAGTTAGGGACATGCCTTCATATAGGGGAAACTCACGATGACTAAAGGTTACTAGACACATGCAATCGACTTGTGTCATTTGAGTATGCCTATGTACCCTTAATCACCGTGAGTGATTCTATATACCTTTTTATGTTGCTAATCTGGGTTATGGTAAGCCTTGGACAAGAGGACTACAGAATCGGTCAAGACCATTCTAGATAATAGATGAAGTGGGGGTGAAGGATGTATTCCATCTAGGAATATGATCATGCAAGGCATGTGAAAATATTTGGCCAAAGTATCGCAAGCTACTGGTTGCGTTGTCTTATATCACCTAGTTTAAGAAGTAGGATTTTAGATGAATATTGGTAACAGATATTCAGATAGGCCTCTTAAACGGAACACTTCAATACCCCGAAAAGGGTAAGAGAACCAAGCATACTTAGTATATAATACATTGAGTCAACATGAAGGATCAATAAGAAATTGAGACATGAAATGAGAGACCGATGAAACTCCGAGTCATGAAATGAGAGATCGACAGATTCATCGAGTCATTATAGCTATATATGGTTATCTGTTATTAGATTGATTGGCATGGAATGTGTGTTCTACATCATGATCATTTAGAACAGAGAAAATTATTTAAAAACTTGAAATGTGTGTTCTAAATTATGATAATTTAGAAGAAAGAATGCTATTTAAAAAAATTCCCTAGTTTCTAGAGCTTTAAAATGGGAATGTTACACTCTACCCATTCCCTCCCTACCTACCTAGCTTAGAAAGATAGCTTGTCAAGCTAACTCTCCATGACCACGACCTAGCCTACCCCACCTTGTGACATAACCCGCCCGTGACCTCACTCACCCCTACCACCTCAACCATCCCAACTCCCTCCCCAATTAACTAAGTCTATCCTCCCCACCTTTGCTCAACTCGGTCATGATTCATTTAAGATGAGATTGAACTAAACTACTCCTACCCCGACCTAGAACCCTCCTCACTCACTTATCTCCATGTCGGACCTAACTCGGATCCAAATGCTACCCTAGATTGTCATCCTCCTAGTTCCCCACCTTGAAGACCCTACCAACTCCCTCAACATATATACCTCTTTGCACACGAGATGTTTCTCCCTACCCGGCCACAACCGAGCTCCCTGGATCTACCCTATGAGACCATCTTCGTGCTTGCACCGAGCCACCCTAGCTCGGTGACCTCACTAACCGGTGCCTCACTCCCCATGCACCATGCACACTAAGCCACCTCTGCTTGCCAACATTTCTACATTGTTGTGCTTCGACCATGATCCCTATTAGCATGCATTGCATACATATGAGACCACCGAGCTTCCATCCTCAAACCCACAACAAAGAAACAAACACCACTACAACCCATAATCCAAATCAAAATCAATAAAAATTAGTCTTTTTTAGGGTTTTCATTACATTTCATGGGCTTCATTTAATTTAATGTCTTCTTTTACCATATACTTTTAAACCTAGGTTAGTTTATTATTCTTTTTAGACTTTAGTCTAGTATAGTTTAATTATTTATTCAATTAAATATTACTTTAGTTACAATAAATGTTAGGGATCAACTTATTAACATCTAAGTTATATTGTTTAATTAATTAATTTTCCTTAATTAGGTATTTTTACACTTAAATATGTCCTATAGTTATTATTTTCATCAATTTTCCTAACTTGAACTAATTGTGAAACTAGTTATTTACTGAGGTTATTGGACTTTTTTGTCCAATTATTGTCATTTTTTGTAAACATTTCATCATTTTTGCATACTCGCTAACATTTTGTGGAATATTTTGCTAATTTTTTTGTCATTTTTGTGACGCTATTCACGAAATGATCACACATATGCTCTTTCCTTGCACTTTCAAAGTGATCTTGGAAATTAGAAACATGGTCGTTTCTTATGTGTTTTCGGAAATTAACAATTTTCTTTCTTAATAAAATAAACCTCACATGTATGCTCTTTCATCTCACTTTAAGTGATCTTGGAAATCATAAACATGGATTCCCTTATTTTTATCTTGTCCTCTCTACCTCAAGAAAATATACTAGCCTTTTATGTAGGACCAACTCTATAGGAGGTTATTTTTAAACTACTAACTACAGGTTTCCTTGAGTGAAGTTTTAAAAACTTACTAACTACAAGTTTCCTTGGTCAAATAACAATGGTTAAGAAAATCTCATCTTTTAATCAAGATAAAATGAACAATTCACATTGTATTTACAGGTGTGGTTGATAAGGATATTCCCAACCGCTATAACTGTGGGAAGTGATTTGGCTTAATCCATAAAACTCATTTGAGGAGTACCATAGGAACCCAAAAGTAGTCAACAAATTGAGGGAACTAGATGATGAAATAGGTACCCCATCCTACCTAACTAGTACTCTTTTCGAGTTAGAGTCACAAATATCCTTAGTGGTGACCCTTGTAAAATTCATTTGAGCAAGAAATTTGCTCATTGTTTTAAAGGGGGTAAAGTAAATATGGAAGATAACAATAGCACCATGCTCCCTCGAGTATACTACTGAAACCTAGTTGAGAGAACCACCTAGGAAGACACATTGTCCAATTCAATCTAAGGCAGAGGCCAAAGCTTTTGATTTAATTTGCTCTTTTTGTATCTTATGTTATCACTTTTGTCTCATTTTCTATCTTTCCCAAATACTCCTTATTTGGGTTCATTCTCACATCTTTTGCTACTTTCCCAAATACTCCTTATTTTGGATCCACTTTTTCTCACTCTTACCTCTTTACAAATGATTCTAAATCTTGTTGTGGACATCCATATCTACACTCAAGAATTATCATCCTTCTTCATCTAAGTCTTGGCATCGGGTACTCAATTTATAATGGTTGAACACCATCATGATCACCTTGATCTTTCATTTTCATAAGTATTAAGTTTAACATTACATTGTTGAACTTCAAGCATTCTAATATTTTCCGTCATCAAATTTGAAATTCAATTTGTTGATTTTTTAATTTTCTTCATACTTCTCTACTTCTCTCTTTAAAACATTCACTTTTCTCTAATATTAGATCCTTCATTAATCACTTTCCCTTCATCTCTCACATTCACTTTTTCAAGATTTGAGATTTTCATCACCATATTTTCATTTATGTATTTTGACATTCACATTGTCATTATTTGAGTGTTATCCTTCCATTTTTAGTCTCCTCTCTTAATACTCATTTTGTTAAGAGTTGATCACCTTCATCATTTTTGTATCTTGCTTTAACACTCCTTTTGTTGAGCATTGAACATGTTTCATTATGTCTTTAAGTCTCGTCTTGTGGCACTCATTTTGTCCTAAGTTGAGAAATCCAAATCCTTTCACCTTTTCTCTTTTTACATTCACTTTGTAAAGGATAATGAAGACTTACAAACCCTTTTCATCTCTCTTAACACTCATCTTGTTAAGATTTTAACTTTTAAACCCTTTGAGTCTCTCTTAACACTCATTTTATTAAGAGTTGATCACATCATCTTGTTAAGTCTCTTCTCTTTTAAACATCCATTTTAAAAGTTGAGAAAACTAACCTTGTCAAAGTCTCATATTTTTTTGTACGTTCACTTTGTCAAAAGTTCACGCACATCATTAATCTGATCCAATACTTTTCCCATCTTAGATTCCTCTTACTAAAATTTCCATACTTGGACTTTCACTTTCAAAGCTTCTTCTCTTCATCCACCTTGACATTCACATTGTTAAGGGTTGAATCTAACAATATTTTCAAATCCCTCATCCATATTAACATTCTTGTTGTTAAGTTATATTTTCCTATAACTTTTAGGGGAAAAAATTCACTTTCAAGTAGGAAAACCATACCAAAGTATTGAAACTTTTCAAAGTCATACCTTCCTAAGACACCCCAAGTCAAACCATTCCGAACACCAGCCCTATCCAATCGAGTCTAGTGATCAAAAATTGAATGTAAATTTAGTCCCCATAGGTGATTTAGGAAAGTAGATTCAGTCCCCTAGGTGATTTAGGATCTACTGGAGAATTCAAGTAATCAAGCAATCTTGGGGAGGGCTACCATTTACCTTCCTAGGACTAGTATGCCACCTTGAAGCGGATCAAAGGAGAAAAAAATTGTGGAGGAATATTCAACTGATAGGAACATCAAGGAAATTATTTTGGAAGATTCAGGGAATATTTAGAGGTTTTGGAACCAATTCACCATAAGTGAGTTTTTGGGCTTGAAGGAGCATGCACTATGAAAGAGGACCTAAAATTCAAAGAAAAATTTTGGGAGCTTTGTAGTGATTTTAAAACCAAAAAATGTACATACAAAAATAATTTTGAATTCCCTACATGCTAGAAAATATGATACTTCTTGAAACCTCATGCATTGTTCTAGGAAGCTCATTCGTTTTGTACACAACAAGAAATCTTGAGAAAGAAGGAATCATTTGGAGGTGTTTCATTAAAAATTGGATCTTAGGACCATCACTCTTGGATTCATAGGGTTTTTTTCAAGTTTACTAATATAAAATTTCACCCAAACATTCATTCGGGAGTTCGAGATATCATCTTCACAAGTTGGCTCACAAGGTATGTTCTTTGGTACTTAGTGAAATTTCCAAAGGACATGTGGCATCTTATGGTGAAGGCACATTTTCTTGTCCCCTTTGTCCATTTTTTAAAGGTACATGAAGTGTAAAAAATTACACCCCACTCCCACTAAGCCTTCTGGGAACCCATATGACCTAGAAACCACCTCTCTCACCCTCAGGTGCTCCATTTTAGGCCTCTCCTCCAAGTTGCACAACAAATGAACATGTGAAAAATGGCATGCCTAAGATGAAGGGGAATTTATTTTACCCTTTGAACATTTCAAAAAGGAATGAAATTGACATAAAAATGTGCCCCATCCCTCCCTCTCTCAGTTGCAAGCTATATATGCCAACAATTAGTCATTTTTCCACCATTTTTCCCCACATCTCCATATCTTTGCCGAGAATCTTTGGAATTGTGTTTCAAGAATCGACTCCAAATTTGTTTTAGTAAAATTCATCCATACAATCCTCCTTCATATAAAAAAACACTAAAAATAATAAAATAAATGGATCAAAGCATTGGAAAAACAAATTAAAAATGAATATTTTATACGAGAAAACCCTCAAAGTCACGAGAATGAATTTTTTTATATCTTGTAAGCCGTTGATCAAATCAAGATTTCATTTTTGCATTCATAAAAATTTATAGGAACTCAAAAATTCCTAGAGATAATTTTTGCATGTGTGTAGCTGATTTTTTCCGACGTGAAAACCCTCGTTTCCCAAAACAAAAATTTGATTTTCTAAAATCCTCCAAACCAAAGTGATAGGGTGAAGATGAAATTTCAAAGGTGTGTTATTGGGAAAAAACCCATATTAGAAAATGTTATTCCATTGAAATATAAGTGCAGAGACCAACTAAATAAAAATAATAAGCCTTCTTACATGTGTGGCATTTATTTTGGGTAAGTCAACATCAGAAGAAGTTGCGAAGAAAACAATGTACAATAAGGAGGGCAATGAGGTCGATTGATTAGGCAATTCAGAAAATAGTCAAATTCACCACTTACTAAAAATAGTAAGTCTCCCATATGGGTGCCTACCATTTTTAGTAATTCATCCTAGAAGAGTAGTCAAAGAAAGAACAATGTGCATAGGGGGAGTAATACAAGCAGATCTCATTGGTGTAGTCAATCTGGGAAAAAATCACCACTTACTAAATATAGTAAGTTGTCTTATAGGAACTTTCTATAAATAGTAAGTCATTCCAAAAGGAAGTTTTCACAAGAGTGAATAGAGGGGAAATCATTTAGGTCAATATCACCATTTGGGGTCCAGAAAGAAAAATTATCACACTTACTAAAAATGGTAAGTTGCACTCTCCAAATATAGTAAGTGTCAAGGGACCATGAAATTAAAGTTTACATAATGGGAATTGTCACTATCACCAATGGTACCTTCATCAATATTTGTATTAGTGCAAATTTGCAACACCCCCTAAATGAAATTCAGATATGCAGTCAGAACTGGGTCATTTGTGTGATTGCACAACATTGAGTTTTCTTCAAGGTGTGGGACCTTACAAGGTGAGAAAAATCTCTAGAGAAAGCTAGTTCTTACTCCTCTGTTTAGGTGTATGTATGAATTTGCAGAGGTTCAATACTAATTCCTACTCTAAATTCCAAGGAGATAGAGTTGAAGATGCAAAAAGGGAAAACAAAACTAAGCTAAAACGGTGATACACCAAAGGAGTGATGAACTGTTTTGTAAATAAACACAGATCATAAGAATGTAACACATAACATGCACAAATTTCCAAGATATAATGAAGGATCAGAAGACAATAATAACACATGAAAGGATTGAAAAATCATTCACAAAGCATGCATTATCATTCCTAGTTTTTAATATGATGCATTACAATGGCAAGGAGGAAAAATATGTGCTACAACCTGTATGAGAGGTCTAAAACTCTACGAATCCACTTGCTAAGGAGAAAAGGGGAGTCTGCAAGAGAAAAACGTCCAACAAAACAAAGAATCAAATCCTTTCCATTTATAACTGAAGAAAAGAGAGAGAAAGCAGAAGAGGGAGAAAATCATATTTTAACTCAACCATCCGCCATTAATCCCTTTCAAATTGGCTTGTAAACCCGTCAAATTGATTCCTCTATTTCTATTTTGTGTGTTGGAAGAAAAATGATAAATTTTAGCAAAACGTAGCTCTCAAAGTGATCTAATCTTGGTTTAATGGTGTGAGAAGACATTTTAGGGTTTTTCCCATCAAATTGAGTTGATTCTTCATCCTTGGCGTGTGGGAGAAGGCAACCATGGTAGATTGAGAAAAAACGACTCATTCAAAGAAATCTAGTTTGCACTAAAGACATGAAAGAATTTTCTGGATTTTTCTTCCTTGAAAAATGTAAAAATGATGTTTTTATGCCTCCAATACATAGAGGAGATTAATATCTTTCCAATGAGTTTGAATTTTCCCAAATTTGATCTCTAGATCGAAAGATATGCTCATATGAAGATTTAGGGCAAAATCAGGGCATAAATTCAAGCACAAATTTCAAGGCACGAATTAGGTAAAAAATGGTGGAAAATCAGATTTGAAAATGGGTCCATGGGCCCAAATTTTACTTTTTTCACTTTTGCAAAAATTTCCCAAAACACTCCACATCTCCGCACTTCCGCTGGTTACGTGGCACCTATTGGGGTCGGCGGAGGTAGGGCTCCTTTTTTTATTTTTCCAGTTTTGGATAAAAGGAAAAAACTTTATTTTACCTCCGAATCCCCGCATGTCCACTACAAAATTTATATGCCACCTCATCACTTAATTCCTCGGGGCCATGGGTCACTTCTTGTTTTTAAGCCTTTTGACAAAAATGGAAAATTTTCACTTTTACCTCCGAGTCCCCGCAGGTCCACTCCTGGTTTAGGCCTGCCACGTGTCGATTATGGGTTCCTCCAGGAGATGCGTTCAAATTTTGGACTTAGAAACTTTTTGGAAAAAAGTTCAAAGTCCCCATAATCCTCCGCCAACCCACCTTAGCACCGTTACACGAAATGATGCCACGTGTCCCTTTTGGGACTTAGGCATTTTCCACTCTTGTTCCCTTTGGGGGCTTGCAGGAGCATGAATGAATTTTGCACTTTTAACCCAATAAGCGCTAAGTGCTCAAATTATTCCCCCACTCCGCCGGCCCGAGATTCCTTGGCAAAAATCTCTCCCAAGCTCTGCAAGTCCACCTTGGGCAAATTTTCCCTCCTAACTCCGCCGAGCCATAACTCAAAAAATACAAGGAGTTAGAAAGAGTTCTTTACCTTTATGGAAAGGTGGAGAAATTCTCTATCTGATGGAGCCTTTTCTAGAAATCCTTGAGTGCCTGAAACTTGTGAAATTTGGACTGAGGAAAAAAGAGTAAGTTAACCCAAAATAAGAGGGAGCTTATTTTGGTTAACAACTTTGGCGACTCACAGGGGTCATCTGCCTGCTAGATGAAGTGACCAGCTGCCTGGAACAATCCATTGGGCATGGAGTCATGAACTCAACTGCTTGTTACTCTCAATTCATTATAAAATCTCTAAGATGAAGATTGTGAGAGTAGAAAAATAATTTTGAGCTACAATATGATCTGTAAAAGATGCGTCCTTGGGGCAACAAAACCTATGCCAAAGCACTTAGGGAAATGTAAATATAAGCTACAAAAAACAATGTGCATAAGCACTTACAGAATGAAAAATTATAAGCTAATATGTACAAGGTGAGAATTTTTCCTTCTAGTAATAATACTTTAGATGGATTCCATTAATCGGAATCTCTGCAGTTCCTCACAATCCAATGTAGACAATTGGAAGGCATTATTGTGTTTGCATTTTGTGACCATATAGGGGCCACTCCAAATGGCATAAAATTTTGAATGCCTTCCTGGCTTTGCTCAAGATATACATCCCATTTCAACATTAAATCTCCAACTTGGAAAGTTCTAGCCTTAGCTTTCCTATCAAAGCTTCTCTTGATCAATGCTTGGTTTTTTTCCATTGTTTGGGCTGCATGCTCTCTGGTTTCTTGGATTTCCATCAATTATGCACATCTAACCTCCATGGTCTCACACTCTAACAATTGCAATTGTGTTATGATTTCCAATCTTGGCAACTCAAGTGATATAGGCAAGACTGTCTCCTTCCCATAAACAAGTTTGAATGGAGAGTTACCTATGGATCTCTTAGGAGTTATCATATCAGCCCACAGAGCTAATTTGAGATTAGTGTGCCAAGTCCTCTAATTTTCATCAAGAGTACTCTTGATGATCCTTAATAGATTCTTGTTTGTGGACTCAGCTTGGCCATTACCTTGAGGGTAATAATTTGATGAAGTGCTCAAATAGATCCCATTTCTAACAGCCCATTCAGTTACCTTTGATCCTATGAATGCCAATGCATTATCTGATATTATAGTGGTAGGTATACCAAATCTAGTTGTTATCCCCTCATAGAAGTCTAGAATGCTAGATTCATTTTCCTCTTTGAGTGCCACCGCCTCATTCCATTTGGTGAAGTATTCTATTGTTGTTAGAATCCATTTATGCCCTTGGCTTGAGTTTGGATTAATGACTCAATGAAGTCCAAACCCCATTGCATGAATGGCTGGTCAACTAAGATTGGGTGCAATGGAAGTGCTTTGTTAACCTCTCTTTTCCCTGTGAAGAATGCACAATTCTTACACCTCTTAATCCATGCATAACAATCACTAAACACTTTGGGCCAATAATAACCAGCCTTCGTCATCTTGAGAGCTATCACTCTTGGAGAAAAATGACCCCCGAGTTGATCCATTATGGAACTCTTCTAACATTTTCTCAATCTGATTTGTCCCAATGCACCTCAAAAACACTCCATTGGTATCTTTTTTAACAAGATGCCATCAACAAGTACATACGGAATAGCCTACAATCTGAAGTTTGTTCTTTTGGATTTGTTCATCTCTAGAGGGCATAGGCCTATTTGTAAGAAGTGCATTATGTCGTGGGTCCAGCAATGAGTGAGCACACCACCATTTTATTCTTGATCATCTCTTTGTTCTTGGTTGTCTTGCAAAGCACCAAAACAACATTCCTCTCTTTTCTTTCTTTAATTGGTTGACTCAAGGCCAATTGATCACGCAATCCCTTTCCTCGACCATATTGGTGACTTTGATCTCAATTTCATACTCCATGACACGAGTAATCCACCCCGAACATTTTTCATTTAGATCTTTGTTGAGGACGAAGTCTGTAACTCCCACATGAGAAACTAGTAGTTGAACCTTGTTGTTTGAAATTAGATGCTTAAATTTCTTTAAGCTCCTAATCACCGCAAGAAAATTCTTCTCGATGAAGGAATACCTTACTTCATAGTCCTCCAAGATTTGGCTAAAGAAGGCAATTGATCGCTTTGCATTTTCTTCGCTTTTTCGTACTAAAATTGTAGAAATTGTATCATCACGCAAATGCATAAAGCATGAAGTCTTTGGAGAAATATGGGTTAATGAGAGTTGGATCCCGTGAGATATCTTCTTTGATTACCTCAAAACTTTCCTTACCTTCATCTTTCCATTTGAATGCCACACTTTTCTTCAACATCATAGTTATTGGCTTGACAAGGGCTGCAAAGTTTGGAACAAACCTTCGAAAAAAATTGATTCTTCCCAAGAAACTTTGAAGAGCCTTCTTATGACTTGGCAATGGCAAAGTGCTCTTATTTCTTCAACCCTCTCTGGATCAATTGCTAACCCTTCTTTGGAAACAATGTGGCCTAGGAGCTTGCCTTCATGAGCTAGGAATATGCATTTTTGAGATTCAAGGATACCCCAAATCTTCTACATCTTTGGGAAACTTGTCTCAAATGGAAGAGATGGTCTGCTTCACTTTTAGAAAATACAGTAATATCATCTAGGTATATCAGCACTATTTTTTTTATCAATCCCTTGAATTCCATATCCATTTCCCTTTGGAAATTAGCTCCAGCGTTAGACAACCCAAATGGAATTTTTCAATATGCACAGGTTCCCCATTTTGTGGTGAAGGATGTTTTAAACCGATCATCTTCCTTTACCATGATCTAATTATACCATGAATAACCATCTAGTAAAGAAAATCTCTCGAGAGCAAGAATAACTTACAAAATCTGCTCCATAGAAGGAAGTGGGTAGTAATCCTTGAGGGATGCTCTGTTCAAATCTCTAAAGTATACACACAACTTGATTTCTCCACTCTTCTTTCTAACTGGAACCAAGTTTGCAACCTAGCTTAAATGCTTGATGAGGAATATGATACTTGCCTCTATTAACTTATTTAATTCCTTCTTCATAAGAGGCTCAATGTGTGGATTGACCGGTCTCTATTTTTGCCTGATGGGCTTAGCACCTGGATCTAGTTCAATTGTGTTTGAGCTAGCTTGGGATTGAAACCTCTAAAGTATTAATAGCTCCAAGAAAGTACATCCGGGAACCTTGGCAAAGTTACATGAATTCATACCTTTCTTGCCCATTGCCACTTCACTAATTTGAAGTGACTTGTGTTATCCAACTGAGATGGGCTCTAAATCCTCTCCCTTGACTTGGATGTTTGATTTTTCCTTCCTAAATTGATCATTAGGATTAAATATAAACTCTAAAGTCACAATTCCTTTTTCTCGTTTGTTGGTTCTTAGCCTTACCACTTGATCATTGATCTTGTTGTTCTAACTTTTCTTGATTTTTGGTGAGAACTCACCTTCCTCTTGCAATAAATTGATTATTTGTTGGTCACTCTCAAACACTTGCCAACTTGAATTATTTTCTGACACTGATGGCCCACAATCACATGGATGTTTGGCTGCATTTTATCTCTTTTGATACTCTCCACAACATCAAAAGTTTCTCCAACTATTACAAGACTATCAACAACTTGGTTCTCTTTCCTAGGGATGGAGTTGATGCCAAAGCCCTCAAAATCCTCAATGAGATCCCACACCCTATTCTTATAACTCTTGAGAAGGTCATTCTTGGCAGCATGTTGTCCTTTAACTTGATTAACAATCAGCTCACTATCACCAAAAACTTGTAAGTTTTTAATGCCTCTCTTCCTTGACCAATGCAATCCATGTATCAAAGCTTCATATTCAGCAGTGTTGTTAGAACATGCAAACTGAAATCTAAAATCTAAATAATACTTAATTCCTTGAGGTGAAATAGGCATAGCTCCTCCTCCCGCATCTTGTTTACTTATTTATCCATCAAAGAACAACTACCATACCTCATTTTCATCTCTATGGTCAACTTGGTGATGCTAGGAAGAGGATGATTTTCTTCATGCATGTAATAGAATCCTAGTTCAAATTCCTCCATTTCCTTTTAGAGATCAAAAGCATGTACCTTGCTTGCCCATTTGTTAAGATTCAAATCTAGAATGCTTCCAAATTTGGTGTTAGCTTCATGTGTGCTTGGATAATCCTCTTGATCAAACACTGAATAGTTGTCAATGATTGGGCTTGGAGTATGAGGCTCAATGTGAAAGTTTGCAATAGGTTCAGACCTGATTGTGTCCTTGGCTCCATACCTTGTCCTAAACATCATGTGTGACCAATCAGCTAGATAGGTAGCCTCCAATTCTAGCTATGAAATCCCTTAACAAACATATGACAAAGAGTGGTGGCAAATCTATCACCGACACATCTTGCAAAATAGTTACATTGGGGCATGCATGCAAAGCAAGGGTCTAATCTTTAATTACCCCAACTATTGCTACTACTGTCCCATCTAATTGTACCACCCCCTTGGATGTAAATTCATATTGAAGGCCCAGATGATCAGCTATTTTCTTTGGCATCACATAACTACTTGCCCTAGAATCAATCATACAATTATGTACTAGTTTATCCCCAATGATCAATGAAACATAGAATGGAGGGGGCTTCAAAATTTTACCTTACTATCCTCCATGATTCCCCTCAGGATGAGTAGCATTTTTGAGTACATTCTCTTGTATATGAGCTAGCTAATTTGAGGTTGACCAATTCTTCATGGCAGCTTGTAATAGATCCCTTTGTCCTGGGATAGATAGCGACTCCCACATAGATATGTTCAAATTGGTCTTCTTAATTTGTTCAATGATGTTAAATGGGGATGAACCATCTATTTTCTTCCCTTTAGTCTACACATTATTTTCTTATACATGGGATACAACAAGCTGGAATTTGAGATGGTCTAGTAGGTGGCTTGGGCTGTCCTTGCACATTTGGAATTACATTTTGCTTACTAACACCTTGTGGAGTGATGGAAGGTTGTGAATCACTTAGATCTAATGACTGACCTTCACCAATATTCCTATTATTTGACCATGTCTTAGCTGCTATAATATGAGAAGGCGTTTGATTCATACCACAAAAATATTCATCCCGCCAATTCACAAGTGTAGTCCCATTTGGAGTCAGTATCTTGTTGAGATGTCCCTTGTTGTTGGTTTGTTTCTCGACTCACTTCACTCTCTACACCAGTTGTTGTCACCATTAAGGCTTGGTTCAAAGCACCATTAAAGAACATAGATTGGCTATGAGGTTCATTGTATGGGAAACACCACTCATACTCTTGAGCTATATTATTTTGCAATGACACTAAGGCTTTAGAGGTAGATGCAACATTGGGGTTATAGGGCTAAAATGGTCTATTGGTAGGAGGCCTTACTTGATTTTGATTTGTAGCTGGGTTGGGTGGCCTATTAAACTGATATGGTTGTCTATTAGGTTGAGTTTGAGGCTGATAAGAAGGCCTAAAACATTGAGCTTGCTCTCTTGAGTGTAACTAGCTCATTACCCAAATTTTGAAATTGTTTCATAACTTCTTGAAGCTCATATGAGGCACTAGAGGATGAAGTAGAAGTTTCATTTGAACTCTAGTTTCTAGGGGTGGGAATAGGAGATAAGGTAGGTGCTTGACTAGTACTTGGGCTTCCCAACTCTATATATAAGGGCATAGTAGGCCTACGTGTAAGATTACCACTTGGATCAAATAATTCTCATCCCTAATGGTGATGTTGTAAGCTATAGGTAGAGTTGCACCTCCCATGGATTGGATCAATATAGAAATGTTAGATTTTAAAGCCTTGAGAAAGTATAAGAAAGCACCTTGAGCTGTTGGCCTCATTTCCAATGGGATTCTATTCCATGTTATTTGAAATTTGAAATTGAATTTACATTAGTTTGCTCATTGGGAGCTCTCTTGATAGTTGTTATTTTCTCTAATAGAGATAAGTTTTCCCCTTTCTCTCCAAATTGTTTATGGAGGGTTGTGCAAAACTGGTTCTAATTTTGGATAGAGCTTTCTTCAAGGCTCCTTAACCATTGGAATTCTTTCCCTTTGAATGAATATGCTAGTAATTTGACAGTAATTTCCATCTCAACAATCTCATGGATTGAACAAACATTAGCAATGTCTTTGACATGATCACCAGGAGTGGTATGATTTTCTCCAGTAAAGTATGGGATGTTCTTCAATGTTGCAATTAGAACTGGGTTTTGTGCATTGAGAGAAAGTGGGCTGCTGCTAGTAAAGTTGACATAAGGATTGGGTTGTGCCATTCTGATTGGCTTGAGAACCCTTGTTGATTGGATGAAAGGTCTACCAGGTGGAGGAGTTGATAGAGTTCTATTTGGTGGAGATAGAGACCTTTTAATCCTTCTTCCTCTTTCCCCTCTTTTTGGGGATAATTGTAGATAGTTAAAAATCCCTCTTCTCTGGTCCTTGACCTTGTTTGGATCCTTCTCATGAATCTTCAAGCTTAGACTGCTGAAACCAGTTGATTCTATCCTTTTGGAGTCGCTAGATGTGCAAATCAAGGCTCTTTCAAGAAAAAAACTTACAAAAATTGCACATCAACTTTTTTGTAATGAAGATGAATACCTCTAAGGTCCCACCAGGCATGCCAAAACTATTAGTACAAATCTACAACACCCCCTAAATGACCTTTAGATCTGTAGTCCAGAATTGGGTCATTTAGTGTGATTGCACAACATTGAGTTTTCTCCAAGGTGTGGGACCTTGCAAGGTGAGAAAACTCTCCAGATAAATATGGTTCTTACTCCTCTATTTAGGTGTATGCATGAATTTTCAAAAGACAATAAACATGCACAAATTGCCAAGATATAATGAAGGATCGAAGACAATAATAACACATGAAAGGATTGAAAAATCATTCGCAGAGCATGCATTATCATTCCTAGTTTCTAATACGATGCATTGCAATGGCAAGGAGGAAAAAATATGTGTTACGGACTGTATGAGAGGTCTAAAACTCCAGAATCCACTTGCTCAAGAGAAAATGTCCGAAAAACAAAGGATCGAATCCTTTCCATTTATAATCTGAAACAAAGAGAGAGAAAGAAAAAGAGGGAGAAAATTAGATTGTTTAACTCAACCATATGCTATTAATCCCTTTTAAATTGGCTTATGCAAACCCATCAAATCAATTCCTCTATTTCTATTCTGCGTGTTAGAAGAAAAATGATGAATTTTAGCAAAACACAGACTCTCAAAGTGATTTGATATTTGTTTAATGGTTCGAGAAGACATTTTAGGGTTTCTTCCCATCATATCGAGTTGATTCTTCATCCTTGGCATGTGGGAGAAGGCAACCATGGAAGATTGAGCAAAAAATGACTCATTCAAAGCAATCTGGTTCGCATTAAATGCATGAAATATGTTTCTAGATTTTTCTTCCTTGAAACCTATAGAAAATGATGTTTTTATGTCTCCAATGCATAGAGGAGATCATGATCTTTCCAATGAGTCTGAATTTTGTCAAATCTAATCTCTGGATCGAAAGATATGCCCATCTGAAGATTTAGGGAAAAATCAGGGCATAAATTCAGGCATAAATTTCAAGGCATGAATTAGGTTAGAAAATGGCGGTGAATCAGATTTGAAAATGGGTCCACAGGCCCAAATTTTAATTTTTGTACTTTTGTAAAAATTTCCCAAAACACTTCGCATCTGTGCACTTTCGCTGGTTACGTGGCACCTATTGGGTCGGCGGAAGGTGGCTCCTTTTTTATTTTTCCACTTTTGGATAAAAGGAATATTTTCAATTTCATCTCCGAATCCCCACATGTCCACTACACCATTTATATACCACCTCATCGCTTAATTCCTTGGGGCCATGGGTTGCTTCTTGTTTTTAAGCCTTTTGACATGAAATGGAAAATTTTCACTTTTACCTCGAGTCCCCGTAGGTCCACTCCTAGTTTAGGCCTACCACATGTCGATTCTAGGTTCCTCCAGGATATGCGTTTAAATTTTGGACTTAGAATTTTTTTGGAAAAAAGCTCAAAGTCCCCACAATCCTCCGCCATTACACGAAATGATGCCACGTGTCCCTTTCGGGACTTAGGCATTTTCCACTCTTGTTCCCTTTGGCGGGCTTGTGGGAGCACGAATGCATTTTTGCTTTTAACCCAATAAGTGCTAAGTGCTGAAATTCTTCCCCCACTCCACCGGCCCGAGATTCTTTAACAAAAATCTCTCCCAAGCTCTGCAGTCCGCCTTGGGCAAAATTTCCCTCCTAACTCCGCCGAGCCATAACTCAAAAAATACAAGGAGTTAGAAAGAGTTATTTACCTTTCTAGAAAGGTGGAGAAATTCTCTATTTGATGGATCCTTTTTTAGAAATCCTTGAGTGCCTAAAACTTGTGAAATTTGGTGAGGAAAAAAGAGTAAGTTAATCCAAAATAAGAGGAAGCTTATTTTGGTTAATAGTTTGTTTCCTATCTCTTCAATGTACCATCTTCACCAAAGTGGATCATGGAAGTGTCACAAGGGATTATTGTAATCATTTCTCATAGGTCATTCAGAATCAATCTCAAGAGATCCTAACAATTTATTTGACATTCACTTCATGGTTCGGGTTGCATGTGTATCATGTGTAAGGTGGATATTGCAATCATCAACGAAACGTTCCATTTATCTTAGCAGGGTGGTCATGTTGTAAAGGTCTTGAAAGGGTTATTTTTGATCTCCTATCTCTTCAAAAGGATCTTCATGAGTGGTGTTCATGGTCACTAGTGAAGTCATTCAATAGTGTTTTTAAACACTTAACCCAAGGTGTCCATGGACCATCTCCGAAGGATTTTTCTTGGGGTGTAAAGAGTTCAGGGATTCAGAGTTCATCACATTGGAACATTCCATCGAGTCATCTGGAAGGATCAGTGGACTTTATCGGAGGTAGATTCTTCATCATTGGCATAATTCTTCCTTCTTCTTCTTTATTCTCTCTCTATCTTTTCTCACCCTCCCCGAGCTTTATCTCTCTTTAATGTTATAATTCTTCATTGGGGGTGCACTTTTATATGTCCTTAATGAAATTAAAAAAGAAACTTTATGTTTCTAATGTAAAAGTCACCTTTATGTTATAAAAAGGGACTTAATATTTTCCTAGGAAGTTGAAAATTTTTAAGTTTCGTTACAATATATGAAAGGTCATTGGGGGTAGAGGAAGAGTGTTATAATTTCTTTTAAAAGGAAAATACTTCCCATTTTTAAGGGGGGTTAGCTGTATTCTTGTGAATTCATGAGAGAGATTTTTCCTACTTGTGGAAGAACAAAGAGTTATCCATTTTATGCTATTTTTCCCTCTCTAATTTCATCCATTTTCCCATCATGTACAACTCTTGATTTTAAATGATTATGAAGGAAGAAGTTTTTTTCCTAAGGTATATAAAAGTGTGCATCTTTGTATGTATGGTTACCTTTAGCTAGTAGCTTTAATATCTTTTTTTTTTCTTCTCTTAAATGATTGCGTGAAATTTCTCACTTGTGTGTGTAGGAATATGAATTTATACTTGTAACATTAGTTCTCCTACCTCTCATTCGACCCCCTTTCCCGATATTTAAACAAATTATTCTCTATCAAGTGATTACTAGATTTACCGCAGGTCGGTGGAGTTCCCATGTGTAATCCCATTTGAAAGGTAACCAGAAAAACCCACTTTTTTTATGTGCATGTAAATAAGGAATCTGCACCATCTAAGTAGAGGGACTTTGAATCCTGGAGTGTTGGAAAGAAACCCATAAATTTTTCCACTCGACAAATTTTCTTGCCAACAAGGTTGATTCTATCAAATATTTTCCACTCCTCTTTTCTTACATTCACTTTGTAAGGAATCAAGTAACCTTTTGTCATCACTAAGTCTCTTTCACCTTAACATTCTCTTTGTTAAGGGTCGAGAAAATTTGTTTTTCAAATAAAAACTTTGGCTTAAAGATGGAGACAAAAATACAAATTTTTTTCATTTGACAGCCATCAAACATAGAGCTTGTAACAGAATATCTGAGGTTGCTAAAGGAAATGGAAACATTACTAAGGATCCAGAGGATATCAAAACAGAGGCACTTAATTTTTACAAGAACCTTCTCACTGAAGATAACCCCTACAATGAACAAGTGACCTCTTTTCTCTTAGACTCCATTCCTAATAATCTCATACCTTCTGAGAGATTTAAAAGTCTTTCAAAAACTGTCACCATTGAGGAATTAAAAAAGGTTTTTTTTGCTTTAGAAGGGGATAAGGCTCCAGGTCCAGATGGCTTCTTGGCTAACTTTTTCCAAAGATGTTGGGAAATATGCTCTGAAGATCTCTTGAAAGCTGTTAATGAATTTTACAGAACGGGAAATCTCATTAAAGAACTAAATAATACACACATTGTGCTTGCCCCAAAAAAGTTGGATGCAAAAGACTTCAAAGATTTCAGGCCTATCAGTTTGGTTAATGTCATTTATAGAATTTTCACAAAGATCCTCACCACTAGATTGCAACCTATTCTCATGGAGATCATTTCACAAGAGCGGGTTCATCCAAGGAAGAATTATCCAAGATGGAATTATCATGGTTCATGAAACTATACATTCTATGGATAAAAGTAAAAAGGCGGGGATGGCCATCAAACTAGACATGCATAAAGCTTTCGACAGAGTCTCCTGGAGATTCATGGAAGAGGTCTTATCCAAGTTTGGGTTTCAAAGAAAATTCAGAAAAATCATTCACTCTTGTATCTCTACCTCTAGATTCTCTGTGGTTGTTAATGGAGAACCTGTGGGCTTTTTTGCCAGCAATAGAGGTATTCGGCAAGGCGACCCAATCTCCCCTCTTTTATTCATTATTATGGCTGACAGTTTAAGCAGATCCATCTCCAAAGCTATTGACATTGGCATGATAAAAGGCTTCCCTCCAACTACTGGTAATCAGATCTCCTCTCATCAGCAGTTTGTCGATGACACTTTGCTGCTCCTGATGGCTTCCATTATTGAGGCAAAGGCTATCAAAACTATCCTCAGATTTTATGAGGAAGCCTCGGGACAAAAAGTTAATTTTGACAAAAGCTCTATTTATTTCTTCAATACTCCTAGGGAAAGGAAAAGAAATATGCACTATTAATTCTCTACCAGCTACTTACTTAGGATTACCTTTAAGTACTGGCAAGATTTCTGTGGAGGTATGGAATGATCTTATTAAGAGATTTCAAAGAAAGTTGGCTGGCTGGAAAGGAGCAGTCCTTTCAAGTGCAGGTAAGTGCCTTTTGGTTAAAAGCATGCTTCAAAACTTGCCTATTTACATACTGTCAATGTTCAACATGCCTACTGCAGTGATGAACAATATTGAGAAGATTCAAAAACACTTTCTATGGCACGGTACTGAGGACAGATTCAGATATCACCTTGTGGCTTGGGAACAGGTTTGTAAACCTAAGAGGCTAGGGGGGTTAGGCATAAAAGATATCAAACATATGAGTACTGCCCTTAGTGCAAAATTAGGATGGAGGCTTATAAAAGAACACAGACCTTGGACAGAGCTGGTTAAGATTAAATATCTTTCAAACCAAAACAAGATTTCCTTCATATATGATCAGTCTCTTCCGAGTGGTTCTATTTTCTGGAACAACCTTCTACGCAGCAGACACATTCTCTCTCAGGGGTGTAGCTGGAAGCTTGGAGATGGACAAAACATAAACTTCTGGACTGATAAGTGGATGGATTCTAACTGGATTTCTACTTTTGATCATATTAAAGATAGCTTAATTACAAAGTATGGGCACAAAATCCAGGGGTACATTGAGAGGGATGGAAACAAAAGAAAATGGAAACAGCTAAAAGTGGAGAATGATAGTATACAGGCTGAGATTGCATATCTCCATAATCAACTTTCCCTAATCCATATAAGTAATCAAAACCTTAAGGATGAGCTCATCTGGAAAGATTCTTTCGATGGGGAATACACTGTTAAATCAGGATATAATTCTTTCTTTGTATCCATGGAAAGCGAAATTAAGTGGCACAAGCTGTGGATGCTGGAGATAACCCCTAGAGTGAACTTCTTTTGGTGGCTAATTATTAATGGAAAGATCCTAACTAATGACAATCTCATCAAGAGGGGATTCATCATGCCAAATAGATGTTGCATGTGTCAGAAAGAGGCTGAAGATATAAAACATTTATTCCTTCATTGTGAGATTGCCTCCAAAATTTGGCAGCTTGTTTTTGATAAATTTAATCTGAGATGGACTTTTCCCCTTACCTGTCTTCAGGCTTGGGAGCAATGGGGCTCTCCATTTAAACATTGCATGGTGAAAAGACTGTGGCAACTTGTTCTGCCCCACACTATGTGGAGAATCTGGAAGGCTCGTAATGATAGTATTTTCAGAAACAAAAGACAGGCTTGTAACAAAGTATATAAGGAAATTATCATTCGTTGTGCAAGATAATATTGCTAGATTTAAACCCCCTAAAAATGGTCTTTACCCGGAGAATGAAGCAAGCATCCTGACTGAATGGAATATTGCCACTGTCAATAGAAATAACAATGGTACTGACAGAACCACAATCAGATGGATTAAACCTCCCACTGATTGGCACAAGTTAAATTTTGATGGGGCCTCAAAAGGAAATCCGGGTGACTCTGGAGGAGGGGGAATCATCAGGGATCAAAGAGGTTGTTTTGTTGCTACTTTTTCTGGGAGAATGGGCAGGTAGACTAATCATTATTCCGAAGCCATGGCGGCTCTTTGGGGTATAAAACTTGCCAGGGATTGCAATATTCCAAATATTATAATTGAAGGTGATTCTCTAAATATTATCAATCTTTTGAATAAAAAGCAACACCCCAGCTGGTCTATCAGGGATTATATTGAGGAAGCTATTGATATATGCAAAAGCTTTGAAAATGTCCAAATCACCCACACCTATCGGGAAGGTAATAGGGTAGCTGACAGCTTGGCTAACTTCGGTGTTAATAATTCCTTTCAAACTTGGTTTAGGGGGGATGTTACCCGCTCATGTCAATAAAGCCATTATCATTGATCTGCATGGCGTTAAAATCATTACTAACGGCTGTAATTTGGATGCTAATGTGCGGATCCTCAAGTACATGATGATGACATCACAAAAGATATGGATGACTGATGCGATCTGTGCGGGATGGACTGTCATCATTTCTTGGCATAGGAGGAAAGCCGAGGAGCGGGGCAATAATAACAAGTGTAGCATAATCATTAAATCAGCTTCCATGGTAAGGAAAGATTCAAATATCAAAATCAAAGCTCGGCCTGTCCCGCACATTGGTAGCTTTTTTACCATTGAGAACAGAAAAAGAAGCAGAGGAAACATGGGGGGTCCGCCATGCAAAACTGAACCGACCCACAATCCTGAGTGGAAAGAGAACACGAGCTTTGGGATTACCTACAAATCGGGGGCCTGTCTAATTTCATTGAAAGGATCCAAGGCTTCGACCAAGACATTTCTATCAAATTCACCCAGGGTTGGAAGAATAGGATTGTCAAGTATAGTAACATGGAGATGGAAATCACGGAAGAGCTCATCGCTCAGATCACGGGCCTCAGCCTGGAAGGCACCAAATTCTTCAATAAGAAGGTGGACAGGGAGGTGGAGACCAAGAAATTTCTGGAAGAGGGGGAAAATCTTGAGTTCGTGACCACTGGCATCAAGGTGGCGTCGATTCCTAAACCTTTTGCTGAGTTGGCCAAAATGGTGGTTAGGTACGTTACCCTTGAAGGAAGATTTGTGACTATACCTCAAAAGCATCTAATTTTTCTGAATCACTTTCGTAGAAATAACATTATCAGCTTTCCTCACTATTTGATTAACTCTCTGGAGAAATCTATAAGGGAAGTGCAGAGCCACTCTAGGGCTGTCCCTTTGCACCAAGGACTTATCCTCTTGATCCACCGCCACTGCTCCAGCTACCCTCCCGTGAATCCTACCCCACCTCCCTCCTCCATACCTCCACCTGCCTACACTGCTTCCACTCCCCCCTGCTTAAAAGAAAAATGAAGATACTGTTTCTAGCAAGAAAAGCAAGAGCCTTAAAGCTAAAATCCCTACTTCCCAACGGGTCCTAAGGAGCCACAAAGACTTGGAACTTGCTGAAAACCTCCTGCATATTAGCAAGCCGGTGGAGGAGCCCAAGGAGAAGGAATTGCTGGACAGGGTGGAAAGATTAGAAAAGGAGATACAAGAGCTCAAAGGGGCTATAAAAAACATGGAAAGAGCTAAGGGTAAAAGAATCCTTCAAACTGAGGAGGAAGAGGGGGTTATTGCTGAGGTCTACAAGAAGCTACAGTCCTTAGATGGCAGATTGGGGAATGCTAAAAGCTGCAATGACTGCATATTGTCTACCCTCAAAAGCATTTATAATTTCATTGAACAACATGTCCATAGTGTCTGCAGTTTAAGTGGGGTTAATGAGGACATTTGGGGTCCTAAAGAGAAAAGGGATATTGCAATTGCCCAAGCAGATATGCAAGACTCCTCTCAGGCCACTGCCATTGCCTTCTTCATGTCGCTGCAGGCTATCAAGACCAAGATTGACAGAGCCATCAAGTAACGGGTTGTTGTGATGCTATTTTTTGGCTGCGATGTGGCTGTCATCTGGTGGTTCTAGAACTATTTTTGGCTGCGATGTGGCTGTCATCTGGTGGTTCTGGAGCTGTTTTTGGCGGAGCTCTATATGCTATTTCTCTTTTGGTTTCTTTTTGATCTTTCCTTCTTTCTTTTGGATCTTTGTACATTTAGATCCTTTTTTCACTTATCCTATTTTTGGCGGAGCTCTATATGTTGTTTCTCCTTTGGTTTCTTTTTGATCTTTCCTTCTTTCTTTTGGATCTTTGTATGTTTAGATCCTTTTTTCACTTATATTGTAATATTTGGCTATTGAGCCCTTCTTGGTTGACTATTTTTCCCTTCTCTGGGTTGTTTCTCTCATCTTTGCTATCTGGCTTTTAAGCCCTTTGGTATACAGGGTATAGTCCCTTCAAAACTATTTGCCCTTAATAAAAAAACTTTGTTTTTCAAATTCTTCCATCTTATCATTCACATTGCTAAGGGTCACATCATTCAATTGTTTCATCATCTCTTCCATTCTAACATTCACTTTGCGAGAGGTTGAGTCCTTTTCATCATATCTTACATTCTAGTATTCAATTTTATAGAGGTTGAGTATGTTTCTAACCTTTTCACCTCTTCCATCTTAACATTCAAATATTTAAGGTTCAAGCTTTCAAACGTTTTTTCCTCTTCCATCTTAGCATTCACTTTGCTAAGGTTCGAGCTTTCAAATATTTTCATCTCTTCCATATTAGAATTCAATTTTCTAAGGGTTGAGTTCTTCATTGCACCTTTCTTTATTATCCCTTTTTTTATATAATGGTGGATTTAAAAATTCATCATTTTCTCATGAATGGAAAATGATGAAAGACACTATTGTGGGTATGCAAAAATAACGCAAATAATTCAACTTTTATGAATTGTGTCCTTACCCTTTCAACATGGAAATCTTACACACACTTTTCCCACACTCTTTTGAGATGCCAAAATTTGAAAAATAAAAGGGAAAAACTGATCCTAGAGAGCATATCAAATAATTTTCCATAGCATGCCATAAGTGACATATAATGATATCTTTCTCTTGTGCATTTTTCCTAGAAGTCTAGGAGGAAAAGCTTTGGACTAGTTCTTACACCTTCCAAAGGGATCTATCACCACCTTTGAAAACGTCTTAGAGAATTACATGTATATTTTAACCTTGACTCCAAAGTCACCTTGAATCAAATAGAAAAACCCTCATTGCTAAAGGCTTAATCAAGCCTCATTCTAAATACAATGGGTATAATCATAGTAATAATAAAATTGTCGGCACTCATCATGGTAAATCTAGGTACGTTAATCACAATTTTGTCAATGATGGTGTCATATATAATCAAACTATTCAAAAATATATGAACAAGGAACCAAAAATCCAATCATACAACCTAATGAAGGAACTACTCTCTGTAAAGTCAAATTTCATTTTACACCCCTTGGAGAAAGTCTCTCTAATGTCTTTCATCAATTAGTAAAGGATAGAATGATAAAATATCCAATCACAAAACCCATTGTCAAAGGGGAACGTAATCCATATTGGTATAAACCTCATACATACGGGAATTTCATCCTATTGAATTCCACTCAATAAATAGATGTGTTTTTTTTAAGAATTTTGTCCAAGACTTATTTGTGACATTGACATATTTATAGAGCCTAATGACAAAGCTATAAAAATGAAGACACATCAACTACCAAAACATCTCATTAAGAGTCGAATGTTGTCCAAAATCCTCGTATATACTAACACTCAACGTGATCATGAAAAAGGTTAAGTATTTATCCCTCAAATCTCATTCTCAGTAATCGAAAGGAGACCCAAAATCTCATTCTCGTGGCATCCCCATTTGTCCACAAGTAACTAACATCGGTTACACCCAACCTGCCGTTGGTCACCCTTAACCGACATCGGTCTCTATATTTTCCCATATAACCTAGAACAGTGACCTATCCACCCAATTCTACCTCACTCTCATTCACACCGTAACCTACCCGAGACCTCTTTCGCACTGCAGAGACCCGAACCAATTATTTGACCTTCGGATCCTATTCTAACCTAGCTTGTTAGATTAGATCTTTCTTATTGTGTTTTAAGTGAGATACCTAAATCATTTTGAATTACAATAGGATTTACTTTATTATTTGCATTAAATTTTTTAAAATAGTGGACTGACAGTCATCTAGGAATTATGACACTTCCCGGATCTAGCACATGCTAGGAAGTTCACTACACATATTGTTTAACTCTTTCTGGTGGTTTTTCTTTCATTACAGGTAGTTCCTCCTAACCAAAATGAAGCTCTCACAATCAGCTGTGGATTCAGAATTCATATGTGCGCAACAACCCATCAACCAGCATTAAAATATGTATTCCTCCTACGCTCGTTATCCTATTCGTTTCATCAATACTTCAATGAAATGATCTAGAATTAGGTGAAACATTTTAGCACACTGATGGGACCCATCCAGGTTCCTTGCATTTCATTCATTTCTAAGAAAATTTGTGTGTTTGTTTCCCCTCTGAAAAGCATACACATAAATTTTCTTCCTTGGTAACCCACCTTTTCTTTCTATTTTCTCTAAAAGAAACCTTTCTTTTGGTGTAATTAAAAAGAACCATTTCTTCATGTTTTTTGCATTGTAGTGAAAGAGCATCCCTCTTCCTCTTCATCTTTTGTGTCATCCAACTTCACACTTTGATTTTGGCTTAAAAATAAGTGCATTGCATTCTGCTTTATCGCATTAGCTCACATTAATTATGGGCAACCTATACGATGGAAGTCATGACTAGTTGATGGTTGACAAATGATCCGTAGAAAGCACTTTCTTTCTCTTTCTCTCTCTCCGAGTCTTACTAAACCTCACAAAAATTTAAAATACATACATTCTTAAACAACATCTTACCTGGAAGAAGCGGTAGGTGATCACATGATCACGGCACAGTGGGCACCCAACTTGCTAGTCTATCAATCATACTTGAGTGAGGCCCGCCCCACCATAACATCCATGAAACCTCACCTTTATATCTCCTTCTTCATAGGAAGCCATCCTTACCAAAAATCTCTATTTCAAAATTCATGTGTTAGTCCTTAAATAGCATAAGCTAAACAAACATAATAGAAAAGGCACTCCTAGGGTCGCATTTTTCTTAGTGTTTCTGTTTGGCTTGCGTTTTGAGGTGAGAGATCACATTATTCATTTTTCTTGTTCATCCTTGCATGCTCCTCATCATAGCTGGTGTATTCGGCTTCACCTGAGTGTGCTTGGGCCATATCATCATCATTCCTAGAATTCTGGGTCTGATTCTACATCAGATTTTTAATTCACAACCACTTTTCTTTCATCACTATTTCAATTTCATAGTAACCATCATTGGTTACCCTCTAACCATCATCGAGTTATACCCAACCAATGTCGGTTCCAGGTCCTTTTATTAAGCTACCCAACAAGACATTTTATTCATTTTCTTCCACTTTTCACAATCCCTATCACTGCCATCATTCCCATTGACATTGTAAAACACCATCAGATTTGACATACCGCGATTCAAATTTCTACCTAGTTTTTCACTCATCGAACATTTTTACTGGTGATACGCAATGTTACCCTCGATGGCATCGCTTTTCCTTAATCGGCATCGGTTAGCCTATTTCACTTTCCAACCACCATTTGGTACCTAATCCACTTTTTTCCACTAGATTCATCTGTTCTTGCTATTTTCTCGTGTCATTTACATAGAAGAAGCCCTACTCGATCAGATCTTGGTTCACATGTTGTTGACCCAAAGACAAGCAAGCGCACTCGTATTTCACACCAGCCACAACCACTCCCACCTAGTCCTTCACCACCTTCCATTTTATCACTAGCCATGGATCCCATCCAACCTATCACTATCACTACCGGAGATGAGGAGTTCACACGACTCCTTGACCAAAACCCTGCCACCTTGCAGTTTTATCTTTCTCACTCATCCACTCAAGATGCCTCAAAGTGTCGGGCTTAATATACTACATGCTCGTATCTATCCCCTAACTCTCACTCCAACTCCTACATCAACCCCATCTATCTCTCGTGCTACCAAAATCTACCTTACCCCTAGTCATTTCACATCTAGGTCCTATACCCGCTATGACTGCCACGTCTACCACCTCCATTACCCCGCCACATCCACCATACCCTCGACAACTACCCAAAACGTAACCTCATCTACCCCTAATGTCTCACACATACCTGTAGCTACACTACCACCTCCCATGTCGGTGACCCCTACCCCTTTTCAGAATGTGGTCCTTTCCATTCCACAATTGTTAACTCCCATTACCACTAGGGTTACCATGACCCTTCCACCTCCATATACATACTATCGTAGCCTCCCGTTTCCTCCATTATTCACTCCGGTATGTACCTCCTATTTCACTACCTTCTTCTCAATCAACCAACATGGCAACACCATACACTGGAGTGCCACCCTTGTTATATGCCCAAAACCAACCCCATCATGCTATAGGAGGCACCCAATCATCGCAACCTACCAATGACCTAATCAAATTAATTTTGGATAAGATACAGACATTAGAGGCATTGGTTTTGGCTACCGCAACACTCTCACCTACGACGAGATTTGCAATGAGACCATCCACCTATCCATTCCTATCCGCCCATACCCCATGCATTGGGAAATTCCTAAATTCAATCATTTCAATAGCAAAGAAGACCCATAATAGCATTTGCGGTTGTTCAAACATGGGTGTTATCTGATCACTCAAGATGATGCCTTTCTCTTGAGAACCTTTCCCATGTCTCTGACTGGACCAACATTGGATTGGTATAGTGGGTTACCTAGAAACTCCATATTCTCATTCAATCAGGTAGCCCAATCCTTCTTGGATCATTTATCTATCAATATCATCAAGAAGGTTACCATGAATGACCTATACTCCACGCATCAATATGAGGACGAATCTATCACAGATTTTGTCGCTCGGTGGTGTAGCTTGATCAACTAACTCACCTTCTAACTGCCATAAATAGAACTCATCCAGCTCTTCACATGGGTTTTTGCTAGACATATCTCACTGACCTTGTGGGTCCAAACCTTCCAAAAATTAGATGAATCATTCACTATGGCACAAAAGTTAGAGATTCGGGCCATCGAAGAGAAGAAAATCCAATTACACAATAATAATTCAGTATTCAAGTTGAATGATACCTCTTCTTCTTCCAAAACACAAACCAATTATTCAAAAGCTAAGGGCACCGCTAACATAGTGGTACTCAAGTTTGGCCCAGCTCATATGTCAAATAGGGCTACCCCCTCATCTAATCTCTCACCCATCTAGACTTTTCAATTCAAACGAGAGCAAGTGGAAATACACCCCAATTGGGAACCTTACTCTTCTATCTTAGAAAATATTATCAAATCCAGAGCCATCACTCTTGCACCTATAAAACCACACACTGGTTTTGACCCTGCTCGCCCCATGCCCGCATGTTATAAAGAACATGAATTTTGTAACTATCATCGAATAAAGGGTCATAGTGATGGAAACTACATCACTTTCAAAAATATTGTCCAAGAAATGCTCGAGAAAGATGAGTTAACCGTGGATAATCCTAATGCCAACCAAAACCTACACATCTTCAAGAAACCATTTCCCAACCATGCCCCTTCGTCTGATCAAACCAGTGAGACCTCAAATCATGATACCCATACCCGTGAGGTTCACGCTATCTTTAATGACGTACTGTCGCCTCCCAATTACCTCACATTCCTTCCAGAGAGGACATCCTAGCACGAAATCCTCCTTTCACATAAGAACCAACCTCCCTGTTCCTTCACCCACAGAGGAACATCTTTCATCTCCTTTAGCACCTACGGAGGAGTCTATTACTAACATAAAGACCATCTCACCACTGGCTTCTCCACTTAGAGAACCTTTACCCACAGTACCTCCTCCACCCATAAAGGAGCACCCATTACCTCCTCCACCCATAGAGGAGCACCTATCCATTCCTCCACTTGCAAAGGAGCTTCCATCACCTTCTACACCTACCATAGACCCAATTAAGATACCTTTGCCTCTTGGTGAGCATTCTCCATCCACTACCCAAAATCCTACAGACCTACTTTAGACTCTCTTACCCACAGAAGCTGAAGCTGGCCAATTTCCCATCTCTAAGACACATTTTACGGGAATTGTCATTAGGTCCTCATCAAATCCACTTACGACATGTCGCGTTCTCATGTTTGGATAATCACTTAGATTATGTTGATAGAGCCTTACTATGGGGACGTATTTTGCTTCCTATCTCAACATAGATGCAGAGGTCACTTGTTGATACCTCCACTATCTACCCAAAAATATTTTGACCAATCAAACCAAACACAACCACCTCTATCACAACTCCTTCCATGACACCGTCATAGCTCAAACCACATCCTTACCCATAGCCCAATCTATATCTAAACCCAAACCCACACCTATGACATCATCCTCGACTAAACCTATTACCACTTTAGGGGTCACCCCGACTACCAGCCTTACTCATCCACCTATCAAACTGGATTTAGCTACATCCTCCAAAGACAACACCACACCTACTCTAACACCCAAACAGAAGCACCAAACCCATAGAACTCATACCCCGGCTGTGCCAATCACACCTACACTGTCTCTCATCTGTCTTAAGACCTCAACTTCCCAACATGGTCAAGCAGCAACCTCCACCCATCAATAAACCAAAAGCACAATAACCCATTCCTTCCTCACAAACCTCTAATCTCCCCATATGCCTAGCACGACTTACAAAAGACACCTACGGTATCTTTACCACCCATACCTCCAATACCCTCGGCCTATTGCTTCACTACCCACTACACTTGAGTCGATGTCTCTTACATCCCCAAAGCATGCCCTACATCATCTACCTTCACATCACCTCTATTATCCCCATAGGTAACTCGCCCTCTTCCCCATCCGTATTTCCTTCTAGACTTCATACATCCATATCACCTTTACCCAAAAAGGTATGACCCAAAAAAAATCCACTACTCTACAATAGGGTAGTCAAAACAACCACACACCCTCCTACCCATCCATCTACTATACCCCTACCTAAACAAGCACGACCGACACCCAAAACCATGTCAGCACCCAAACCCATAGCTCGACCCACTCCTCCTCTTCCAAAAGCCGTTCCTTGAAAATCAACCACACCTACACCCAAACCCACGCTCACTTCCCATTGCGATCCACTAGCAGGGTATTATAACAAAATATTAACCAACCTCCTTGAGACTTCTATCATCACATTAGCGTTGCTCGACCTTATGACCCCCTCATACCCAAGCCAAAATGGTTTGATGATACTAATATTTGTGCATACCATCATGTACTAGGGCATGACGTGGAGAATCTGCAAGGCCTCAAAACCATCCTTATCTAGTTGTGTCCTCTGGAAGCCAACTTTGACGATGATGACCTTCTCGACAAGGATCCTACTTCACCAACACCCATTCCCACACTACCCACTCAACAACCACAAAATCCACCCTCACAGCTCCTAGAGCCACCCCAAGATTTGAAATTAACATGGTTCACATCAGAGAACTTGCCACGCCACCACCCAAATGTCATTGCACCCAACTCACCTCATAGGGTTTTTCTCCTCTCGGTAGGTTTTTTCCCATCGTGTCATTATACCACTCACCCTACACCTTCTCCATTTTCCAACTCCCCTCAGATCAACATGATACACATCACTACACATGCTTAGAAGGATAAGGGTAAAGAAAAGGAAACTAACCCACCAACTAATCCTATACCCAACATACCATCTCGTACTCCATACCTAAAATCATTATCCACGGCCCTACATAACCCATTTCTAACGGTGTCACACATCGTACCATGCTCAAACAATTACACCAATCTCCCCTCAAAATGTCCTTATATGACCTCATCCAAACCTCGGAATCCCATTGTCAAGCTCTCATGGAGGTTCTTCAATCTATTGAGGTTTTACCCAATGACCCTACACTGTAGATTTCATTATCACACCCCATCATGTAGCCTCTCTCACCAAATTACCACCTTCATCTTCACCCCACCCTATTCACCAAGTAGCCTCCCTTAGCTTTCCAAAAGAAGAGATTGTGTGACACTAAAATGATGACCCGAGCCAGCCCTCTTCATTTATGTCCACATAGATGACATATGGGTATGCCGTGTGATGATTGATGGGGGTGCTAGAATTAACATCATTTCATCCCATGCATTCACTCAAATGTGCATACCGACAATTGCATGCATAAACATCATGTCATGTTGCGTTCATTCAATGACGCTATCACCTCTACACTAGGCACCATTATCCTCCATGTTCACGTGGGCCCTCACACTGTTTTAGAATTGTTTTACATTTTGGAAGGGGAATTCCAATATAACCTATTGCTTAGGCAGACCTTGGATTCGTGTCATGGGTTGTGTTCCTTCCACTTTGCATCATTGTGTAAAGTTTTAACATGAAGGACACACTTATACCATTCCAACTGACCCCTCACCTTTCAAAACATGCAACATGCTTTACCAACCCAATGATGTGCTCATACCTATTAAGCCATCTACCTCCACAACCGCTACTTCTTCACCTACACCTCCACTTACCAGTATAGCCGCTGCTTCTACCACACATACCTCCTCTATTCCTACCACTACGATAACCTCCACGGATGACCCATCAGCTTCCCAATCTGTTAACTCCACCTCTCGCATCAACCTCCGACACATCATCCATTCCAGCTACCTACATACCAACCACTAATCCTGGAAAGGTGTTTTTCAATGCCTCACTCTGGGGGAGTACTGCCTATATAGTGTCAATACATTCCTTACTCCAAAAGAGTATGGAAGTCTTCACCAACACCCTCACTATGATCATTGCATAGGAGAACACATCCTTTATGGTCCTCCTCATCTCCATACCAGTATCACCTATGGGGGACTTGATACTACCACTTACACACCTAAACCACTGCCATAAACTCATCCCTTTTCTTCTAAATTCCAACCATTTACCAATCGCCATTTTATCCACACCTTCCCGCACCGATGTGCGTGGAAGGGTTTTGGTTTTGGTTTTTATGAGCAAGGCCGCCATACTATTATTCCATGTACCACCCATAAACATAATGATTGTAGTGGTATCGGTTTTCCCAAACCACCTACTAAACAGCCCATATTGAACTCAGTAAGGACACTAGCTCTTCTCCACCTTCATCACCACCCTCACCAATGGAGTCAATGGATCTTGAATCTATCCCTCTTTTTTTTTTTTCATAAACACCATTTCCTTGGGGCCTCTAACTTATCAACATGAGGGTGAGGCCCCTTCCACTCTTCCCTTCATATATCCTGAAATTATCGATGATGATACACCTTCAATTAATGTTGTTCAATATTAGGATGATGAATCTATACTCACCTACCAAAAGTGCAGAAGATTCATATATTCATCGGTCGTTACCTTCTAAGATGCAAACGATGTTGCATGAATCAACTCTCGAGATCAAAATTCATACTTAGGATGTCCCACACATCCTAAAGATCAGACAATATTTAGATGCTACTGAACAGGAAGCCATCACTTCTTTTCTTAGAGATCATAACCATGCTTTTTTTTGGTCTTACGCAGACATGCCCGATATTGACCCCACCATAGTGGTCCACAATATCGTAACTATTCCCGATGCCAAATCCATCAAACAAAAGCTGAGGAAAATGCACCCTCGCATTTCTCTTCTCATCAAAGAATAACTTCAGCACCTTCTTTCTGTTTCCTTCATCTTACCCATTGATTATCCTCATTACATTTCTAAAATTTTCCCTATCACTAAAGCAACAGGGGGACTCCACATTTGCATAGAATTTTGTGACCTCAACCTAGCTTGCCTAAAAGACGACTTTCCTTACTTGGTATTGATCAATTTGGTTAACCTTACCACCTGGTCATGAGATGCTATCACTCATGGATGGCTTCTTGGGTTATAACAAAATTTTCTTGCCCCAGAAGATCAACACAAGACCTCATTCATCACCCCTTGGGGACCTTCTGCTATTGAGTCATGCCTTTTGGACTTAAAACACGTTGGTGCCACATATTAGCGGGCTATGAATTACATCTTCCATGACATCATGCATCGCATATTGGAAGATTACATGGATGATCTCTTGGCCAAATCTAAATGCCACTCGAGCACCTAACCGTCCTCAAAACCATCTTTGACCGTCTCATTAAATATTGCGTCCACCTTTAGCCTAAGAAGTGCGTCTTCGTGGTTATCTAGGAAAGCTCCTGGGATTTATCATTTCCCTCTGTGGTATAGAATTTGACCTTGCTAAAGTCAAGGCCATTCTTGAAATTCCTCCACCTACTAACATTTAACAACTTTGTAGCCTACAAGGTAAGTTGCAGTCCATTCACTGTTTCATTTCACAATTATCTGATTGATGTCAACCATTTCATCATCTGCTCAAGAAGGATGTCTCCTTTAAATGGGATGATGACTATCACAAATATTTTGAGACCTTAAAAAAATAGCTTCTCCAACCACCCGTGCTCATTCCACCTAAAGACGATCAACCTTTTTACCTATACATATCTACTACCGATCACTCCTTGGGAGCCATGCTCGCTCATCGTGATGAACAACACAGGGAGCAGGTGGTTTATTACATAAGTCGTACTCTTTTGGACTATGAAACCCAATACACCCACCCCGAAAAACTTTGCTTAGCCTTAGTTTCATTGCCACCAAACTCCGTCATTACCTACTCAACCACAAAACCTATGTTGTGACCAACATCGACCCCTTACACTTCATGTACGCCAAACCTTATCAAAATCAGCGTGTCGCATGATGGCTTATGCTTTTAGCTGATCTTGACCTTGAATTCATTCAACAAAATTCCATCAAGGGCCAAGATATCGCCGACCAATTGGCCGCCGCACATATTTCCGTGGATCAACCCTCTAATTTTGACTTTCCGGATGAGTCGATGCTACCCTTTTTCGAACAAACCCCCTTACCAAATGACACTCTTCTTCGATGGTTCTAAGTGTCAGCGTGGGGGTGGGGATGGTACTTTCATCATTCCTCTTGAGGGTGAACCCATGCATTTGTCTTTCAAATTAGATTTTGAATGTACCAACAATATTTCTGAATACGAAGTGCTTGTACTAGGTCTCTAAGCTGCCTACGCCCTAGATGTCAAATCAATCAACATCTTTGGTGATTCTCAATTGGTCGTAAACTAAGTCAATGGTATGTACCAATGTCGTAACGAGATAATTCAAAAGTATAAACATCATATAGACATACTCTTGACCACCTTTGATTGTTTCACCCTTCAAACCATTCCACGTTTAACCAATAAATTCTACAGATACCATGGCCTCGCTTAGCTTCCCAAATACCCGCTTTGTCCACCGATTCTCAAATCTTTGTCACCGTGCATAACGACTCCAATAACCTTCTTTTTTACCTCACAATGTTTACTTGATTAGAACAACTACCCCTCACATGAGTGACCTTTAGTATAAATAATACCGCAACTACCTTTCTCTCTCCATCTTACCTCTTGATCTCACCAAGAATCTACTTGGACAACGTGCCTTCCTTAAAAGGGTCTCTCATTATGTCATTCATTGGGGGTCTCCTCTATAATCATGACTTTAATGATATTCTCTTACATTACCTCACAAGTTCTGAAATTCCTTATACCATTAAGGAAGTTCATGATGGCAATGTGGAGGTCACTTCAAAGATGGCCTTACGTTTTTAGCGTATTCTTTTCCAGGCTATTATCGCCAACCCTTAACCATGATTGTTGTGACTACATCAAACATTGTGTAAAATTCAACCAACATTCTAATCTTCATCATACACCAAGTCAGGCCTTACAGGTCACTCAAGACCTTTGGCCCTTCTCTCAATGGGGTTTGGATCTTGTCGGGGAAATCAATCCTCATTCTTCCCAGCATCATCAATGGATCATCACTGCCACCGAATACTATACAAAGTGGGTGGAATCCCTACCACTCATTTCCATGAAAGATGAGAAAATATGTGAATTCATTAACCACCATATCATTTGTTGCTTTGGTGTTCCTCATCGCCTCATCACTGACAATGGAAAACAATTCAAAAACAAAACATTACAAAAACTTTGTGACGCCTTTGGCATTCAGCTTAGTTTCTCATCACCTTATTACCCACAAACCAATGGCCAAGCTGAATCCACTAACAAAACCCTCAACAAAATTCTTATGAAAGTGGTTGATGATACTGGGAAGGATTGGCATACACACATTCCTTTTTCTCTGTGGGCATACCACACTAGTATTCACACTTCCACTGTGGCCACACCATTTTCTCTAGTCTATGGTACAGAGGTAGTTCTACCTCTCAAATTCTAGATCCCCTCACTCTAATTTCTCTCCATGACATGCTCAATGATAATGACTTTCGTCGGGACCATTTGACATAGCTAGAGTTATTAGACGAACATCATCTTAACGCTTTGGATCACCTTCAAGTATACCAAAACATATCCAACATGCATATGAAAAACGTGTCCATGAACGGACCTTCCAAGTCGGTGACCTTGTCTTGAAAGAAAATCAACATGTAACCAAAGCAGAAAAAAGTAAATAGGGAAAATTTGCTCCTAATTGGCTTGGACCATACATCGTGACTCATACCTATGGATCAGGTGCTTATTGTTTATCTTCACTCGATGGTAAACTTGAACCTGGGCCCCTTAATGCCTTGTATATTTGACTATTCTATTGTTGACTTGTAGTCCTACCTCACCTTTTGTCTCTTTCCATGCTCATCCCTTGAGTGTTATTCACTTCATACACCTCATTAACGATTAAACAAGAATCATGTGAGTACCCATCACTTGTTATCTTCTCTTGAATATGTGTATCACGCCTTTGATCGCACATAACATGATTCTCATGCATACTTTTCATCTACCTTAAGATGAGATCCCATGGTCATTTCACCTTGCATTTTTCATGAGAGTCCTATTCTCCACCTTGGTCTTGTCCATGACTTCAAAGACCTCACATGGGACTAAACTAATTGAGTCAAACATATAATAAAAAGATGCCTCCCTTAAAAGGACATCTTCCTCTCAAAAACTACTACTATAAATAGACTGCTCCCTCTAAGGACAGCTATGTAATGTTCTTTAAAAAAATGAGAGCAACCAAAGCTTCCCGCATTGATCAACTTCACGAATACTCCAAGGAGTTAAATTTTATTCATCCCATATAGACTTCCCGCATCGATCAATCTATTTAAACTATAAGTCAAAACAACAACCTTTTGTCATGGACTTGCCCATTGTGACCTCGGATCTCTTGCCCAAAGTGCATGTTACCTCATACCACATAAAAATTAACTACCTTTCACCCTTCTTACAATTCCCACTCCCATTTCCTATTGCCTCAAGGGACTTCTTGGAACTTAGAAATTTGGTGATCATGTGACTACTTTTCACCATAGAATAGTCCATCATGCAATGTCTTTAGGGTCTTACGTTCATCACCTCTACCAAGGTATGATCTACTTGGTATGATCCTAACCAACTAGGTGGCTTTATTGCCCCCTCTTATCTTTTAACCATCTTTGTTTACGTTTTGATTACCTTATATAGGACTTGGTCCTCAATGCTTACTTTTGGGGTAATCTTCTTCTTTCACCACAATCACCCTCACCTACATCATTTTACCTATAATCCACCCACACCTAACAGATCTAAAACCCACACCATGCCTAAAACCTACTACCTCATTTTCCAACCCTCTCATATTCTTCCCTAGCTCATGGGAGAACTACATCAGCTTGAGGTCCCTTTTTCCGGGAATATGTAGGAAGCACTCTAAGGGCATAGGGCCCCTGGAGGTTACCTCAGCCATCCTCTACCTTAAACAATTCATCTTCCATGTGCCTCACATTACATCACACCTAACTTAGTTTCCCTTTTATACCCAAAATTGGAAATTCAACCACATACATAACGAGTTGTTTCATATTTTAAACATTATCACAACATACATTTATTATGCCTACCATTTCTCTACCATCATCATGCATGTATTATAACACATCTCACATATGACCCATATTATCATTCATTGCATGAAATAATGACTCACAACTTCACCTACTTTCAACTCCATCATGCCTAAACAAACCTAACTCAATCATGCCTAAACAAACCTAACTTCATCATGCCTAAAATGACCTCGACTCGATCCATGCCTAAACCAACCCGACTCAACCATGTCTATAACCCGACTCAACCATGCCTATAACCCGACTCACCCATGCCTATAACCCGACTCGATCCATTCCTAAAGAGACCCGACTTGATCCATGCCTAAACCAACCTAACTCAACCATGCCTATAACCTAACTCGATCCATGCCTAAACCAACCTGACTCCATCATGCCTAACTCACCTAATTTCCCTCCATATCAAAATAATAAATCAACAAATCAAATAATACCATGTATCTCATCAACACATCAACAAATCAAAAATACCATGTATCTCATCATATAAATAAATCAATGTGTATCTCAAAATACATGGCTATCTCAACATGTCCATCATCTCAAAATTTTTAGAACACAAGCCGATACACAATACAAAATGTCATCGACACGCAAGCCGGTCTCATATATACAACAAAATAATGAAATAATACAAAATCTCTTTGGCACACAAAGCCGGTATATGTTTGAAATATACAAAAATATCTCATATGTCTCACTTTGTCATCAGCACGTAGGCACGATATGTGATGGTGTGATCAAAACTATTAATATCTATTGGCACATAGGCCGGTCTATACCATACAAAACTAACATACATAAAAATCGGTGACGATATCGGGCATCTCGGCGGATGTCCTCCAACTTTGTATCACATATACCCTTGGCCTCCTAGGTCATTACTCGGTGTCTCACTGGAGATGGTCTCCATGCACTTATATCCTCTACCTAATTGAGCCTCGAAGCTCGTGACCTCGTGCTCTTCACATTGTGAGTGTGGGATCTCATCCTCTCACTAGATGCCCTTTGTGCTAGGTACTAGGAATATGATATGAAGTCTATCCCGGCTGCCATTAGCTGGTCTTGATAGTATCTAGCCTCACCTAGGGCATCCCGTAACCTGGATATAGGCATGGTATATGGTGGTCCCATAGGTCTCGGCCCCTATACCTATCCTACGGGACCCTGTCCCGCTCCTACCTATGGCGAACCTGGGACCCGGTCTCAAAGTGCCTTTATGATGGTGGTGCCTATATTGGTGCCTCCCTCCTACTCCGTGCCTATATCTGGGCCTATAAGACCCCAATCTATGCCTGGGCTATGGCCAACTAGCCTTGTAAACTTACCACTGCACTTATAAGGCTGCCACCTGACCATCCCTCTCCTCTCCATCTCCATCTCCTCTACTGACCATCTCGGGCTCGTAGAATGGCCACCTATATGCATAGCTCTGCTACCTCCACATCCGAGCCCTCCAACTGTGTCTGCAGTATACCCAACTGGGTAATGAGAGTAGCCACCTGCCTTGTAGGGTGTCTCTCTGCACCGTGATGGTGGCTAGATCCGGCTGCCCGGTTTGGGTGGTATGGCTCATAAGTGAGCTGCCCACCACTATATGCCCAGCGTCATATCCATGTTTGTACACCCAACGTCATCTATCCACCGATCCACTAGCTACTCCTCCTACCCTATGGGCACTGTAGGTTGTGGTAGAGGTAAGGGCCTCTCCATGTCATCTCTCCAATACTGTGGGAAGGGCGGAGGTATGTCCTGTACTAACTCGAACTACGCCGACTCTGTCTATCGAGATCATCTCGTCCTCCCCGGCATGATGACCCTATATCCATCTCTCTAGCTGGAGCTTAGCTAGCTCCTCATGCATATGCCTATATGAGGGGAATCCCACATATGGCCTCTAGATAATGTCCACTCCATACAACCCATCCATTAACTGTTGGAAATGGGCCACATCATGTGTGGGCCAATCAGATATCCTCTCTCCTATCATTGGCACCCGGCCTCATGTATCCCACCCGCACAAATCGCACTGGGAATGCATCTTCTCGGGGAATCCCTATAGGGCGCACACAAACTATGTTCTCGTAGGCCTAGTAGTGTAGTAAAAATGTACAACACAAGCTAAACCTATCGCCCATATGCCAACAACTCCTCAGACAAATTTACACACCAAGAACGCTTTGGTGCCTAGGAAAATCAAGTCTCATCCACCATCATGTCATGGAGTACCCCATCGGTGATTGGGGAAATCACCCACCCTCTACATCTTGCGGTATATAGCAGCACATGGCCTCCATCAGTAGAACCACTAGCCTCATCTCCTTCGGACGGGCTAGGTACATATCTTCATAGCTCAAGATGGTCCTATGGAATCTCAAATCAGCCATCTCCTCTCCAAGAATAGACGCAATCATCTCCTCGAGGCCTAATATGAGATAGAATAAACATGTGCACCTAATATGGGTAACCAAAGAACATCCTCCGTGGTGATAGTAATCTCACCCAGGTCCTTGGTTACGTGAGTGATATAATCTCACCCATCGGCGGGTCAGGAACGTGTTGGTTACGTAGTCCCATCTATCGATGAGCGCGACCATCAAGCTAGGCTGCCGGACAACATGTCTATAATGAGGAATTCCACTCAACCCAACTACCTCCACATGTTGTAGCTCCTCCGGGGTCATTACGCCACGCACTATCACCAGTAGAGGTAGAACCCTATCTTGCATATGTAGCTACACTCTCCCCTACATCCAATACAAGCACGACATTAATTTACATGTATCATTCCATATTCAACAATTATCATTTTCCTACACCCTATTTTCACCTTAACTATTTCAACCACCTAGCCCACATCACATTTGGTCCCTTGTGCCTAATAATCCGATCGATACTAGTTCATCCTAACCGACCCTAATCACCCTTTAACTAAGCATCGATCACTGTTTGGTGGTGATCGATACCGGTTCCCTCGACTAACCCTCGATCACCCTTAACAAGCATCAGTCACCTATTTGGTGACGGATACCGGTTCTACCCAACTCGACGCTATACATTA
This sequence comes from Taxus wallichiana var. yunnanensis, assembly GCA_018340775.1. Classification (NCBI taxonomy): domain Eukaryota; kingdom Viridiplantae; phylum Streptophyta; class Pinopsida; order Cupressales; family Taxaceae; genus Taxus; species Taxus wallichiana. The sequence goes on from CM031239.1 coordinate 437,857,470, forward strand.
TCACAAAAATCCCACGATTTCCCAAAACCACCCTCTCTACAAACCTCCCTACCCCTTTTATCCCCCTACAATGACCTAAACTACCCTTAGACCTCCACCCACCTCCACTATCCCATCTATTACCCTCCCCATTCCTCCCTTTACAAAATATTACCCCCATTCCCAAATTTAATTTGTTCCCACCCACCAAACCAAAACTAACAAAACCTACAACCAGAAATCAAGTAATCCTCTAATCTATCAAATCAACAACATAGATTAGGGGCTTACCTCGCCACACCGCTGCCTCGGTGGCACATCGGCCATTGCACTGGTGGCCTACCTGATCCCTCTCTGGCCTCCACCATCACCGAATAGCACCTACACTGTAACCTCTCACTAATATAATCCTCGCAATGATCCTATGGACCCCCTTTGCCAACCAATCACTCATCGATCAAATCCTAGCTAGCTCACTGTTCCATTTCTTTCAAACACTTTTCTCTCTTTTCTCTCTTTTTTTGTCATTTTATCACTTCAAAAATAACAAATGAATAACAAAACACGTGGATTTTTTGTTTTTATAACAAACCTGACCTAACCGACATCGGTTACCCTTAACATCGATCGAGTGCCCTACCTAACCATTATCGGTTTACCTCTACCGATGTCGGTTATCCATGACATCGGCAGTCACCCTCACCTACACATTGCCCTAAATTTTACCCTTTTACCCTACCCCTACCTCTTTTTTTTGCCCCACCCAACCTTCACCCTGATCATTTACCCCACCCCACCTTTACCCTACCCATTTACCTCACCTTTCCTGACCAAATCATTTACTACCTCCCTTATTCCTCCTTTGGGGACTCGTTATTTTACCCCTACCTTGGCCTTACCCGTCTTTGTGACCTAGATATTTGGAACTAGACCATCACTCATGAACTTTGACCTCATGTGTTCGCTATAGCCATGCACTTTCGTTACCTATGTTGTTGACCTAATGACCTTACCTAGCCTATTGCGTGACCATTTATCCTAACCCTACCTTTGGTGTCTTTGGAACATACCGACATGTTGTTCGCACCTAACCTATGTTGTGTTTCCTAACCATATCCTATACCTTATATATCTGGAATCACTTCAACCTTGTTTGGATAAACCTATCGACCTTAGATGATGTAGAGTTTGACTGCTCTTCAACCCGATAGCATGTTGAATTTTATACATGTGCATGTGTTTGATTGTTACTACCTTTCACCCTAACCCATTACATAGATTACCCACATAGAACTTGCTCCTCTTTCCCCCATTACCCACCTTCCTTTTCATCACATTTACCTTTTATCAAACCACTCACCGATTCTACCTTTTGCCTCGTCAGTTCCTGGTTTGAGGGGGATCACCTTCACCCACACATGGGGCAACCACATCTTATTTTTGTTAGCATAGCTTACTAATACAAGCTACGCAACAAAAAGGTGCAAAAGGTAGACACTAAAATTAGGTCACACTATCCTTTGGTCCCTCGACGAATAAGCACCCTTCATCACATTCACCTAGCCATGGCCCTCTTCACCCCACTAATATTAATTTAATTAAATTAATTCATTATCCTCACCATATTTATTATTTAAATATCTTAATTTAAATAATATCCACACATACACTTCACTTAGACACCTCACCAAGCCAACTCACCCTAAAATCTATTCTTAGTAAGTTCCCATAACTAACTAAGACTTACCTAAACCCTAAAAATCAATGCCTATATTCTCTCTAACTATAGTACCACATGCTTACAAGAAGCTCCCACTCTAATGTGGGTTAACGACATGAGATCCAAGGAAATTAAGAGGATCTCCCTAGTTTAGTAAACCTAGGAAATCCCACCTTGACCGACATTGATTACCCCTAACAATCACCGGTTAAGTTGAAACCACCGTCGGGTAACCCTTTTAACCCCAAAACAACCTTATTCTCAAGGTTGGCGAAGGTTAGAAAAGATTGGGAAAAGTGGGAAAACATTGAGATCTTCCAGAGAGATATTGCATCTTCTAAGAGTGAATTTCAGTGAGAACACACATACAAGGAAGGAGATCAAACATCTTTTCCTACTCAACCATCCCAACAATGATCTGATCTAACCAAGCAAAGAGGAATGAACTTGTAGCCCATGCAAAAGCTCTCCTACAATTTGAAATCACCTGAAGCCTTTAATCTCTTACCAGCACCTCCATCCCTCACTCATAGTCGTTTAGGACTAGAATCCAAGTAAGTAAACATTATAATTCTCTGGTTCATTCCATTTCACCATAATATTATCATCTTTTGTTTTACCTAGCCACCCATTAACCTCATCTAACACTAACCCCTCCATATACCCATTAAAACCTCACCAAATCCCTACAAAATCACCTAATACCTCATCTCGACCAACCAAAATCCTTTGTGCAATCGCAAAGGAGACCCAAAATCTCATTCTGTGGCATTTCCAGTTTTCCATAGTAACCGGCACCGGTTACACCCAACCACCATCGGTCACCCTTAACCGACATCGGTCTTTGTATTTTCCCATATAACCTAGAACAATGACCTATCCACCCAATTCCACCTCACCCTCATTCACCTCGTGTGACTTACCCGAGACCTCCTGTCGCTGACACCGCAGAGACCCAAAACCAATTATTTGACCTTTGGATCCTATTCTAACCTAGCTTGTTAGATTATATCTTTCTTATTGTGTTTTAAGTGAGATACCTAAATCATTTCAAATTACAATAGGATTTACTTTATTATTCACATTAAATTGTTTAAAATAGTGGACTGACAGCCATCTAGGAAGTATCACACTTCTCGGATCTAGCACATGCTAGGCAGTTCACTGCACATATTGTTTAACTCTTTCTGGTGGTCTTGCTTTCATTACAGGTAGTTCCTCCTAGCCAAAAGGAAGCTCTCACAATCAGTTGTGGATTCAGAAGTCATATGCGTGTAATAACCCATCAACCAATATTAAAACAGGTATTCCTCCTATGCCCATTACCCTATCCGTTTAAATCAATACTTGAAGATTCATTGTTGTTGTTTTTAATTAAAATTTTCCTATAAGAAACTCTCTACATGTGAATAAGTTAGTTCAATTTTTAGAATTTATACTCTGTTCTAGCAAGAGAGTCAACATATAAGTAGTGTAAGTTAGTGGAACTATGTATTGTAGGTATGGGGATATCCATCTAAGAGATAAGATGATGAAGATTTTGGTATTAGAATTTCGTTGCTAAAAGGATTGATGTGATTAATTAAGGATGATGGAAAAATTATTCTTTGTTGTATAGGTTATGAAGGTTAAAAATGTATGCTTTGTTTCTTTATTATAGAAAAGCAAAAAAACTCGTGTCATAGTCACCTACGAGTTGGTTGGATGTTTACATATTCTAACTTGCATTGAAAATTTTCATGTAATGGTCATTTAGAAGCATAGGAATGAGTGAATCTCTATCATAAGGTTTGAATGCGAAAGGAATAGTGCTATTGATGGACTTATTGTTCACTAAGTAATACTATTATTTACTGAGTCTATGTGAAGGAACATTAAGTGAGCGATAAGGTTTGAATGGGTAAATGTTCCACATTGGTAAGAAATACATGTACATTGTAGTGAAATAAACCTATCTCCAAAATCTTGATCCTTAGAGTTAAGGTTAGAATATTTTATACCCTTTTCTATGTTACTTGGCTATCTCAATGCACATTTAGGGTTTTTGAAGTAAATTTGTCTTATAACCCTCTAAACATGGAACCATGCTCTGAAATTTGGTGCAGAATATGTTACAAATTCCCCTTAACATATTTAAAAGGAATTTTGAGATATCTATGACAATTTGTTGTCCAAGTGGGTTGATAGTCCTAAAGACCTAATAAGAGACTTAGATAGAAGGATTAGAGACATATTTCCCAAAGGAATATCTAATGAAAATTTTCACACAACAAAAAGGTCAAATGGGTAATCAAATATGTTCTTAGTTTGTCATGAAACTCATTATTATGAAAGTTATGGTGGAAAATGCATGAAAATAGGGCTAGTTGAGACCTAGTGAGCTAGAAGGAGGAAGGAGTGATTGAGGAAGGAGGTTTATGAGTTATACTACCAAATTTAGACCACACCATATTAGGGATAAAGGGTCCTTGAGGAGGTTTACAAAATTTTCTAGTTATTTTTGGAATCTCCCAACCATGGAATCACCAAATCAATGGTCTTTAGAGAACTAAAGGGTTGTATAGAGAAAGATAGGTGGAAATTGATGTGTGGATATTTTTATATCAAAATGATAGTTGGAATGACATTTTTGGAGTTAACGAAATAAGGTAAATGTGGAGAATGCATTGGTGAAGTTTAAAAGGCCAAATTTTCTTATTTGTGCTAAGAGCTAGTGAAGAAAGGTGAAAGACAAGTTAATAAAGGTAAGTGCAAAGAGATTTTGTATGAAGAGTGATATATTTGATGATTGAGTTGAGCTAATTCATGTGAATTTGATCAAAAATTTCAAGATTTAGCCCTCTTTAGGCTACTTGAGAAGATCCTCACCGTAGAGCTTAACATATAGTTTGTTATGTGAAATTTCTTAACTAGTTGAATGCATGGTAAATGATACACCTATGCATCACAAAATTTGTAAGATTTAATTGTAAATATTTCATCAAAACAAATAATCCACAACCTTGACATAGTAACATCAAATATTTTCTCTCTACAGCCTATAAGGAGCCTCGAATGTATACCTAATGATCAATACTTATTTTCTCGAACTATTTCACTCACGAATGAATATGAATATCCACATATTCCCTTCCTCAACAATCCTCCTATAACATTATATAGGTCTTCGATACCACTTAAGAGTTATCTAATCATACATCTGTTGACTTGGAGCTCATCCGCCCAAGTCTCACAACTCAAGATTCCTTGAATCTTTTGATTTATTCTATTGAGTTGGACCTCATCCGCCAAAGTCTCGTATCTCAAGACTCATTGAATCTTCATATTACCCCATTTGAATTTGACCCCATCCACCCAATTCTTGTAAATCAAGACCAATTCAATCATGGATACATTGAAAATCCTTCTATCCACTCCGTTGAATTGGACCTCGTCCAACAAAGTCTCGTAAATATGAACTAATTCCATCTATCATTCATCAAAAATATTTCAATCCTCTCCTTTGAATTAGATATTCTTCACTCAAGTCTCATATTTCAGGACTCATCTAATCCTTCGATCATATCCATTTACTTGGACCTTGTCCGCCCAAGTATTGTAAGTCAGGACCATTCAATTTTCATAAACATGGACCTCTCTCCCAACGAGTCCATTTCAAACCCCCATCCTCAAATATTCAAAAAGATTATAAAACACATAAATAGAATAACACTTCATATAAAACTCATTAATTTTTTTTTTTGAATATTAAAAACCTAGAAGTAGAAACATCTTCTTCCACGGGTTCTCTTAGTCCCGAGGAAGATCATTTACATGGTTAACTCATTTAATAATTTTTTAATTATTTCATCCATTGGAAAATATTTTAATGATAACATTATTATATCTTCGCATTATTCACCTATCATGACATGGGTTAACCTTATTCCTCTTTGGTATTATTTGTCTCATCCCTATTATGCTTTCAACTATTTCACATATTTTTACCTATGGTTTAATCTAAAAAAATATTGATGGAAAATCCTCATTTCGTGTAAGCTCTCTCTTGAATAGAATTTTTTTTTACCTGGATATTTTGACCATTCATATTAGTCTACGGTGTTAAACCCTTGTGTCCTTCTAGTCACATAAGGTTGAGACTTGGGGAAAAATGTTTCTTCCCAATAAGATAAATATCAGTAAATAAGGAAAAATCAATCTAAAATATTAAAAACTATAAATCCATTACACCTTTCATCCTTCATAGTCTTTGGTGATAAGCCCATACTTCTTACTAGTAATATGATACTGGTAATGGAGGTAGGTGTCCTTATTCTTGTACATTATTTCTTCAGTGTTGAGCCCTTATCTCTCACTAGTGGCATGGGGTTAGATGTAGGGGGTCCTTCAAAAAAAAATTAATAAATAAAGCCTTTATCAAATTTGAATCAAATTTATTAAGAATATTCATCCCAAGAAGTAATTTAAATGATCATGTTAAGAGATACAAAAATCCCTCAACCATATTTTGTCGATCAAGTAGGAAAGAGCGGATCTAATGTAGTCAAAACCTATAAAGTGGAATCATATTAGAATCGGGAAGATGATATTCACTTTGGAGATGCATTAAATTTTTATCACATGGATCATAGTTACACTTTGTGTCTTATCATCCATCATCTTCACTTAAATATCACTATCCACCTCATTTTCATGTTATTCTTGGCTCTCGGTGATGAGCCTTCGCATCTTCCTAGTTGCGATGGAGTCATAATTATAGTGAGACATCTATCGTTACATCATGTAAATTTCTTCCAATGGAAAGGAATTATTACAATTGTTTGAACACGAGTTGTTTGAGCAACCCTTTACCGAGTCAAAAATACAAAAACACTTTAAAATGTTTTAAAATACAAAAAAATTAAATATGTTTTCAAAAATTAATTATTTTTTCAAAAATTAAAAAAAACATTCAAATATGTTTCAAAAATAGAAAAAACATTCAAATATGTTTAAAAAACATAAAAACATTCAAATATGTTTCACAAAACTACAAAAATATTAAAAAATGTTTACAAAACCTCAAAAACAATATAAAATTGTTCCAAAATATAAAAACAATATAAAATAGTCAAAAAGCAAAACACTCAAAAAATGTTTGAGCAACGTTTAGCAACATATTAACACGGTTCAAAAATTCTTCCATTCGATGTAGCGCTTCTCATGATAATTCTAGATCATACTTCGCTAATTACTTTTCTTTCCCATGGTGTATATCTATGTTAATAGAAATAGATAAATTCCCCTTTTTCATAGTAAAATTTTCTTGGGGCACACTTGGATTTCACATCTTAAATCCAATGAAGATCAAACTTCAATGGGATCCAACAAGAGTTGTTTAGAGTATCTAAGCATCACTTGTGTAGACACCAAATTTTGGTATGCTTTTACCCCATTCTACATTTTCTCCCCTTTTTCATCATCATATTGCACACACACCCCTCATCCTATTCAGATTCCTATTTCCCTACTACATCCCATTTATTTCATATAGTTTCCCACTTTCCTATCTTAATCTTATCGGTATTTTATCTCTCATAATCCACCCTTAATCATATTTAATTACCCCTAAACCCATCCATTACCATAATAGCATTAAATACCCCATTTATCATCCTTAGACTCATATCTACCCTCATTCAATGCCATTTCACCCTCCAACCACATTTTATCATTCCTATGTAACCCTAACCCATGTAAATAGATCCAAAATGTGATTCTACCCCCTTAGGGTGTCTTATCTTGAGTTATGCATTATTTGTACAACCAAAATCCCGGCCATCTATAGTTGATAATGAACCTAGCAGGTCGTCGGTGACCCCATAAGTATAACTCTACCCCCTCCTCAAGAAGATGAAATTTTGGATTTTTTTCCTTTTTACACATTTATCTTGTTTCCTTATCTTCTTGTGAGCTACAATCATCAACTTGGAGTCATTTTGGGGACCTTGCATACCATCCTTGGATATATAAAGTACAAAGTTTGTTGGATCCCTACCATTGTTTCGTCATTCCTTTCAATCAATTTTACAGGTCTATTCATTTCCTTGGAGACACACCATCATCTTTTTCATCACCGATTCTTCCTAACAACTATTTTTACATCTATTTAGTCCCATCAAACATTAATCTTGCCTCAATCACCATCGATCCAATGCGCTTGTTTACCCAATTTGCATCAACCCTATTTTTTTCTTTTACCTCATATATTATCTTTTTCCATCCTCCTTCAACACTCATATCCCTCTATCTTTGTGACCCACCCATTTGATATCCCAAATCTCTCTTTTTAGCCCCAATCATCATACGGTGTTCTAGATATACCCCGAGTTCCATTAATTTGATCTAAATATATCATATTCTCATTAGATTTATTCATTTCTTACATCCTTTATGTTTCCTCAACATCCCAACATTAGATCCAAATCTTTCTTAGTGTTTCAAAGTCTGTTTCAAATCTATTTTCCGCACCTTTTCTGATCCATCTTCCTACAATCACCATTGACTTCCTCTATCGGGTTTCAAGTCACCATCAACTCGATCGGGTTTGATTTTTATTATTTTAATTTATCATCATATATAATTTTCACATCTTTATATTAGCTTATCTTTTCATATATATGATATTTGATATGTTATATTTTGCATGTTATCCATCTTTTATTTTTTATCAATATTTTAATCAAAGTGGGTTGATACCCTCCTAGGAATTTATCACTTCTCGGGAGTGAATTTTTAGAAAACCCACCATATTATCTACTAATTATGTTCTTTTCTAGTGTATTTTTATTGTGCGGGTTATCGATCTCACCAGAGAGTATCTTTGCACATGTATCTTCATCTTCTTCACCATCGCATATAATAAGGTATCTTTAAACCCTACCATAAATTGGAGTTTCCTATTTTCTTGAACACCATTTCATTAAATTGAAACATGAGTGTAATTTTTTAAATTTTTTTGGAACGCCTGGTGGGAAACACCCATTTTATAAGGTGATTTATTTCTTCATTTTCATTATTTCATTTCATATTCTATCTCTCATTTCACTAACCTTGTAGGTTAGATTTGTTTTCTTGCATTCTTGGTGGGTTTACTTCTTTGATCAACAACATGTGTACTTAATTTGGAAGAAAGATTTTTTTTTTTATCCGTATTCTCCTTTTCTTCTTTATTTGGTCCTTTTTCATCATTTTCATTCCTTTGTTTACGTGTTCTCCTCGGATATCACATTTTTAAGATTTAAAATAACACCTATTCATTATTACTTGTTCACATAGTATACATAGGAGGTAATATTTTGTATTCACGATTTTTTCACACACAACCAAACCACATAAACAAACCAAAAATATAAACATTTCCTCCTAGGTGGATCTACTGAGATTTCATCACCCAATTAGGAATCCTCCATGGTTTTTTGGTCGTGTTACAAATTTTTGACTATTGATATATCGCCTAAGCACCTAATACCCTTATTTCTCGGTGCGTGAAGTGTGGGGATAGGACCAAATACCAAGCCACATACTTGATAGTCATCACATATTTGTTCCTCATGTACCTTCTAGTATATTGAGTACTCCATCCTCAAACAAACCCAAAACCATCCTTAGATTGGAAACTTATTTAGGTTCACTTTGAGCCTCTTTATTTTCTTTTTACACTTCTCTAACTAAAATAATCAAAGCTGTTGTTTGATTTTCTTTTCATGTTATTAATTTACATAAGTTCTTGTTTGTCTATTTCATGCCCATTATCTTTCATTATTAAGACAAAAAGGAACAATCAACCTCATCCTAGAATGTCACTATTTTCACAAGGATCATGCACTCGTAGAATATTCAAGTGATCATGTGCAACATGGGAACATTTCCTAAGTTGTGGGACTTTTTCACCTCGGGATGAACCTATGGAGAAGGCTAACTTCCTTCCAAACTAATCTACTTTGTTATTTGAGAATAGGGATAGATGGATTATCATATAACATATAAAAGAGTGACGCATCAAGAATCAATGCAACAAAAAGATCTACTTCATTTACACAATTAATATTTTGAAACAATAAATGACATGTACATCTCATAAAAATATTATCAATCACTGAAATGATGTAGCATAAAAATCTAAATAATAGAAGGGATTTTACGATTTCCACAGCTGAAATACAAATATTTATATCACAATCTCACCAATAATTAAAATAATATAACTGATTTAAAGGTAATTTAATTCACCACATACAAGGAATTGAACATTCACAAGTACTTAACAAATCATAGAATTGCACAATATACTAGATATTTGAAGGAAAAATAGTGTTATGAATATATATAAAAGGCTTGAAGCTTGTTCTTGGACTTATCAAAATAATAGAGCCCCTTCACAATAAGATCTAAAAGTTCTTAATCCATAATGCATCTATATATTTATAACCAAGAGGGTTGAGTGATTATAGCTCCACCTTTAACTAACTTTTATAAAAATAGAGTGCATTAATAACTAGGGAACAACCTCCCATGAAAATAGAAAAAATAGTTGCACAAAGTTGACAAAGTCAACCCTACAACTTCCACTATCCTAGATCTTGGAGATTGCTAAAAATGGTCATCAAGCCTAGCTAGGCCAATAACACTTTTATCTTCCTCTTGTTCATATTCCTTCTCCTTCACAGCTAACTTGTTCCTATAGTCAAAGAAATGCTTAATAATCCCTTGGATCTATTCTTCTTTAGGTCCACATGCATATTGATTTATGACATCTACACAATCAGTCTCTTCGGAAAATTTGGCTGACAATTTCACGATTCTATTAACAACCTTGTTAAGTTTTTTCACAAATTTTTGATAAGAAACCAACTTGTAAATAGAATCAATTCTATAAGATTTTGTAACATATTATTTTTCATTTACCTAACTTGTCAAAATTTTAATTACTTGATCCATAGGAAGAACATCAAAAGTATGATTTAGAATCTTGTAGGGGATTCTATAAAATTACTTTGTAATATCATTCAATCCATCTACCACTTCAAATCATTTTCCCTTGATATTTTCCATGAGATCTCGTAACACCTAAGCTCAAAATTCCATAGATTTTTGAAACTCAAACAACTTTGAATCATCATCAATCACCCCTTCTTTTAGAAGTAAATCTAAACTAACACTTCAATATATCTTTTAGGTTTATAGAGCAAGGTCTAAGTTATCATTGTCCTCGGTAAGAAGTTCATTTAGCTTCATTACGAAAACTTTATCCTCATATAACTCATTATACAAATCTATAGTAGTTTTGATTAACAAATCTTCATCTTGAATCAAGTACTCCATCCATCCTCCATTTCTCTTCCTTTTTTCCCAATTTTTCCTATTACATGGGAATATGTATCATCAAAAATTGAAGGACTATTTAGTGTTTTGGTATCTTGTATAGGTTGTGTGATCTTGCTTAGTAATTTCGTGATCTTCTCAACTTTCCCTTTAAGCTCATCTTTAGTTTCCTTTTCTTTGTCATACTTGTATAGAAGATTTCCTGGGCCACTTCAACATCTTGTTTATCTCCTTCATGGGTGGCCTTTCTAAGAGAAAACCTAGAGATTTGATAGTCCACTGCTAATATTGTTTCTTTTTTCTTTCTCACAGTAGGAGTAACTATTTCAATAAACCTTTCACCTAAGCGATTAAGCTGATAGATTAGAGACAATACTTAGTCATTTGGCTTGCATTTTAGGAGTCAGATCCAAGACAATTAATTCAACAACATCAACAATGGGTATTTTATTCTTTTTCTTAGGGGTTTTTCTATGCATCCATTTGGGTATAAAAGAAGATGATGCAGAAGACATCATTGGTATAATCACAATGGTACTTGGAGGAATTGATAATACTAAAGAACTAGTCATAGTAAAAAAATATGGCAATGAAGTGGTGATGATGGAAGGTGGAGTGGAAAGAATGGCCTTTGGTGTAAGTGAAATGGAAAGATATTTCAAGAGAAGGGGAGCTGAAATTGGTGACCCTATCCAAATAATCTATTCAAACGAGAGTGTTGTGAGGGAATAAAACACCTGAGACATGGAGGGAGATGTGGCAAGAGATAGAGGAGAAATGGGGATGGAATAAACGAAAGATAAGGGGAGAGGAATGGTGAGAGATTGAGGGAAAGTAGAACTGAAGGTGGTGAAGATGGGAGAGAAGAAGAAAGAGATGGTTGTAATACCTGAGAAACACTTGGTGGGATACTTAGATGTATGAGCTCAGTTAAATGTAACTTTGGAGATGTATATTTGGTATTAGGAACCTCAAAATAATACCTTGACCCTCTAAGAACAAAATATATCTTGCATGGCTTATCAATAGGCTCGAGAGTTGACATTTTACCTTTAGAGGGAATAGGTTGACTTCTTTGTTGACTCGGTTTATAATGATTACGTAAATAATTGATCTGAAACTTTGGGTGTGATTCCTAAAGTTGCAAACCATTCATAGGTCCTTCTCAAAATGGGGCCCACCCTATCCTTTGTGTTGTTGCACTCTTTAATTGACCAATCTATCTAGGGCAGCGGTTGATTTGCAATATTATCTCTTTTATAAGAAGGATCCAACACTTTCTCATCATCCTTTAAGCCTTTGGGAACGACTGCAATCCCGTAGTGAATTACTTCCTTCAAGGCTAGTCTCTCAAATTCCCTTTCCCTTATAGTAGTTTCATCTCAAAGTATCATAGCAAAATGTAATCCAATTGAGGTATGTGCACACTAGCTCACCCAATTTGGCTAACATTATCCCAATAATTAAAATTGGTTCACAAATGGAATGTCTGTATAGTCATCTGGGACATTTAACCTTCCACATTTTTGGCTTTATATATATTAGAACACATATATTTCCCTATGGTAATGGGAAATTGAGCTCCCACATTATGTCGATTATGTTGGATTTTGTGACAATGAGCGTAATTGTTGAACTAACTACATCATTACCCACTTGTTGATCGACATCGTGGCAATTTGTATGAAGAACCTATGAACCACGGTGCTCTAATGTAAGTAAAATTTGGAAAATTTAAGTAAATTCCTCCCCACTCTCGTACTTCTTGCTAGGATTTATCTGAAATCCTTTGATTATACAAATTATTGTCAAAATAATATAAGAGGACAACAAAGAAAGCATCGTTTACTCCTTGAAAGTGATTATGACCTTCTCGCCATGGTAAGATATGAGTAGTAATCATATAATTGAGAGGTGCTTCTAACTTATTTTATATTTAAACATGTATAATCTCTCATTCTAGACACCACATAAAAAAATATAAGAATTCGTAAAGAAGTTTCCCAAAGTCAAAGCACATCTTCTAATTGAAAATATATTGAAATACTTATTTGATCACCCCACCAAATAAAATATTTGTTCTTCTTAATTGTGGCTATATAAAGGAACATCCACTCTTGAAAGTATTTGGCCATAGGAAGACCCAAAACCCTACTCAATAGCGTGATTATATCATTGACCTCTTGAATAAATTCTAAGTGGGGAATTGTATTAGGAAACCTTGACATTATACCTTTAGTCTTAGCCAAGTATCTCTTAGAAATGACCTTCATGAAAACTATGTTTTCATTCACCCAATGCTCAATTACAGATTCCAAATATATTTTGGCATATCCTTCTACATCAAGGTGATTCAAGAGATCTTTAAAGAAATAACTATCTGATTTGATCACAAATTTACCATCATCATATTTTATAGTACATGTATCATTGTCAAAATGTGATGTAGCAGCTAGTACAAACTCAGGGAATTACATGGATGATGGAAAAGTGGCGGAAAGAGGACGCCCATTGTCATAGATTTCTTGCATCCAATGCTTTCTGTTTGGGGCCTTAACCCTCTACCAGAACTTATTCATGTCTATGTGAGAAAAATTAGTATCTCCAATATTATCCATATCAAAAGATATACTAGAAGGGGAAGATACCCATAGATAGCTATACTTGATTTTATCTTTCCCTTTTGATAAGGAATTAAAAATATGCCTATTGGATAATTAAAATAATTTTACTTTAGAGCCTAAGTGTATGCCTACAAAATCCACTTGGACTTCTAAAAATCTGAAGTCAAATGCTCTAAAATTGAAACTTTCCACCCGAAACTAGCTTAATAATCTTTGAAAAACTGAATTCATGAAACCCGAAGTGTCGAATGCTCGAAACCTTAGACCTATGAAGTTTGAGAAAGAAGACTTATGAAATCCTATAATGTCTAAAATATCAAATCTCTAAAGTCTAAAAATTATAATTTATGAAGTCCAAAAACTGCCTATCCTCTGAAACGACCAACCTTCAAAACTTGTGAAACTCCAAATTCGAAAACTCGAATCTACCAAATGTGAAACGGATTAATTTTATCTAAGGATCTAAAGCATGAAAAAAATTGGCTCTAGAAGTTGAGAGAATTAGATCTATGAGTGTGATAAGCCAAAGAAATGTTTCCTCCCAAATACAAGAAAAATAAAAATATGTCCTTGAATATCACTTTAGGGGGCTTAGTGAAAGGTTACGATGTAATCGTCATGGTGTCGAGTATTTTTGATCCGGTAAAATGATTTGTAAAAAGCCTTGCATTTATAGAGAGAGCTAAATTAATTACCCTAAGATGACATGTGTGGGTTAGTTGACAAATAAATGTTTTCAGAGATCAAACTTCAAACTTTCTGCACAAAAAAATGCTCATGAAACTAAAGCTCCAATGTTTAAAAATTCAAATTTCAAACTTCAGAATTTGTTGCTCATCTTTCATGCAAAATGCCTCCTAGAACCCGAAATTAGAAACTCCAAAGTTCCAAATTTTAGACTTCAGACTTTGGGAGAAAATTTTCACACAAAACACAACTTTGAGTTCTGATTTTGAATCCGAATGGATCAGAATTTGGAATTTAGAACTCTCCCTTCATTTTGCATGAAAAATGCAAGTAGAAATCTGAAATCCAAAATCTAATGGAAAAGGAATTTTTCAAGATAAATTTTTTCAAAACATAAAGGAACATGAAGGGAAATTATTTTACAAAATATTTTAATGGTCCTCCCATGAAGGGTAACTTGCAAATTTAACAAATTACCAACCTCCAACAATATTTCCCAAAAACTTCCACACTTGACATTGTTTCCTCTACACCTATTATCACCACACCTTTTGTCTCTCAACTAATTATTTCCATGGTTATTCTTCATGAGACCTATGTCATCCAAACCAACCCCCATGTTCAAAATAACCCTTTTTATTTCTAATCCACCCATATCCCCATTGATGGACCTCCCCTTCAACAAATCTATGCTTATCCCCCACATTTTGAATCCACCAAGGCTTTTACTTCCCAAAATTTCATTTTCTTTCCAAGGGCCATGAATGACTTGGCTTTATCCCAAAATGAACATGTCCCACCAAAATATTCTAGAAGATTCCCTCAAACCGATTAATACACTTAATTGATGGTCCCTATTCCACCGAATTTTCCTTGCATCAATACCATCCCTATATATTCTATCCAAATCACTTCTTCATCTATTATGGTCATAAATGCTCTAACTAAGACTTTTAAATAATACCACCTAATTCCTCCCCCACCCTAGAAAACAATTCAAATATTTATCCCCCTTCCCACATCTCAAATCCACACAAATGTTGTTACTCGGTAATCCCATCCTTTAGAGTCATCTCAAACTCATCAACCTCTAATTTGAAGCATATTTGACACATATTCCCTAATCAACCCATCTAACCATCTCAACCACCCCATATGCACATCCCAACTCATCTAATACAGCCCAATCTAATATCCCCATATCTAAAAAAATTACAATCATATCCATAAAATTACATCCCTACTCAACATCCTATCTCCCAACCTATCCAATCACAAGCATTCAAATATCTTCCTCCTTATTAACCATCTCCAAAAATCCTACTTATCCTTAACAATATCAATACTATCCACAACCTAACCCATCTAATTCTTAAAATACATAACCACATACATCAATACCTCATTATCATACATCTAATGACCCCATGCAAGATTTTCTAAGTAGAATGGAAAACCTAAAAGTTGCTACTTTGGGTCCTAAAAGCACATTCACTTATGAAAAATATGCAATAAGCCTATTAACCCATGGGTACCCATAAAACCTTATCCCGACATTAGGAGATCCCTAATTTTTATAAGTTCAATAGTAAGGAGGATCCCCAAAAACACCTTCATGCTTTTAGGCACTCATGTTATCTCATCACCCACGACCAAGATCTCATGCTTCAAACTTTACCCATGTTATTGGTCGGACCCACTTTACACTTTGGTATAATGACATTCCTCAACATTCCCTCTTCATGTTTACTCAACTTGCATAGATATTCTTAGAGAGTTTATCCATTAGTATTGTGTGAAAACTCACCATCACCAATATATATGCCATCAAAAAAATTGATGAAAAATCAATCACTGATTTTTTTGCTAGGTGGCATGACATCATCAATCAATTATCCTTCGTTCTTCCCCAAAATAAAATCATTGAACTCTTCTCTAGATCATGTATGAAATATATCTCATCAACTCTCCAAATTCAATATTTATAAATCTTTGAGGAATCCTTCAAGCATGGCTTGTAAATTAGAATTATGTGCCTTTAAGCAAGGTCATGTTAAACCTCACTCCAACAAGCCCAAGACCAAATTCACCAAGTCATCCACCCATAACAACAAATCTAAAAATGCAACCAATGTCATTGTTATCAAATATTCTTCCACATCGACATACCATTCCAAACCTCCATAAAGAGCTCCTCGTTCAACTCAAAACTATACTCCCCTCGAGAGAATATTATAGTTCTATATTAGACAAACTCATGGCTACCTAACTCATCCAAATACCTTTTATCCTCCCCATTGATAATTCATGTCCCAAACCCACATGGTATCGTGATGACCATTATTGTTAAAATCATCAAGTTTTTTTCATGATATCACAAAATGTCACACCTTAAAAGAATTAGTACAATGGCTTATAGATCGTGGGGACATTCAATTATGAAATCCTAAAAATCCACGTAATCAACCATTGGATATCTTCAAGAAAACCTTCCCTAACCATCCACCAAATAACTAGGCTAACCCCCATCTCAAGCACATGATGCCCATACAATCAATACTTTAAGTTAGGATTCAACACCACAACCCTCATCTACCAAACCTACATCTATTACACCCACATCTATTACATCTACATCCATTATAACCACATCTATTTCACCCATGCCTACTTCAAAACCTATGCCTACATCTACCATCATATCTATATCTGTAAGCATGCCTACATCTCTTACGTCCACATATACTACATCCACATATAATATTATATCTACGTCTATGTTCACATCTATACCCACATCCATCCCCGTATATCACTACATATACCTCTACATTTATGCATATATCCACACCTACTATACTCACATCTACTATGCCCTTGTATATTACACATACATCTATTACACCCACATCTATCTCAATGCCTACCTCTATATCCATACCCAGATCTATTACACTCCATCCATTACACTGACATCTATTACATCCGTATCTACTACGTATCCCTATCTACAACTATACCTATACTTACATCTACATCTGAATGCATAGAAACATTCTCAAATCCCATGCAATCCATGACCTCTTTCAATCCCACTAATTGTGCTATCTAAAACCATCTTCATATTCCATCCTTACATCAACAATATTTTATAAATCCAAGTGATTTAATCCCATCTCTAAAGAAACTCCCACAGTTGAAATTATTGTCATCCCCACTAAGGGTAAAACTTCATAGAAAAAACCTTCAAACCTTGGCGCCCCTATCCAAAAATATCTCACTCATCCATATAAGATATTGGACCTTCCTTCTGCAAATCCCCATCAATCTAAGAAACCTAACATCCAATCCTTTTTCTTGGGAATTTGCAACAATCTATTTTGGGACCGGACCCTTCATCCAAATCCCTTATCATCAAAAAATTTGAATCAAAACCATCCAATCCTCTTCCAAATCTTAGATTAGACTCGAAGACCCCTAGCAAACCTCAAATAAGTAAGGTATCACTTTTTCCTTCATCCCCCTTTCTTAAATCCAATCAATCCCAAATCCAAAAATCCCCTCTTCAAAAAAACCCCATTGGGTCATACACTAAAATCCTTTATTTCCTCATTCAAGCATCTGCAATCACTTTTTCCCTATTAAATCCTTCAATTCACATGGAAAAAATCACACGTGGTTTGACTATAACACTATTTTTCTTACCATCATGCCCATGGACATGACACAAAAAGCCTTTCGTAAGGCCATTTAAACCCTCATTAAATCTCATAGAAAAGGATGAACTTTTCATTGAATAAGACCACCCTCTTCCATCCACCATCTCATCCACCTTTGTTGAGCAGAAAAAGTATGATACTTAGAATAAGGCACACATAAGGTTCATGCGTAAGAATAGGGTGCATTCAAAGGTGTGGAAGGATAGGAAAGGACACGTGCATGAAAGATAAGGAAAGATTTGGGACTTAGCTATTTTCACGTGTACGGGCTATTTTTGGAGATAGTGTGTAGAGCACACAAACCGGATAAATACTTACGCGACACACATAGGATATTTTGGGAAGAGTGGCTACTAAGCACTTTACATGGGTTTGGGATAATAATAGAATTGCTACTTCCAGTTAACTAGAAGAGATCTATTGTTATCACACTTGCATGTGTGTCTATTATTGTAAAGGTGCATAGCTATTTTTAGCATGCGACCTATTTTGGGAATTATGCAAGTAGTGAAGGGAAAGTCCCCACCCTTATAAATATGTAGTGATTTACATAGAATAGGAGGACTATGTAAGAACTAGATATGAACTATTGTGAAGTTATGCTACTAGATCTGATGCGTGCATGAGATTATGGTATTACTTATTGTAAGAAGCTACGTGTATTTATTGTGTTTAATATAATGGAGTGTATTGAATGATTCAAGGTGTTAAACATGATTACAACTAGATCTTGCATGGTAGAATTCATTATGGATATTACTTGAATCCATTACTCTTTAGATTTAGATCTAGAATATGCTTTGTAGAATGTTATGTTGATTATGGATCTGAATACATTAACTCTTCATCTTACTAACATCTTGTACAAGCAACCCTAAAGAGGGTCTTGGTACCTTTGTGTGCTTAGGGTGAGCACTCATTTTAGGCTAAGTGATGTGCCATCACGCATGGGCTATTACTGAGGTAAATTCTAGGTTGCATCATTAGTTACATTTGTTGGGACCTCTTTTGTAGTTTTAGGATGGTTCACGATTAAGACATACCGGTTGACCCTCGAAATTGTTAATGAGTAGATACATGTTCTAGAAGAAGAATACGCATGGAGGTTCAACACTTTGGATCTCGAGTTTAATGTACATGTATGGGTGGAAAAAAATTTATGTGATAGTTTTTATGAGATATTCTTCACTATTTTTCTGGTAGAAATGTATGAGTGGATGGTTACTTATGCTTCTAAAAGTGATTGGAGGTATCACAAACTTATTTGCGGGAAGAATTTCAGGCCCTCTGTGATGTTGATATGATTTGGACACGCATTGTGGATAATTGGTTTCATGGTGTTACGAACAGCTATGTTCTAGAGTACTCAATTTCCACTTATTCTTTCTCGAGAGATAGCAGGATTCAACTAGCGATCAAAATATTGATGGTAAGCTTGAACATGGAAATAAATCGATGGATAACTAAACCCCACCACACACGGGGTAGGAGAAGGTTTAGTCACGGATGGTAGACCTAGCGGTAGAAAGGAAAAGAGAAGGAAGGAAACTTAAGTATAATGAGGCACGTGAGAGGGAGATAGATAAGTAGATGGATGTTTGGAGGAATGGCATTAAGGAGAGAGATGGATTACCAAGGATTTGGAGCTCATGCGGAAGGCATGGAACCGGAGAATTAGTAACTCCCCCATTTGGGAAAGCATGATAGGGAACCCCCCTCATCCTCACATGGAAGTGTGTCGACATAGATAACTTGGGCCACACAGTGCACATATGAATCTACTGCAAACCTAGCCCTTGTGCTTGAATTTCTAGTATCTAGTACGACGAAACAATTCGACAATAAGCTAATTTAGGAATTCAGAGAGTAGGAGTAAGTCACATAGCAAGTACATTGATGGTAGGGAAAACCTATTCATTGTTGTTTGGAGGTACCTTTTTAGGTGCATCATCCACACAGAATTCAAGCGTGCATAAGTTTGGACTCACTTTTAGGAGTACTAACACTTCGCAGATCTGTAGGGGTGTAATTTAGTACTACTATTGGGACACATGGAAGTACATATGCAGTCCGTCTCTAGCTACGGTGGAGGATCAATAAGTATAGGTGGTTCTAGTTACGATGGATCCGGTAGTTCTAGAGGTAAAGGAAACATGAGAGGTTTTGTATTAGGTGGGAAAGGTGCGCATCAACCCCATAATATTTACATGGAGATGTCTCTTCATCTCCCGAATATAGGGGCATAGAAGATGTTCTTGAACACATGCACATGTGTGAAATCTTTGTGGCATGCAAAAGGGATCACAACTTCTAAGCACGGTGATGAGTGCATTATTTGGCTCATTTATATCATTCCTATGATTAATAAATTGTCATTTAGATATGATTTGCTAATGCATGGGGATGCTTTGTATAGTTATATCTTAGTGATTTTAATGCATTTTCCTTGCTTTTGTTCATGCAACCTGATTACCGTATAACTTCCTACTAATTTCCTTCATGAGAAAAATGTGATGATGTGTGTAGGGAAATAATGAACATTTATTGCCAATGTAATTAAGAAGTCTGAGTTTGGAGCTGGAATGCGGAAGCGAAGACTTTTTCCACCTATCGACCTATAAGTATGGGACTTGTTTCTAGCATTCCTATAGGAATTTATGAGTCTTGATTAATGTTGATTAGTGGGAGATGTTAGTGCCAGCTATTATGGCATATTCTATAACTACTTGTGTCTATATAAAGACACCTTCTTAAGAACATTGGAGTAAGTTGTTATTTTTTTGAGATATAATCTGTAATATATAGCCTATTGTTTTTAGCACTCTCTTTTCATATACTAGATATGTCATGGAACTTATTTGAATTAATATAAGTAAGCATAATTTTGAGGATCTAGAGCTATTGATATTTCCTCTATCCCAAGGGAGAGAAAGGGCCCACTCAACCAAGGAGACAGGAGGTTGTTTACATTCACATACGCATCTGGTTTTCTGA
The DNA here is from genome assembly GCA_018340775.1 of Taxus wallichiana var. yunnanensis. Lineage (NCBI taxonomy): Eukaryota > Viridiplantae > Streptophyta > Pinopsida > Cupressales > Taxaceae > Taxus > Taxus wallichiana. The sequence continues at coordinate 437,878,556 of CM031239.1, forward strand.
TAAGTTTTACTGCAATCTCTATTTTAGTATGTTTCATGCAAATCTTAGTTTGAACGTATTTTCTTTCCCTATTGAAATTTATATTCGAACATGTGTTTCCCTTTATGCAAATTTTAGTTAGCATGTGATTTTACTTCTACTGATTCTTAGTTACGAGTGTGTAATTTCAATTCCGTTCTTTCAAATTCTGTGTGCACATTTCCATTTAATTTAGAAGTATAGCTTTTAAACTTCATTTCATCATAGTAACTAAATTCCGTAGATTTATATTGAGTTTTCATAGATTAGTAACCAACTTAGAAATATCTCACAACAACCCCCAATAGAAGACCCAACAGGAAAACTGGTTACATAAATCTCCATTACATACAACCTAGGACACAACCTCGGTTTATAATGACACTAACAGAAGATCCAATTAGTTAAATGATTGGAGAATACAATAACCCATCCGTAAGGCAAGTCAATTTGTAACTACATTACAAGGATGAGCACACAGTTGGTATAAAAAGTTTGACCTTTATTAGACTTGCATAGATTATGCAACATTAAAAGATGATTTCCTTAAAGATTTTCACATCCCTGAGTTCGAGTAGAAGAGTATAAGTGCACTCAAGGATATTAAGCAAGGCACTACTGAGAGTGTCAGGGAGTATGATGCCCATTTCAAAATGATTTTATCTAAGCTTTCTTATGATATTCATGCAAGACAACATGCACAATGGTTCATTGGAGGTCTGATTATGCCATTTAGAAGGGTGCTATCACATAAGACATACACTGATCCATGTAAAGAACTTGAAGCATCTTTACACACTGAGGCAGTTGGAAGTATAGACACTAGGGTCAGTCCATTTTTGGAAGCATAGATTGCGGCTATGGAAAAATAGTTGTAGAAACTATTAGAAAATTTGGCACATGAGACACACACAAGGGTTTGGTCTATAGATTGTGAAGTGGAACGTCACACAAAGGATATTTGTCCCTGCAAATTAGTGTGTTCACTATTCTTGGACTATGACATATGTCATTTAAACAATGATGCTATTTATTGCCCATTATTGTAATGCACAATAAGGAAGAATGTATCCTGCTATTATAATATTTGTTAGTCCACAACTCACAACATAGAGGAATGTAGATTGATTGGCAGATCCACGATGCTATAGATATTGGCATGCAAAATACATGAGTCTAAGATAACTCTCAAGGAAAGAATGAGCATTAGGATCGGGATCACAATCAAACACACTATGAATAGAATGAAGGGAATTTTAAAGGAGGTCGTTGTAGAGGTAAAGGATACCATGGTGGATTTGAAGGTGAGACCATGGTGGTAGACAAGGAGATTTTCCTCACGGAACATGTTATACATGTGGATCTCCTAACCCCTTTGCAGCATAAATGTCCTTAAAATATTACTTGTTCCTTATGTGGAAAGAATCATAGCTATGAGGAATGCTCGAAATTATATGATCATCTTATTAAGCAACACAAATAAGAAAACAAAGGTACATGGATGGTTAGGATACAATGCACTGTGGAAATTTTTTGGATGCCTAAGTTGGAACCAGAATCTGAGGTATTACCTATAAATATCACTACCTGTGTTGAAGCAAAGTGCACACTAAAGAAGCATTATAGTAGAAGCCTACCATCACTAAGGAGGAGGTTCTACATGCATGGTACCTAGATCCTATCCATCAGAAGGAGGTTTATCAAGAAACCATGGAGGTACTTAGAAATATTTAGGGTGAAATACAATGTTTAAAGGAGAAATTAAAGAAGATGGAGCAAAAGAAAGAAGTAGAGGTCCAATCTGATATTGATTACTTGAAGGAGGTGTGAAAAATGTTGCGCCAAGATAACATCATTCAATTATTAGGAAATTGGCTAAAGGGAAACACTCCATGCACAAGTACTGAGACTGAATGTCAGATCATGCATGCAAATCTCCCTCTTCATAGCTTAGAATATGATAAAGAAATCACTCGAATGCTATTGTGGATGAATGGATTTTGAGTAATATATTTATTGATACATCTGAGAATTAAATGTGCTTACTTTAGATGTAGGGTTATAGATGGGGAGACCCCATTATATCCATCTTCTAATGTACTATTCATGTCTAACTAAAATAGGGACACTCTATTAGATTTTTAAAAGATACATTCATTACTATATAAGGAGCCAAGTTCTTTGAGGATTTTGAGGTTTTAGTCCTTGTAGAAGCAAATAGCTTCCCAGCTCTACTTGGGTGCCCTTGGTGCTATGCAAATAATGTTGATCTTTGGTTCAACAAGGGTTATATCAGTTTTGAAAATAAGGAGGAAAGATTTATCATCCCTTTAATAGATGGAAAATCTACGCCCTATGTTGAGCCTTTGAGTGAGGAAGATCTAAATAGGATTTATGTATGTGCCATCCAGGACCCAAAAGTACTCGAGCCATCTAAAGAAGGAATAATTCAATGGGAGGATATACATTCTATTAGCAATACTACAAGTGTTTCTTGTGATAATTGGGCTCATAGTACTTATGATTTGGTAGGGTGCAAAGTAAGAAGCACATTTGCAAAGAGCGGTAGACTTCATTATATCAAGAGAATAAGTAATAACTTAGTAACTTGATACATTGGATAAGGATATCCCTACAGTATTTCTATGTGCCATGGAGGAACAATCAATAGACCAGTTGGAGAGACAAAATATGCTAGCATATACCCTGCACGGGACAACATTGCACTGGTGGGTGGTTCACAATGATAATCTTATAGGATGGAATGAAATCAGGATCTCTCTTTCTACTCGATTGTTCAAGAGCAATGCACCTACTCAAATCCACACTTATCATGGTAATCAACCTATTCAACACCATGTTCAATAGTGTGAGAGGCTATGGACAGAGGGGCAAGAAGATTTACCACCTTCACTCTGGGTGCAAAATTTTTATTCCACTTTAGAAGGCTATGCATGTGCTTGGTATGTATATGCGGAACTCCATAGAGAGACTAGAAATTTATAGGATTTGATTATAGGAATGATCCATAATTTTGACTACTTCTCTACTAAACCTCTAGTAGAAGTGACATTAAGGGTTCTAAAGCGGTTAACTATGGGAGATAGTGCAAATGCAAAATAAATCATTGAGGATTTATTTGATGGAAACGAATCAAGAGTGCATTTTTCTACGAAATAGAGACATATGCCACACTACTAAAAACACACTGCTTTGAGAAAGAAAAAGGAAAGGTGGTATACTTAGTGGATGATGAGGAAGTGAAAAATATGGATGTAGATCATTCAACGGGTAGGCATGAATTTTTAAACAATGTGGATAAGACCACATGTGCCTATCATGAACCTCTGAAAAAAAAGAAAGTGAATATTGGATCAGATGTTGAGCCTAAGGAGGCCATAATTGGAGACTATTGGTCTAACTCGAAGTGGAAAAAATTATTGAGTTGCTACGATATTATCAGGACTTATTTCTTAGGAGATATCATTAACTCAAATTCATGCATGGATCATTAGGATAAATGAAGATAAAGCTTAAGGAAGGTGTGCACTTGGTCGAGGAAGTGACCCTATAGGATGAACCCCAACTTACGTGAAAAGGTCAAGCAATAAATTGACAAAATGTTGAAGTTTGGAATCATCAAGCCCCTGGATGAGTTAGATTGGGTTAGCCCAATGGTGATCAGTATAAAGAAAGATGGTCAAATTAGGATCTGTGTGGACTACATGGAGATGAATGCTACATGTGCGTTTGATCCTTTTCCTACGCCATTCACCAAGGAAATATTAGAAGGCGTTTGGAGGTACGAGATCTACTCTTATGCGGATGGATTCTCTGGGTATCATTAGGTTAGGATTGCACAAGAGGATAAGGAAAAGACTACTTTGTTACTACTACGAATGGGGAATTTTTTCCTATACGGTGATGTCTTTTGGTTTGAAAAACGTGCCTGCTTTGTATTTTCACACATAGTTGTCTAAGCATTCAAGGATTTTATTCACAACTTCTTGCATGTTTTTAGATGATTGGATGGTGTATGGACTTGTTAAGGATCATTATGATGATTTACACCTAATGTTTTAAAGATTTCACTAGTTAAGCATTTCTTTGTACATTATGGCACATTGTTAGGGCACATCATCTCGCAAGGAAAGTTTATTTGTTGATCGGCTAAGGTTGCAATCATTGTTGGCACGGAAGAGCCTACTAGTCAAAATGATTTGCACAAATTCTTAGGTCTGCTGGGTATTGTAGAAAATTTATTAAAGGGTATGCTAAAGTTGTCACACCCTTAGAGTAGTTACTAAAAGGAAAAGGGACATTCTACTGGGGAGAATTGTAGTAGCACACAATCAAGAAATTGAAGGAGAAACTTACTACACCTATTTTGTGCTTCCCTCATGGGACAAATGTTTCATGTACATGTGGATGCCTCTAGAATGACCATTGGTGTGGTGTTGGCTCAGCCTAGAGAAGGTATTATAGATCATCCTATTTATTTTGCTAGTAGAAATTTGACTCTGTAGAGCAGAATTATACAACTATAGAGCGTGAAGCTTTGTCAATGATCTATGCGCTACATAAATTCAGATAGTACCTACTAGTAACACCATTTTTATTCTATACCAATCACATGGAATTGAAGTATCTAGTAAATAAGCCCATTTTATAGGGACGTGTATGCCGAGGTGTATTATTATTCCAAGAATATTATTTCATAGTGGTTGTAAAACCAGGGAAAAGTAATCCTGGACTCGACCATCTATCAAGAATACAAGAAGGAGAAGACATGCATGAAATCAAAGATACCATGCCCAATGCACATTTATATAGGTTGCAATGCATGCCATCATAATTAGAAGACATTTCTATCTTTCTATGTTTAGGTATGGTGCCAGAAGGGATGCAATCCTTATAGAAGAAATAATTTTCCATTCGTTCGGAACTATTTATATTGATTAGTGGTGCCCTATACAAGTTCGGATGAGATGAAGTATTGCGTTGATATGCATTGGAACATGAGCACATAGACATCATGGAAGAGGCTCATAGTGGTATTATAGGTGGGCACTATGCGGGTGATGCTACTGCGTGCAAGATTCTATTTGGATTATGGTGGGACACCTTGTATAAATATTGTAAGGTTTTGATCTTTGTCGTACCTTGGAAAACTAAGACAAAGAGATGAGATGTATTTAAGACCTATTCCTAGTGAAAACCCGTTTGAGAAATTGGATATAGATTTTATGAGTTCTATTTCACAGTCACACATATAAGCTGGATCATGCTATATCATCACTTGCACATATTATATGACAAGGTGGGCAGAAGAAACACCTACAAAGGATTTTACAATAACTACATCAGCAAGGTTTCTATGGGAAAATATTATTACAAGGTATGGATGCCCATTGAGTTTGACCAAGTGATAGGGGCACACATTTTTTGAATGAGACAATTAGAATTCTATTAGATGAATTCATGATTACACACCATAAGACTACACCATATCATCCTCAAGAAAATGGGGTTGTTGAGGTTTTCAACAAAATCTTGAGCCAAACATTGACAAAAAAATGTGATGTTGGAAGAAAATATTGGGATGATCAAGTTTTTTCCATGCTTTGGGAATATAGAACAACATACAAGTGGTTAAACAAGGCCATAACCTTTCAATTGGTGTTTGTACAGGAAAGCAATCCTTCCTATGGAATTCATGTTAACTTCTTTATGTATTCACTACTTGCTAGAGGTCTAGCTAATGAACAAGCCTTAGAAGATTGAACTAAAAATATAATTAGGATGGATGAGTGAAGAGCAATAGCACGCTGGAGTCAGAAGCAAGAAAAATCATGGCATAAAGCATGGCATGATAGGCACATCTGGGACAAAAAGCTTGAGATAGGACAGATGGTACTTCTTTATGATTATAATTTTTTGTGTCATCCAAGAAAACTAAAAGTACATTGGTTAGGACCATATGTTATCACTTACATACTTGAAACAAGAGCTTGTCAGTTAGAAACACTTGATGGAATATGGTTACCCGGTTACATCAATAGGAGTAGGATGAAGCCCTACTATAAATAAGCCTTATTGGTGTCTGTAATAAGGTAGTGTTACCATTTAGGTTAGGTTTTAAATTATGTATTCCCTTTATATATTTCCTTATTCATCGCTATGCTTTTTCCATTTAGTTGGTGTTTTTTTAAATAAGCGCATTTGCACACTAGAAGCTAATTACAATTTGTAGCATTTTTATGTGCAAAGGACTACACATACCATTTGTATGGGGTGATTACTGGAAAATGGGTATACATAAAGGAACAAACTGCTACATGTACTATTCAAGTTTGGAGAGTTGGTTAACGGAATATTGCTTCCAAATAAGGACCATATATGGAGATAAAAGAATGAAACAATTATAACACGTGGTAAGCAACAGTCATGGAGACTACAAGAGAAGGTGTAGCGGCAAGGTACTCGGGTGCATCAAAGTACGCTAAAGAGAAGTCTCAGAGAGAATGTAGGAAGGTGTGCTAAAAGGTTATAACTGAGGCACGAAGATGTACCGTGTGAAAATTGTGAAAATTTTCAATTAATGAGAGGATTGTTGGTAGGTGAAGGACCAATAAATGCACTAAATTTTTGAAAATATATGTAAGGATGGGATGTGAGTTCATTTTTACCATTTTAATCACAAAAACTTGAACAATCTAAGTGCAAATTGAGTTGAGCGAATTGTGTTGAGGTGCAGAGAGTGTGAAACTAGACGTGGAGAGTGGATTTATGTGTAGGAGAAGCTTACATCCCCATTGGTGAAGGGTTTGAGTGATGCAGTGTGTTATAAAAGATCTAGGGCATGTGATTTCAACTAGGGCACACAAATTTGAGCTAGGGTTTGGACTTACTCATTATAAAAGATAGAAGGAAAGAATTTACACACTATAGAGGACAGAAAGTTACAATTTACAAATGGCACCAAAGAAAGCACCTATCGTAGGAGCCAAGGGAAAGAAGAAAGTGGAAGTAGAGGTTGAAATTTCTCCCGAGAGTAATTTCTCGGAGATGTAATACCCATAAGGCATGATAGTGGGACAAGAATGGGATTCTCACATCCGTAATTACAAGATAAGTGATTACAACCACCACACATTAGATAATAAAAGGAATTAGATGCGTTGTTAAGTACAAAGACAAAAAAGTGCATAATAGAGGACATGCTAGTGTATGATGATGCTAGAGAGAAGTTGTTAAAGTAGATTAGAGTCTACCAGTTGTACGAGCTCCTGTATTTTAGAAAATATGAACCTTTGTACTAGTGGTTGATGAGTAGAGTACATGAATAATTTTTCTATTTCATCAGATGCAGGGTAACAATTATAGCCACATTAATTTCAACAATAACAGGATTAAAGGGAACATGAGTGGATATGGATAGTGACTTGATAGATAAAATAGCAATCCTAGAGACACGAGAAGGAGTTAGGGTATACCAAGGGTCTACGTGGAATGGATATTGACAAATTGAAGAAGTACCAGTGGTCACATCTAGTGACCAAATTGAATGATCAAGAGAGATGGTCACAGGTGAATACAATGTGGCTACACATTGCAAGGATAATGTCATAGGGAATAATTTACAACATATCAAGCTATATTGCAAAGACTATCATCAAGGAAGTGTGCACATGTGAGAAAATTAGTTTTGGTGATATCCTATTATCCCTTGTATTTATGGAGATCGGAGTGCCCGATGGGCCAAAGAACAAGATATGGGAGTATCCCATGCAAAACAAGTCCCTTGCGGAAAGATTTGACAAGTACTTGTGTGAAGGGTCAATGAGTGGGCCATTCAAGAAAAGGGTGGAGATGTGGTATGATCAGATCCATGCAACATTTGAAGAGGAGTGGTGCATCCCCAAGGAGTTACCTTTGGTGGTGGGAAAGGTAGTGTAGTTCACGGTGTACCAACACTTCTGCATTGCGTGATTTGTAATGAAGGATGGGACTTGGAGCCCCTAGTGCAAACTATTGTATGCCTTCATAGTGCATTAATTCCAAGCATCAGTCCATTGCTTTACTGATGTGTGCCAGCTAAATTTTATTGCAGACAAGGTAGACTATGACTATCACATGCTACTGAGAAGACATATGTATATCCAGTCGTCGACTTCCTATATTGAGAGGTTAATTTCAGATATGATAAAAATGAAGCCTATGAGTTTGGTGATTGGAGATAGTGGATCTGCGCTTATATACCTTCATCTTAAGCATAAGTTGGAGGGTAAAAAGTATGTAGAAAATGAGTTCGTGCTACCAGGGCCACCTAAGGGTAAGCATACAGTGGAGAATGTACCAGCCCCAAATCCCACCAAACCTATAGAGGTAGATTATGAGGAGGAAGAGCATGAAGAAAATTGAGGCTTGGTACATATAGGATGGAGGAAATCCACAGAGATAGGGTAGAAGGCCGAGCATGCAAGTACTCCACCCCAGACACAAGAAGGAGATGAATAGTTGGAAGTAGGAGTAGATCCTGAAGAACGCTGATTTAAGAGGGTGTTTAGACAAAAAAATAACTCAAAGCACTACTCCACAATCAGTACGAAGATCACCATGACTCTCTCTATAGAAGGAGAGAGTGAGAAGAGAAAGAAAAATTGAATCGAATGAGGAAATGGAGGAGTCTGAAGAGAGCATGCCTAGATCTCCAATACAACTAGAGGATGTGGAAGAGACCAAGGATGAAGAAATGAAGGTTGAAGAAGAAGGATTCAAGAAGCCAGGAGAAAAAGAGCAAGATATTGCTTAGGACATAGAGGGTCAAACTCCAAACCTTGGTGCTCAAGTTCCTAAGGGGCCAAGGTAAAAGAGGGCAAGTGGAGAGTATGATGCGCCAGTTATGGGTTATGAAGAGGACACAAGTAAAATTATCCAAGCGTGATTTCATAATACAGTGGGCCTCAAGGACTTGTATGGATTGGAGTTGATGGACCTGACATGGCAACCATGAGCGCAAGGAAACAATTGTCATGGTCCATGAAAATCACATGGACGAGCCTGATTTTGATGTGTGTGAAGAGTCCTATGTGTTAAGGAGAATGAGAAAGGCACCAAAGAATAGACATATAACTATCAAACCCACATTTATCTCTCGATGAATATGCGAGTAATGCCTTAGTGAAGGTATCTAAAAAGGTGGCACGCAGGAATGTGGATAAATTTGCCACCATCAACGCACTTAGAGAAGATATTAAAGCACTAAGAGAAGACATCAAAGACAAAGATACAAATATCACACGTCTGAAGGGAGAGAAGGACTTAGAACAAAATAAGAATGTAACATTCATCAGTATGGTAGAGGATATTGGTGATCATGTCCTGAAAGAAAGACCGCACTTGGAGTCCAAGGTACCTAAAAGGTTCCCTTTGGCTATGCACTATGTGCATATATTAGTCAATTTGGTGCTTGAGGATGGACCAATTCACATGCTAGCACCAAGGACCATAAACATGAGGCAGAGAGAGAAAAGGCTGTAGTAGTTAGAAATATTTCATCATACAAGGAATTACTTTAAACCTTGCAGGAGAAGTGAAGAAAGAAGACCGGGAACTAACCATATGTGTAGCTCCAGAGGCGTAATAAGAATCAGGACAATAATAGAAGACAATGAAGTCCTAAAGGAAATGAAATATGAGACATTGGGATGCTGAAAGATTGGTGCTAGTCAAGAAAAACGTGAGGCCCTGCTAGATAGCACAAGACCCCCATAAGGAAAAATTGGATGAGATTGGAAAACATATAGCATAGAAGATGGATCTATTGGAAGGAAGAATGTCTCCGCTATGTCCAAAAATTTCTCGGTATTGCAAAGCGAGAAGGGAGAAATTTCCCAAGATGAGTTGGAATCTATTGCAGTGGACATTCTAGAGAAGACACAATCCATGCTATCCAAATGGCAGACTTTGGAGGATGAGATAAAAGAAGGATATCTAGAATTAATTCTTCCGAGTTGAGATAGAGGATGTTGCAGAGTGAGAGTTCATTCTTTGTACATAAATTATTTCATTTATTTCAATTCCTTATTCTTTATTAATAAAAAAGTAGCCATTTTTGGGGTGGAAATGTAGTTTAGTGTGGGGTAATGTTGAGAAGACAAAGTATAATACTTAGCATAAGGCACACAGAAGGTTTACGCATAAGAACATGGCACATTCAAAGGTGTGGAAGGATAGGAAAGGACACGCATGCAAAAGAAAAGGAAAAATTCAAGACTTATCCATTTTCATGTGTATGGGCTATTGTTGGAGATAGCATGTAGAACACACAAACCGAATAAAGTGGCTACTTTGGGAAGAGCAACTACTAAGCGCTTTGCATGGGTTTAGGCTAATAAAAAAATTGTTACTACTGTTAACTAGAAGAGATGTATTGTTAGTGCACTTACATGTGTTTCTATTATTGTAAGGGAACATAGTTATTTTCGACATGTGACCTATTTTGGGAATTATGCAAGTAGTGAAGGGAAAGTCCCCACCCTTATAAATATGTAGTGATCCGCGTAGAATAAGAGGACTATGTAAGAACTGGATATGAACTACTTTAAGTTATGCTACTCGATCTAATGTACACATGAGCTTATGGTATTACTTATTGTAAGAAGCTTCTGTTTATTTATTTTGTTTAATATAATGGAGTGTATTGACTAATTCAAGGTGTTAAACATGATTACAACTAGATCTTGCATGGTAGAATTCATTATGTCTATTACTTAAATCCGTTACTCTTTATATTTGGATCTAGAATATGCTCTATAGTATATTATGTTAATTATGGATCTGAATACATTAACTCTTCATCTTGCTAACATCCTGCACAAGAAAACCTAAAGAGGGTCCTAGTACCTTTACGTGCTTTGGGTGAGCACTTAGTATAGGTTGAATGATGTGCCAACGCACCTAGGTTATTAATGGTAAATTCTAGGCTGCATCACACACCAAATGCGACCCTACAATCAAATCAAAAACTTATAATACATCTATATTTGGTTTTCCACCCAAATATTTTGTTGTCATCCCTCCACCCAACTCTACCTCTTCCAAATAAGGCCCCCTTTTTTCATCAATGTCATTTATATTGCTACTCACTCTCGACCTCATGATCCTCAACCATCTACCCAACCTAAACCCAATTTTTTGTTGATCTTTCTAATGATCCCACTCTACCTCACTCATCATCCAAGGCCAAGGAATCCATCCTAGACTCTCCATGTACCTAAAATATTGTTTCTATAGAGTAAAGCATCGTAAAGAAGTTACATCAGGCTCTGATCAAGATGTCTCTCTATGAGATCATTCAAAGCTCTCCTAACCATTAAAAGGATTTCATCAAAGCCTTTACACATACCTTGATCACCACTAATGAGCCTTAGTATTTGACAGCCCTTGTCGGATCCCTTACTGATTCCAATGCCATCTCCTTCGATAACTCAAAAATACCTGAAATTTTACGTAAAGACCATGATATTCCCCTATTCATCACTTTCTACATCACCGACACCTTCATCTAACGATCTAAAATTTTAAATGGTGTTAGCATTAATATCATCTCATCTCATACCTTCAAATAACTAAAAATTCCCAACACCATCATCACCCAATCACCTGTGGTTCTTTAAGCCTTTAATGATGTTGTCACCCCTTCTTCGGGAACAATTATCTTCCTTGTCATGTCAGTGAAAAAAAAATCCATGAGCTCTTTTAAATTTTTGAGGGGTATTTCAATATAATGTATTAATAGAATAGCCACAGATCCATGTCATGTATTGTGTCTCATCCAAATCCATTATTATTTTAAGTATGAACATGAGGGTAAAATCCATACACTCATTGTAGATCCACCTTTGTTCAAAGAATGTCACATGACATATCGGCAAAATGACATGCTCATCCCTAAATAATATTCATCCTCTGAAGCATCTCATAGTTCATCTATACCTACATCCAAGTTACCTAATGATGAATCATTCGACACCTTGTGATGCATTTTCTTTCACCGGAGGAGTATCAACTCCTTGCCCTTAATGCTCTACCCACACCCAATCAACTTCATAGGCCCAAAAAAATCCTATATATCAAGCTAACATCGAGGATATCATTTCCTTTGGTATACCTTATCGAAATCCAATCTCATCTATGGAGGCATCAATTAACCTTACTCTCACATCGACATTAACCCTGTTGGTGTTCGTTTTGAGATCACTCCTTTGATTTAAATATGCATTCACAAAATTTCATCTCCTTTCCATTAGAAATTTTAAATACACATGTCTAGATGATGAAACCATGTTAAACCTAGAAAAAATCACATGTTTGATTGTATATCCGGTGTAAATCCTCTTTCTCAGTCGAGGAAATCGAGAACCCTACCATTTCAAAGAATGCATTATCGAATGGTTATGTTAATCCTTGTAAACTCATCATGTATGTCATTCCTTTGATATTCAATTTAAATTGTAATTTTTTCTCCGATACCCGAAGATACATGGCATGATTTAATTCGTTGCACTTTCTAGGTTATAATTACACAATTACACAAGTTACTTAATCAATGTAAAGTGCAGGGCAAATTTTGAATCGATGGAAAATTATAATAAATATTCAAGTTATTCATTACAAAGTATGAATAAAACCCTTCTCAATAAAGGGAACACATGTTTAAATATGATTGGAGTGGGGAAACAGAGTATCGAGTGCACTTTTGCATCAAAGGCCCAATATAATACAAAGTGAAATTGTATCTTTGAGGCTCGATAGAGGACATGTCTAAGTATTTAAATCAAGGTTAATGGGTGGGTGTTCAAGTCAAACTGTTAATTTTTCACCCATTCGATAAAACATGCAAAAGTGTAAATAAACCCTACAGCTCCGCCATGTCTTGGATCAAGCCACATGGACGATTCAAATTTAAAAGCATGAAAAGATTGAAGGTCTAAGATTTATAAGAGTTAATGGCTACCACCATAAATGCATGTATATCAGACTTGGGTATGTAATTTTAAAAATATTTTTATTGTTTCTAGCTTCTAATTTACACATGATAAATTTGGATGCCCTAGTAGTGCTAATTTGTGAAAGAGTGAAGAAAAACCAAGCTGTGAGATGATGAAATTGAGCCAAGGAAATTAAAGTCATAGAAGCAAGGGAGAATTCACAAATTTTTCACAAATAATGGGTAAGTTATTTCATTTGTATTCTTACTACTTAATTTATGATTTGGAGGAATTAAAAGGATAAATTAAGGCATATAGAATGAAGCCTATGGCATCAGGATTTCACGTTGCCTCAATATTCCCAGTTATTTGGAAAAATTACATATGAAAATGTTTTAAGTGCTGATTTGGATAAATTTTTGTGAAGGACTTGTGATCCCAATAAAATTGAATTCATGGCAGCCATTAAGGCTAGACACATTTCCCTAGTTTCGCTTTCCCTTCCTCTTTGCATTTTCCTACGCTAGTAAGAATCTGTGTTGAAAAATATGATCCGGAAGGAGGGAAGTCTTAGATGGAAGTGGTGAAGGAGTATTGACCTTAACACCCAAAGCATTTAGATTAATGTTATGGTTTTCAAAATTGTGAGACCAATAACCATAAGCATAGAATCAACCCTTAAAGATTATGAGGCCAAAAATAAAGACTATGCTAGAATCATGAATACTAAATGGTTGTTGACAGATAGAAAGGCTACCATAAGAATTCCTAAGAATTTGGTTAGATCACAATTCATGGAGGAAGTGGAAGACATAATTGTGTTATTGAGTAGAATGGTTGGCATGGACGAGGATTACAAATTCAAAGAATGGATGTGTCCATATATATGGGTTATCTTGGAGAATAAAGGAAGTATTTTTTGGGAAACACTCATAGCTACATCAATCCACACACAACTCTTTGAATTAGCCACAAAAATCAACATGGATGTCACTACTGATCTTGAGTTCTATATGATGTCATACTTCATCTACAATATTAGGTCATAAGCTTTTCCCTGGCCTCCCACAAAAGGAATGCTTCAAAGATAGTAGAGTATATGAGGTTTATCCCTACTATGTTTGAACAACTGGAAAGGAAATGTGAGGCAAGTAAATGATGCATTTTTTGCACCTGTAATATGTATTTTCAAACCTAAATGGGAGTAGTATAGAATATCTTGAAGAGGCTAGGAATGCAATACTAGAGTATGGTTTCTTCTTTATTCAGCACAAGTTTTTCACTTATATTAGAGCTAGTGGATTTGATGGGAAACCATGTAAATTTCCTAGATATGTAGATGAAAAGTGGGCCCTATATGTGATTTTCAAGGCAATTAGCACTAGTGCAAAAATTAATTACAGGAAAGCATAAGACCAATATTAAATTTCCTATTAGGATTGGGAGGTATTCCTGCCCCCTCAAAAAAAATCTAGATTACTAGAAGAAGAGATGGAAAGATTTGAAATGGAAAAATTTGAACCAAGGTCCCAATATGACATCAGATGGGTTGTTAGCTCAGCTTTGGGGAGTTCATATGAACATGAACCTCATTTTGAAGATTATTGGATGAACTGCAGAGATGAAGAAGAGGTAAACTTAGGATTTCTCAAGGATGACTCTTAGGAAGATTATTGACTTCAAGATTGTTGTAGTACCTCAAGGAGTAGAAGATGATCAACAAATAGTGAGTCAATATTATATTGACCATAAGATTGAGGCACAACTAATTCTCCCATAGTTTGGGATGAGGAAGAATTAGAACAATCCATATGAAAGAATAGCCAATGTGATGAGATGGACCTTGACTTGGTTATAAGGAAAAGGTATGGATTTTCCATACAAAATACAAAGGTATTAAATGAGTTCAGATATTTGGGAATTTTGAAGGAGGATATTCCCCTTTAAAGGAAGGAGATGATAAGATTGATCCATTAGGAGGAAGAGCTCCTCAATTTCCCACCAAGAAACCCACTTAGGCATCATTGATGAGTGGAATGCTGCTACCAGTGGGACTGGAACTTCTATGTCTTCTTTGAAAAAAAAAGAAGAAAAATTTTGAAATCCATGCAGAATGCCCTATCACTCAGGAAGTGCCTATACAAGCTAAGGGGATAGGTATAACCAAAATGAGAACTCCCATAGTAATATTTTCAGGGTCATCTAGTACAAAGAAAGAAGATGAGAGGATCTATGGAAAGTATTGACCCAATACTTAAAGTACAAAGTGCCAAAGAAAGGGAGGCACCTAACCTTAGATGTTTTGAGAGAGTTACAAAGAAAGAAAAGGTAATATCACCATTGGTAGGGGATGTTGGTAGTCAGGTAAAGGAAAGTGGTCATGAACTAAAAAACTAAAAGTAAAGAGCCGAAATCATTACTCAGTCCCACTCACCAAGGATCAAGAGAAATTGGTTGCCACATTTGCAGAACAAGAAGTGCCATCACAAAATCAAGGAGAAATTCAAGTTGATCCACTGTATAGCTAGAGATTAGCTAACTACAGTTTTGATTCCAAAGGGAATAGTGAAAAATTGGCTCAAGAACAAATGACTCATAGTATTCCCATGCCTAATCATCCTAGTAGTATTATGATAGAAAAAAGGGGCTAGAGGAATCTAAGTGCAATGCAATTTAAGGGTTAGATTTACCTCAATATAGTCAATCACATGAACAAGTGAGAAGTCCAATTGAAGTAATAGACACAAATGTACTTAGGAAGTGCCCTACTTGAACCTTTTGATGTAATAATTGAAAAATATATGGTAAAAGGTGAGAGTGTTTCTCAGGTAGATGAACAAATGAAGGAATTTTCCCAACCATCAATTTTGAAGTAGAGGTTCAAGTGCAAAAGGTCCATACTGAAAGTTCAACAATTATAGGAGCAGATGAATCAATGATTCAAGGACTTGCAAGTGGAGCATCTACAGAGAACATTGTCTCTACTAAGGGTCACTCTAAAAAAGGAAGAAAATATTATTATAAGGGTGATGAGTCACTTCAGGGTACAGATCTTGCTAAGGAAGTTATGGTGGAGACCATAGAAGAGGCCACTAAAATAGTGGAGACCAGTGAAAAAAAATGTGCAAATTGATGACAAGGGTCAAAAATCAATTGATGGGTCCTAGTCTACAAAACAACAAGAAGAAGAATTGCTAAAGCAACAACATCTCACCAATGTGCCAACTCAGGAAGATATCTTTACTAAACATCAAGTCTCTAAAGGAGGAAGATAATACAAAGAAAGAGGAATTATCCAAGGTGGAAATTCCAATTAGAGAAACCCCAAGAGAAACTACAAAATGATTGTTACTCAATAGAAGATAAAGACAAGGGAAAACACTAGTTGATAGTATGACTCAAGAAATAACTAGCCAATCCCAAATTCAAGGGAAGGAAAAGGAGAAATTGGAAATAGTAATAATGCATGATGAATCTAAAGAGCCAACATTAGAAGTGGAAAAGATGCAAGAAGAAATACCATTATTGCAAAATCCTCAAGAAGCATCTAAACAGTTGGTATTTTTCTCTGAGAAGCCCTCATCCTACATCACAAGGAGAAAAAGTGGGAAACACTCTCACAACTAGTTGGTTGGGAGGACTACTTTCAGATGTGGAAAAATAATTTGTTCCTAGAAGAGGTTATAGACATCACAAGTATAGATTTCCCAAAGCCCAAAAAACCCTCAAAAAGGAAAAAATCCTTACTAAGACCCATGTAGACCAACAAGGGTTCAGAACTCTGGAGATTGCAACCCCCACCAAGGTAAATCAAAGGATGAAATCACAATGAGTGATTATGATGTTCAACACATTCATTTGGGGAAACCTACTAGAGAAACATTAAAAAAAGATATCACAGTAGTTGTTGAGGGTTTTGTTACATAAAGTTGATGATGATAAGGTGTCTAAAGGATATTAAAAGAACAAGTTAGAACATTATCCTCATACATATAGAAATGGGTACAACCTGTAGATGAAGGGAAAGAAGTTATTACCAAGTATAACACCTTAGATTCTAGAAGAGGCTGACAGGGCTAGAGAAATGGCTAATGTTGTGGATAAATGGAAAGAGGAGTTGATTGAAAGAGGAAATAAGATTATTGAAGAGGTAGTAGAATGTTATAAACAATTGACCAAATTGTCCAATGATGCAAGTGACCAACTTAACAAATGTGGAGATGAATTGTACTATTGGGAAGGAATTCTTCCTAAAATGGAAGCACTAGTTCAACTAGATGATCAATTAGTGGAAGATGAATAGATTATTCCCTATTGAAGAAAGGGGAATACAACATACTTATGAAGGAGCTATCAAATTAAGGGTGAAAACTCTCAAGCAGATTGATGAAATTATTTGTTTAGAAAGAGAAAAGATAGTAGAGCACATAGATAGTCTTGATGAGTGGTTAGGAAAACTTGTGATAGAGAAAAAAATTCACCTATGGTGATTGGGGCATTGAGAATCTGGTACAATCCTTTGATCAAAATGTTAATGGAAAACCTGATGCAATGAATCCAATGTTTAGTTATGATATTGTCTAGAAGTTTGTTGGTTTGGAGCAACACATGACCAAGTTGTCAAAGAAAATAAGAAAAAGTAATGTTGCAAGGCCAAAATTTGAAGGAATACTTAGAGAGAAAGCATTGATATTCATGTTCTAGGTCAGGATTGATGAAGATGACATTATCCAAATATTTCAAAGGTTTGATGCATACAATGGAAAGATTATCAGAAACACAATAGAACAATGTCAAGGAACTTGAAGCCAGCCCTAGTATACCATGAGCAAGCTTATGCTTATCTTTTCTAAAAAAATTTCTTTTTTCAATTGATACTTTCATATCATTGAAATTGAATATTGTTTTAAATTGGGTTTTCAATTATGTATGTAATGTGGAACAATATAGTAGGATTTCATTTATTTTAATAGAATTATATATCTATTATTAACATGAAATTCATTATAACATCTTGAATCTTTTGCATTTGAAAATGAAAGAAAAATGGGGTTCTATAGGGGCCCCATGACCCTAGAAAAAGTTTACATACATTCTTGACATTATACCAAAAAAGGACTAAGGAAAAGATACCTAGTCTTCTACTATTAAGAAATCCTCCTGAAAGAAGGAACTTTCTTTAAAAACCTATTCTTCCTAGGTACAAATTCTTCTATCCCAATTTCCATCTACACAAATAAAATGTCCCCTACCAAACCATGAGACATTCCCAGAGCCATGAGATCATCAACATTTTCCCTAGGACCATCCAACATGCCAATCAAGCTCCACCTTCTTCTCGTAAGAAGAAACCCACCCTGAGATCCAAACCACCCTTGGAAAGTGATTTCTTCCCTGATGCTTTGAAGGTAGAGGTGGAATGGGAATGTTTTTATAGTTGGGAGTGCAATCATGGTGGTTTTGGAGTAGATTGAGAGGAGGTTTGGAGCTAGACTCACCCCTACATTTCTTCATGAAAAAGATGATGCCCCCAGGAGGTTGTGAAGGCATAGATTTTGTTGGTTTCTTCTCAACATAGAAACACATTTTCTATCTCTGGAAAGTCAGTTCTATGAAAAAGAAGGCACAGTGTCTATAGAAACCCCTTCACAAGCACATAAGATTTGAAGGAATCTCCTTCACAAGTGAATTCTTCATTACAAATGAAAGGGCATGTGTTATCAACTACACCCTTCACAGTGGGCCTACTCTTGAGCCAAACTGCTTCAACACCTCAGGATTCTTCTTGATGCTCCCACCTGAAAAGATGAAAATACATCATTTGGAAAATTAGAAAAGATGGGACTAATCCTGATTAGTCTTTGAATCAGTGCCACTCAAACAACTTGAGTTATCAATGGCCCATCATAGTCCTTCTAGGTCTACAATTCCAAATAGCATTCTTATGAATGCTTCATCTATGGGCCCGATAAATCAAAAATTGAGTTTAGATCCTCGAGAGGAAAGTTCTTTCAAATTAGATGCTAATGTTACTCCCACCATATTGAAACAAATAATTTCACTAAGCTTCTTGCACTTAAAATAAGGGATGTGAATTTGTAGAAGAAATGGTGGGAATTTATAGTAAAGAAAGAGTTGGTGAGTTGAGCTGAGAAAAATCATGGTGAGTTGATTGCTGAGATTGTCTATGATATCCACATGAAGGAGATAAGTGTGAAAAAATGATATCATAAAAAGGAGGTAATTGGCTTGATGTAACACAACACATGTGGAAACACTCACTCAGAAAGATATGACAATGATTGTGTGTGTTTGAGGTAGATTCCCAAAAGGTGGGAATGATTAACATCAAATCAAACTATTTGGGGGCACTCAAAAAATCATTTAAAAGGTTTCCAACTTACCCAAAATAGAAATGACCAAGTTGGTGATGTCAAATAAATGACATAAGCATCCCATTCATCATAAGGGAATGAAACATACACCTAGAAACATTTGTAAAGATTTCTCCACATGGCACATGAAGGGAATAAGATATTTTCAAAGTGATAGAATCAGATATCTATCCTTAGGAATATTCCTTGAAAGGATTCAAAAGTTTTGGGGGAAAAATCAAAAAAAGGAAAATCAAAGATTGTATAGATATGAGAGACATGTTCTCATATCAAGGGGGTAAATTTTTCTAAATTTTTAAAATAAACAACATAAAATGATAAGAATTCTTGAAAAACTTGAATCAAATTGAGATACATGTGTTTTGTTTCACCTTTCAAATCTTCTTATGTCAAGATGGTTGCAAGTGTACAACCATTGACAAGAATTGAGATCATAGGTTTTATTTTCCCTTGCTGAGAAATCTAAAAATCTTGAGATAAACTGTGTATGTTCATGAGCATTGTTATCTTTGTTTCTTGGTGATATACTTTAAATGAATCATTTGTATGTCATGTTGCAATCTTATGTTGATAATTCCTTTGAATTACACTAGATCTTGTCCTTGTGGTGGTGTTGTGGCAACTACAATCATGTTGTGAGAAGAGATTTCCTTTCATAGTGTGATAAACAATTTAAATTCATAATGCATCCATTTTGTTGAGAGGATTTTTGTAAGTCTTTGAGTGAATCTTGGGCGTAATGGATCAAGAATTGTCAATATTTTATTGAGAGGTTAACATGAGATTTTGTGTTTTAATTTCTTAAATATTGTGTGAAATCATGTATTCTTGGGCTTCCATGAGTGCATATCTTCTAGTTAAAGGGTTGATTACTTGGTTGTTTGATGTGTTCTTTTTCCTTGAGAAATTTTTATGACATGTTAAAGTTTGTTGAGAATTTTGTATAATCAACTTTATCCTACTTTAATCTCCCACTCCTACACAAATACAATCCTACAATTGTTAAATCCTTTCTGAACCACTTTTGTTTTCTCTGTCTATGAACATTTGCTAAGGAATTTACCATTTTACCTTTCCCTTCTTCATAAATATGTAAATAGACCAAAATTTCCACTATCTAGAGTAAATTTGAGTCCTACTTGAGTGACATTTTCATTATTTAGTGTGACAACTTGTGAGAGTTAAGTAGTGCATACATTGACCATGTTCATTCAAGGAATGATCTCCAAATTTCAAAGAGAAGGCCAAGAAATTGTGATTCCACCTATCTTTCTTACAAATTTAGGTTACAAAATGGGTTCTCTCACCCTGGTTAAAGGCAGGACCTAAAGTAGTAGGGAAGGTCATCCCATTTATATATGTCACTCAACCCCTCAATGCCCGGTTCTAAATAAGTTTTTCTAACATCTTCCATCTGCAAAATGACAAGTTTTTCCATACTTAGAGCATCCCACTTCAAGTGTTGATTTCCTAGCCAAAGGAGGTGTAAATTTGGGTACTAACATGCTTTCTTACATTGTTTCGAGGGTTTATTCCTAAATTGATTAAAATACATGTCTTCGGTGATGATTAATATGTGTTTGATTTAAATACACATCTGGAACCCAATCCTTTATTGATATTTTCTAAAATAGAGCTGATTTAACTTTTTTTCTATATATTTTCCTATAAGCAAGCTTTCCATTAAATTTGATTTCGTTGGGAGAATCTTGATAAATATTATGAAAATTTGTAAACATTTGTTCATTTGCGTGTAAATTTATCATCCAGTAAGTGATTTCAAGTAATCAACACATCTAAGGTGTAAAACCTTAGTGGTGGCTCCATCTTCTGTGAGAATTCTAGTAAGAACTAGTGCAAAATATCTAAATCTTGGTTGATTTACTTGACAATTTTGTAAATTTGGAAGGAAGAAGATCCTTATTTAAATTCAAATCCTACTGAACATTGTTCCTAGAGTTGGGAAAGACTAATCAAGGAAAAAAAAGTCTAGAAAGCCTTGGGTGATCAAAGGTTTGAAGAAAAATTTGTACCTATTGTTGAAAGTGATCAACCTTTAGTGGAAGATTATTCTAATACTTCATATGGTTCTAGATCAGTAGTCTTAAAAAATTTATATACTCCAGCTTAGGAGGGTCCTTCATTTACAAGTGATCAGGGTATTCTTCAATTCCCTCCTTTATTGATTAGAAGTAATAGAATATTTTTGAGAAAAAATCATTAAAGGATCATTACTTTGAAGATCACACTCCATTTCCTCAAAGACCTCTAGTTCCCCATCATTTTAATCCTCTTATTAAACACCTCCTCAAAACAATATGGCCCAACCTCCTCCTAGACCTCATTTTTTTGTGAATGTATACAACCCTATAAATTTCCATGGAATGATAGGTTATCCAAATGTAGTCCCACATGAATTCAGAAATAGGTTGTCCAAATTTTAGGAAATAATTCCATTAGTGGAGACCAACATCTCAAGATTTTTCATAATACTATGGAAGATTTTGAGATTGAGCACGAGGATGTATATGTGAAGTTATTTATACATACTCTAGAAGAGGATGTCAAGGATTAGTATAAATCATTTCCTGATAACTCTATTGACTCTTGGTCATAAATGAAGAATGCATTCAAATCTCAATATGGTGATAAAACTGACCCCAGGTTCCTTCTCACTAAATTTGAGAATATAAAGAAAAACCCTAATGAGCATGTCAAGATTTTAACACCATATTTAATAAGACCTTGACCAAACGATTCCTGTAAACTTGAGGCCAAGTGATGAATCCTGCCTAATTAAATATTTGATGCCTTTGACAAGAAAGAAACATATTATTTGAGGGACAAAACCCTAGAACCTTGAGGCAAGATTTCTCTATGGTAGTAAAATTGATAATAATATTAAGATAGAAGGAAAAGCTTTTAATAGGGAGGGTGTCAAGTTAATAAATCCTGAGAAAGCCTCAGGAAAGCTAAGGATTAGATCTGGAAGAGGTGGTCAAGACCCTAGTAGGGGAAATAAAGGAAATATCATACAAGATTTCCAGGAAAGAGAATGGTTTAGCTTCAAATCCTCAACCTTAGCACCAACCCATGGAAAAAAAATTTGGGGATCATCCTAGTAAGGGTGATCAAAGCATATGATAGAGGAAAGGACCTATGGGGTTAGGGAAAACAAAAAACCCCTAGAGAAAATAAGTTAGTCCCTGATCCATTGACTGTTAGAGTGTCATTAGTAGAAGAGGATCATGTCATTGAATGGTGTGACAAATTTTTTCTACCACATTCCCATGTGACCCTAGTGTAGAAGAAGAAGAGGTTGATGATGAGGCTACCTTTGGTGATGTATGTATGTTTGAATGTGTTGACTATCCACCATAAGGAGCTACTTCCAATGAGTTGTTAAGTGCCAAGACTATGGATTCTTTTTGGGACTGTGTAAGTTGGGTATCTTCTTCCCCTCTACTAGTTATGTTGATATAGATATGGTTCAAGAATTTGAATTACCTAACCATGAATTTGAGTATTTGAGGATTTAATGATAAAAAATATGATGGTGGTGTACCCTCTGAAGAGGATAGGAAGCTTCTGATGAATACATAGTAGCACAAGAAAAGGAATACAATTTATAAAATAGGATGGTCAAAGGACCAAGGCCACAACCCAAACCAAAGGTACCTATCCTAACTAACATCCCCAAGAATGGCCAAAAGAAAATATCAACCAAAAAATCCCTAGTTATTCCTAATAAGCCAAGTGCCCCTACTAATGCTCAAGTAATAAAGGACCTCATCCCACCAGAAAAGGAAATCACTTTTCCCCCTAGTACCAATTTTCCTAAGTACACCCCCTATGATATGGCTCAAATTTTGAGCCAGATCAAATTTACTATGCCTATTATTGAGTTTCTCAGGATCCCTGAGCACAGAAGGAGAGCATTTGAGTACTTAGGATTCAAGGAGGAAGTAGTTTTCCACAAATAAATATGTCAACAATGTGGATGTTCCACCTATTATTGTTGAGATAGAAGTGCCTCAAGAACTAGAAAGCATGGGGAATCCCAAAAGTATATTTAGGAACTTCTTTAGTTAATCCTAGTTGGATGTAGACCCATTTTTACCACATTGATCATTAAGGATAGACTAGTCCATAATTATATGTTTGATTTAGGAGCCTCATGCAACATAATGCCACTAGAGGTTATGAATGAGTTGGACATAAAGGTGACAATATATTTTGGAAAATGCCATGCCATGGATTCAAGGGAAGTTCAATTATTAGATATGTGAAAGGTTTGGTTGTGCAATTAGCTATTTATCCTAGTAAATACTTGACCATGAATGTGGTCATTGTTGATTTCCTGCTAAATGGGGCATGTTGTTATCTAGAAAGTGGGCTGCAAGTGTGGGAGGTAGTGTTCAAATGGATATGTCCTATGCTACTATACCCTGGAGGGAAACTTGGTGAAATTACATGGTGAGAAGAAGATGTTACATTTGATTGAAGATCCAAACAATGCTTCCTATGAAGTGTTATTTGTTGATGTGGATGTAGATAACTTTTGTGGGGTATGCATACTTTGAGGACCATAGTATAAAGGATAGTATAAAATTGGAAAGTGTTGGTGCCCTTGGGTTATGATGTTTGATGGAGCATGTTCTAAAATAGGCAATGGGGCTAGAGTGGTGCTCATTTCCCTAGACAAAGAAACATTTAATTTTTCATTCAAATTAAAATTTGAGTGCACCAACAACATTCATAAGTATGAAGCATTGCTCTTGGGTCTAAGAATTACATGGAAATATGGGATCAAAGATATTGTTGTCAAATGGAAATTTGAATTGGTAGTGAAGCAAGTTAGGAAGTTGTATGCAACAAAGAATCAAAGAATGAAACAATACAAGCATGCAGTATGAAACTTTATTGAAATGTTTGAGTCCTTAAAAATTTTATACCATGAAATATCTTATAATGCACAAAATGATTGTTGTTCTTGCATCCAATTTGATAATTACATGCTTTCCCTTATTATAGCTATGATGTTGAGATAGTTGTAGACTATTTATTCCTAATAATTTCAAATACTGGAAAGTATTTGAGGATGATGCTCAGATACGAAGGTTCATGAAAAATGAAGGTGAATTTACAAATTAGTACATGGATCTTGAGCCAATGGTTTTAGTTTTTGATGGAAAAGAAACTTTGTTTGGAAAGACATAATTCAATTGAAGATCAATACAATTCCTAGAGGGTTAGTTTCCCTTGAATCTAATTTTGATAATGTATAAAGAGTAATAAGCATTCCCATATCTACTTCAAGATAAGTTGAAGAATACAACTTAGGAACCCTGCAAAAACCTGAAGGTCTAGTTGGGATGTAATCTGAGAAAGAAGAGAAGTAAGCTTATGTAAATTTGTTGACAAAATACCAAGATTGTTTGACATGGTCTTATTTAGAGTTGAAGGCTTATAGAGAGGACTTGTTCCAACATGAAATACCTTTGGAGCCTCATACTAAGACATTTAGAAAAAATAAATGCCCATTAACCTCTTCTCTCACTCAAGATGCAAGAAGAGTTGAAAAACTAAGAGAGGGAGGAATAATACAACCCACCAAGATATTCTTCATGGGTGGCTAATCTAGTACTAGTGAGAAAGAAAATGGAGACATAAGACTTTGTGTAGATTTTAGGAATCTAAAAAAGGATTCAATTAAAGATAATTATCCATTTCCCAATATGGACAATATGTTGCAATTAGTTACTGGATCTTGAATTTCTCTCAACATTGGATGGATTCTCAAGGTACAATCAGGTGGTTGTGAAGCAATATAAAAGATTTAAAACTACCTTTACCACCCCTTGGGAACATATGTGTATGTTAGGATGTCATTTGGGCTAATGAATGCTGGAGATACTTTTCAAAGGGCCATGGATGTGGCATTCTCAGGTTTCATAAATGATTTCATAGCTGTGTACCAAGATGATGTGACTATATTTTCTAGAAAAAGAGGTGACCACTTGGGGCATGTAGAGAAAATGTTAATTAGATGTAGGGAATATGGATTTCATTGAATCCCAAGAAATGTCACTTTGGTGTTCAAAAAGCAAAATTATTGGGACATATAGTATCCAAAGAAGGGGTCATGATAGATCCTGAGAGAGTGGAAGAAATTAGTAAGGTTCTATCCTAAATCAAAAAGGGAATTGGTATTTTTCCAGTTAGATAAACTTTATTAGGAGGTTCATTTCCAACTTTTTTGAGATAACCATCCCTATAACAAATATGTTGAAAAAGGACCAAGTCATTAAGTGGGAAGGAGTTTTCAAGATTTCACTAGAATAAAGGAAGCATTGAAAAATGCCCCAAGTATTGGAAAGTCTTGACTATAAGAAAGATTTTCAAATATTTTATTTTTCATCAGAAAATACCATTGCATCTATATTATTGCAGAAAGATGAAGAAGGAAATGAAAAGGCCCATTTCTTTTTTTAGCAAAGCCCTACTGTAAGTCTTGAGTTGAAATACACTATCATGGAAAAAAAGGATTTTCTTTAGTAAGAGCTACTAAAATTTTTAGGCCTTATATTTTGAGTTCAAATATTATAGCCTATGTTCCACACAATGGTCAAGGATATATTATCGAGATGGAAATATCTAGTAAGAGATGTCGTTAGGTAAACAAGCTCTAGGAGTATGATATGGATATTCAAACTACTAAGTTGGTTAGAGGCTTGGGCCTAGAAAAAATGATGGCAGAAATTAATCTACAAGTAATGGAAATCAATGCAATTGAGGAGGGAAGTTTGGACCTCTAGGAAAAATGACCAATTCCATTTGGTATAAAGATGTAATATATTACCTGAAGAATTTTGAGTGTCCAGGGCATCTAGATAAGAATCAAAGAAGGACACTTAAGTTGACTTCCAGAAATATGTTATGAATGATTATGGGTTGGCTTGGAAAAACCCAAGGAATTTTGTTAAGGTGTATCATAGAGGAAGAGGCCCCAATATTATTACAGAGTTCCATGGAGGAGTGTGTGGGGCCATTTTTCTAGAAGAGTGACTGCTCATAAAATTTTGAGAGCAGGATATTGGTGGCCCACAATATTCAAAGATGCAACAATATTAGTTAGAAAATGTGAAAGTTTCCAAAGATTCTCTGGGAGGTTGAAAGCCTCAAGGGCCTTTCCTTACTAACCAATATCAATTAAATCCCCTTTCAAGCAATGGGGTTGGACTTTATTGGAGAAATTTAAATTCCTCAAGTGTAGGACACAGATGGATATTAGTAGCTACAAATTATTTTACTAAGTGGGTTGAATCCATCCTACCAAGAAAGCAACTCATCAAGTAGTTATGGACTTCATTTTGAATAATATCATCTGTAGATTTGGGGTGCTATGCAAAGATAGTTGTTGATAATGCCATGAGATTTAGAGAAAAAATTTAGTGGCTATGTGCCAAGAATATGGTATCAACTTGAATTATGATTCTAATTAAACCCTTAAGGAATGGTCAAGATGAATCTAGAAACAAGAATTTTCTCAAAATACTCAGAAGGACATTAGAAATTAACAAGAGAAAATGGGGTGAACAACTCAAGTTTTCTCTATGGGAAGACAGAGTTACTACCAAACGAGCCACTAGAAAAGTTCATTTTGAATTAGTTTATGGTGTCAAGCTCTTTTACCCCTGCATATGTAATTATCATCCTATAAATTTATGCAAAAACTTGAGGATGAAGGAGAAATAAACCCTTATGAGGAAAAATTAATCAAATATTGGAGTTGGATGAAGAAAGAAGGGAATCCCATTAGAAGCACCTAAAATTTAGAGAAAGAACTTAAGAATATATTTGATAAAAAGGTGACTCAAGAGCATTCAATGTTGGAGATTTGGTTTTATTGTGGGATAGTAGGCATGAGGATAAGGGAAAACATGGAAATTTTGATGCCTTGTGGATGGGACCATACTCAATTGATATCAGAATTGGTGAACACACCTTTTCTTGAAATATCTAGAAGGATATTTATTGGAATTTCTTTCAATAGTAGACATCTCAAGCACTTCCTGGACTAAGCCCACATGGTTAGGTATGAATTTTTGTATAGTGTACGATTTTTATTGTTGGTCTAAAATGACTAGTTGTCTTTGTATCTTGTTTTTTTGTTGTGGATATTCTCATGAGGCCAAATGTGTGTTACGAATGACTTTATTTCCCAATGGATTAAGGCACATGGTATATGTGTGGATTTTTTTGTTTGGTTCTAATGGAACCCTTAAGGGGTACCCATCCCTGAGTCATAGCTAATGTTGGTGCTTATTTTAACCTCTCTTATTTGATTTAAATATTTTAACAAACCGCTACACCAAAACCTCAAGGCTTAGTGAAATCCAAACATGAGGATCATAACATCCCACCATCGTAGCTCGGACCCATGATTTGTGCCCCATAAGCGGGAACCCTACCCTATATGAGTTTGAGTGAAATCGCAATCGATAAATCCTCGTGTTGTGACTTTAACTTGGGTGGTCACTCTATTACCAAATGTAACAAAGCTATCAAAAAATCCTTGAGGTGTTAGTGAAATCCGTGAGTATCATAACAAATATGCCTTCAAAAATTTTCATGTCCTATCCATTAAAACTCTAAAATACACATGTCCGAGATGATGAACCCATGTTAAACCCAGAAAAAACCCCATGTTTGATTGTAAATCTAGTGTAAATCCTATTTTTCAATCGTGAAAATTATAACCATACCAATTCATGAAGTAATGAGAATCCATGGTTCAATGATTGTGTTAATTGTAAACTCATCATGTATGTCATTCCTTTGATCTTCAGTTTAAATTGCACTTTTTCCTCTGATTCCCAAAGATATGTGGTATGATTTAATTGGTTGAAATGTGTTAGGTATTGTATTTACACAATTACACAAGGGCCTTAATTAATGCAAAGTGACAAACTCTAAAGCCCGATGGAATATTCTAAGGAATATTCAATTTATTCAAGTAAAGTCAAATAATACCCCATTCATCGGGAACATGTTTGTTTAAAAACGATTGGATTGGGGAAACATAAGATCGATGCACTTTTACATCAAAGGCTTAATATAATACAAAGTGTAATCTTATCTCTTAAAAGCACGATTTAAAACATGTGTCAAGTTATTTCAATCAAGTTCAATGGACGGGTGTTTGGTTCAAACTTGTAGATTTCCACACCCATTTGAAAAACATGCAAAAGTGCAAATAACTCCCCATGGCCCCGCCATGTCTTAGATTAAGCTACATGGACGGTTCAAATTGAAAATGATGAATAGATCGAAGGTCTAGGATTTAAAATCATTCATGGATACCATCATAAATGCATGTATATGGACTTGGGTTTGAAATTTTAAAAGGTTTTTGATCGCTTCTAGATTCTAATTTGAAGATGAGAAATTTGGATGCCCTAGTAGTGCTAATTTATGAAAGAGTGAAGAAAATTTGACTATGAGGTGGTGACATTGAGCCAGAGAACTCAAAGTTATGGAAGCAAGGGAGAATTTCAAAATTTCCATGAGGAACATGTAAGTTCTTTCATTAAGTTTGTATTCTTACTACTTGATTTATTATTTGCAAGGAATTAAGAGGATAAATTAAAGGCATATAGAATGAATCCCATGGTGTCGAATTTCACATTTCCTCTCAATATTACGAGTCTTTTGGAAAAAATCACAGACACAAATTTTTTAAATGTCGATTTAGATGATTTTTGTAAAGGTTCGTGATCCCCATAAAATTGAATTCATCGTAGCCATTGAGGATAGCAATATTTCCCTATCTTCTACTTTCCCTCCCTCTGTGCATATTCCTAAGTTGGTAAGAATCTATGTTGAAAACGATGACATGGAAAAAAGGGAAGTCTTGGATGGAAGTGGTGAAGGAGTGTTAACCCTAACACCCAAAGAATTTATATTAATGTTAGGGCTACCAAAAATTGTGAGACCAGTAACCATAAGCATAAAATCATCCCTTAAAGATTATGAGGCCAAAAAGAAATACTATGCCATAATCATGAATACTAAATGGTTGTTGACATATAGAAAGGCTACCACAAGAATTCCTAAGAAGTTGGTCAGATCACAATTCATGGAGGAAGTGGAAGACATAATTATGTTATTGAGTAGAATTTAGAATGGCATGAGAATTACAAATTAAAAGAATGGATGTGTATATATATATATATATATATATATATGGGTTATCTTGGAGAATAAAGGAAGTATTTGTTAGGAAACAGTCATAGCTACATCAATCCACACACAAATTTTTGAATTAGATACAAAAATCAAACAAATGTCACTTATGATCTTGATTTTTATATGATGTCATACTTAATCTACAATCGTCTACAATAAGATTTTCCCAAGCCTCATAATCTATAGTAGAGTATATGAGGTTTATTCCCAACTATGTTTGAACAACTGAATATGAAATGTGAGGTAAGTAAATGATGCATTTTTACGTACCTATAATATGTATTTTCAAACCTGAATGGGAGTAGTACAGAATATTTGAAGAGGCTAGGAATGCAATACTAGAGTATGGTTTCTTCTTTATTTAGCACACATTTTTCACTTATAATAGAGCTAGTGGATTTGATGGGAAGCCATGTAAATTTCTTAGATATGTAATTGACAAGTGGGCCCTATGTGAGATTTCAAGGAAATTAGCACCAGTGCACAAATTAATTGTAGGAAATAATAAGACCAAAATTAAATTTTCTATCAGGATTGGGAGGTATTCCTACCCCTCCATTGCAAAAGATAGATTTCTGGAAGTAAAGATGGAAAGATTTGAAATGGAAAATTGAACCAAGGTTCCAATATGACATCAAATGTGTTGGGTAAGTGCACCAAGTTGGGGGACAATTAAGTGGACATCAAATCCTGAATTTTACATTAAAAACAGCAAAACATCAAATTTAGTCTTCCGCGGACTTGAACCATGCCGAAAAGTAAAAACTATGTCATAAAAATGGTACCATTGCGTAGGGGAGACTATTAGCTTTGTAGAAATACTGATTTTAAAGTGAATAGAAGAGGATAAATATCATTTTATAATTTTTTACTAATAGTAGGTCTTTAAGACACTTTTTCCCGTGAATGTTTATGTCTACGTTTAAGACTGCAATTTTTTTCACTTATCAGAATGTGATAAAACTTATACCATCCCAACCATGGTGAAATTATATACATGTTCAAAAAAAAATTTATTTGATTTCAATATTTTTTGATGAAGTTATGGCGGGCAAACGGAAAGTGCTCTGTTTTCTTTATGTTTTCATACCACTTTCACGGAAAAAATCATAAAAAATAAAATATTACTCAAAAAAATACAAAATAAAATCCATCCCAAGATAGATAGTGGCATATAACTTCTCACTAAAGGAAAAAAATATATATCAATTTTTGGTCATCCAAATTGTGGGCAAACGGACTATAATCTTATTGGCGTTTTTCAAAAAAATACCAAGTCATTGAATTTTAAGGGTTTAATATAGCTAATCCTGTCCATTTTTTACAAAAATTAGTATTTTAGAAACTAGATTCGGATGATACGATTCATATTACTATAATTTTGTCTAATTTTGAGTGTATCTATTTCTAATAATCCCTACAAGTTGATATTATGTTGTTATTTGCAATATGATGTCCACGGATGACCCTATATTTGTCCATCAACTTCTTGCACTTACCCTATTGTTAGCTCAGATTTAGGAGTTAATATGAACATGAACCTCATTTTGAAGATTATTGGATGAACTCCAGAGATGAACAAGAGATCATACTTAGAGATTTCTCAAGGATGAATCTTAAGCATATTATTGACTTCAAAACTATTGTAATACCTCAAGGAGTAGAAGATGATCAACAAAAAATAAGTCAATATTATATTGACCATAAGATTAAGGCATAACCAATTACACCCATAGTTTGGGATGAGAAATAATTAGACAATCCATATAAAATAATAACCAATGTGATGAGATAGACCTTGACTTGGTTGTAAGAAAAAGGTATGGATCATGTCTATAAAAATACAAAGGTATTAAATGAGTTCGAGATATTTTGGAATGTTGAAGGAGGATCTTCCCCTTTAAAATAAGGAGTTGATAAGGTTGATCCATTGGGAGGAAGATATCTTTAATTCCCACCAAGAAACCCACCTCAAGCATTATTGATGAGTGGAATCTGGATACTAGTGGAGCTGGAACTTCTATGTTTGTTTTGAAATAAAAGACAGAAGAAATGCTCTTGAAATCCATGTAGAATTCTCCTATCACTCAAAAAGTTCCTATACAAGATAATGGGATAGGTATAACCAAAATGAGAAATCCCATAGTAATATTTTTAGGATCATCTAGTACAAAGAAAAAGATGAGAGGATTCTTCAAAAATATTGACCCAAAACTCAAAGTGTAAAGTGATAAAGAGAGAGAGGCACCTGACCTCAGATATTTTGAAAGAGTTACAAAGAAGGCCAAGGTGATACCACCACTGGTAAGGGATATTGGTACTCCAATAAAGGAAGGTGGATCAAAGAAACATAGAATTAAAGATCCCAAATTTATTTATCCAAACCCACTCACCAAGGATCAAGATGAATTGGCTACCACATTTTCGAGCAGGAGCACCATCACCAAATCAAGGAGAAATTCAAGTTGATCCACTTGTACAACTAGAGGTTGTAGTTGCAGTTTTGATTCAAAAGGTAATATTGACATAATTGGTTCAAGAAAAAATAACTCATACTATAACGATGTCTAATCAAAGCATATGAAAAAAGGTACGAGATTAATCTAGTGCAATGGAATTTAAGGGTCAGGATTTACCTCAATATAGTCAATCACATGAACAAGTGAGAATTCAAATTGAGGTAATGAACACGGATATTATTGGGGAGGTACACTTACTTGAACCTTTGATGTAACAGTTGAATAATATACGGTAAAGGTGAGAGTGTTTCATATCTAGTTGAAACAATCAAGGAAGCTTCCTAGCCATAAACTATTGAAGGAGAGTTTAAAGTGTAAAAGGTCTATATTTAAAGTTCAACAATTATATGAGAATATAGTTCTTCAACATCTCCCATAAACATTTACTCATCAAACCTTTCTCCATATAACAACCCCATGGAAATGGATTACATTGTGTCCCTTTCTTCTAATTTGTTTAATCTCCATGATCACTTTAGGGCTAATTACCTATCACGATGAAGGTGAAGCTAGGTCCCTTCCTCTCATATTCCTCAACATGGTAGAGAAGGATTCCCCTATCATCAAAATTATTCAATGCAATGATGACGAATCTAGTCTATTCTACATGAGGGCATAATATTATCATCTTCATAAGGCCTTACCTCCTAATACATCCACCCTCCTCAATGAATCCACCATCATCATCAACATATGGAATTTACAAAATTCCTAAATCCTCAAAATATACCAATATCTTTATCCACCAGAGATAGAATCCTTCACCTCTTTCCTTTCTAATAATATCCTTGTAACACCCTTGACAGTTATTATTTTCCTCCTTTACATTTCAAGTGTTGACATGTGATTTTCCTTATAAAGATGTGTTCTTTTGAATTATGGAGATCATTCTTGATATGGATAAATCATCTTTTGTTCTCTATCCTACATGAGGGAATAATATTATCATCTTCATAAGGCCTTACCTCCTAATACATCCACCCTTCTCTATGAATCCACCACCATCATCAACATATGGAATTTACAAAATCCCTAAATCCTCAAAATATACCAATATCTTTATCCATCAGAGATGAATACTTCACCTCTTTCCTTTCTACTAATATCCTTGTAACACCCTTGACAGTTATTATTTTCCTCCTTTACATTTCAAGTGTTGACATGTGATTTTCCTTATAAAGATGTGTTCTTTTTAATTATGGAGATCATGCTTGATATGGATACATCACCTTTTGTTCTTAAGATCCTTTGACTAAATTGGAATGGCTTTCTTAAATCCATTTTTCATTTCTTATAGGTGGGTTACAATCTGGTTTAAGAATTGTAAACTTTTCTACTAATCTGACTCATCCTTGGATCAATTTCAGTGATCCAAGGAATGTTTTAAAATATTCTCGTAGGATGAATGGTAAATTGACATTCCAGGAATTGATAGACATATGATTGAACTTTGACAGATACTAGTTCTTTGATTATTGTATGAATGTGTTCTATTCAATGGTATGTCATGCTTGGATCTTTTCAGTTCGATTGTACCAAGACAATGTTGACACAAACTAACTATAGCTATTCACGGCATAGGAAAGATCCAGAAACCTAAGATAGGTAAAGATAATTACTACCTAAACTATGTTACGTAACATAATTCCTATTCTAACCTAAAGCTTCCTATTCTACTTTGATTCGGTTGATTGGCATCCTAACCTAATACTACTAGGTTATATTATGATCTAACCTAATGCCTAAAACTATAGTGTTGTAAATTAATCTAACCTAAGTGAAAACTACCTTAGGCTATGTGCTAAGACCTATTGTGGTAATTTTTGTTTGGATTATAACCTAAGGTATATATATATACTACAAATTACCTAAGGTCTAACCTAAACAATATAATCTACCCTAAACTAATGGGTTTGAATGGGGAATTAGGTGGTCACATACATGGTAGGCGATGGTTCCAAGGCATTAAAAATGTTGATAAGGTTTTAATTGTTAAGAGGTCTTGCCACTTTTGAAGGGGTTAGTGAATTTGGCAGAGGCTTAAGTGGAGCCTCCACTAAAATGTAATTTTTGTTAAATTTGATTTGGCAATAACTAAGCATGAGAGGCGATGGAAAAGGAGGATAGGTGGGAAAATATGAGTTAATGGAATTAATTGTTTTTGGTCTTCATGCTCAAACTACCTTGGAAGGCATGTAAATGGTTTGGTATGTGGTTGTTTCACTTTGCATGTTTTGTGATTTTCGCTTTGCATGCTCACTGGTTTTTCGAACCAATAGATAGAACTACACTTGATGGCTATTTTTGAGGTTTTAAACCTATTTTCAGTTCGTGGAATATATAGGAAGCATGATGGAAAAAGAACATGGTTATTTGATTTTTCATGGAGAAAAGGAGAAGTTTTAAGTTTGGCTGGAGATTATTTTTGAGTTCATGGAAGCGCTATCAGGCATGATAGGCTCTAAACTTTAACATCTCTTTATTTCCTATAAATGTCTCATTAAAATGATTCTGCTCTATGAGATTCTCGGATTCCTTATTTTATCTAGTTATTGACTTGTGGGGTTTATTAAATCTATGTTATTGGTTTTGAATTTCATGGTAAATAGAGTTCTATTTAGAAACTTACCATGTACAGTTCTTAAAAATAAGAATGCATGCAAAACGTATCTCTGTAACTTGGCCTTTTCATGTTAGGATGGGAAATTGAAGTATTCTGTTTAGATAAATCTTCATCACTATTTGGATGTGGTTCAGAGTTTTGAGATCTTTGGGTTCTGTCTAAACTAGCTAGAATTTGTGTTTTGTTGATCGTGAGCTTGAGCTAAACTTGTGTATTAATGGAGCTTGTATTTGAGCTCGTTTTAGATTTGGAACTGGTTCTGGTTTTTGTGAGAACTGTTGATTTAGGTTCTTGTTGTACTAAACCATGTTGGAATTTTGTATATCTCTAGACTGTTGTCGAAGCACGTATAAATCTCGGTGCTTATATCTTAGTTCCATTGAGAGATAATATGGGACTCTGTAACCATGCTTTACATTCTTTTGAAATTTGAAATAGTTTTTGTAGATTAGTAACTACAAAGCACTCGTATTTGTTACTTGTGTGGACTCTGTACTCTGTGGGAATTCCTAGTCCTACTTGAGCTAGTATTTGGACTTCATGTTTTCTTATAAAGCGTAGGAGCTTTTTGTTGTTTTGAACTGGAGTTTGGAGACCTAGGTAGCTCCAAACTGTTGTTAGAAGTTTGTATTTGATTATGAGCACATAATTTAATACTCACATTTCTGAACTATTGTTAGAGAAATTTTGTTCTTAAGGATCATGATTTTTATACTTGTAATGACCTGGACTATTGTTGAAGTCCATAAATGGATTAGAGTGTGTTTCTTTCTCTAGTGATCATTTTCACTATTAATACAAGGTTATAATGTACACGACACTCGCATTTTGTTATTTATGTGGACTCTGAACTTTGTGGGAAACCTTAGTTCCGTTGAGTTAGTCTTTGGACTTCACGTTTGATTTGAACTCATGTAGGAGTCACTTGTTGTGTTGAACCCATGTTTATATTTTTGGAAATAATCAGGGCTTTGATGATGTTGTTTATGGCTCTGTACCTGTGTTTTATGTAGAGGAATTTCATATTGTTAATGGAAGTTGTATTTTTCTTTGCATTCGTATCTGTGTATTGTATAGTTCTAAAATTTTTTAGGACTTGTACTAACTCTATTCTAGAACTTTGGAGTTGTGTTCTACTTGTTATTAACATTTAAAAATTTACAACTCTTTTGTTGAGTTTTCTCCAAAGGTAAAATTGGGAGAATAATTGGGTTATTGTGGGGAAAACCCTCCAAGATATCGAAGGAAAAATGTTCTCATTTGATGAATAAAATTGTTAATTCAGTTTAAGAACTGTTTCTTCTTTCCTGAGATGTTGATGGTATTTAAATGGGAGTAGTCCTTTCTCTCAGTTCGAGGAAACTTGTATCTCAGACCTCTTAGAATAGACTCTGAGTTTCTTTTATGAGAAGAACTTAGTAATTTAGTACTGTATACTGTTAAGGAGGGATTACTTGACTTTGTTCTAATAATTTTTGTATTATAATTTATTGAACCAAGAACTGGTTATTCTTTTTGTAATACAAAAATGAAACCTGACCTTGGGATACCAGTATGAGTTGTTTGGTCTTCCTTTGCACAATCATTTGTAGGAATGATGTTGGAAGAGGTTATATTATTTGGTTTTATTGAACTGTAAATGTTAGTTTGTTGGTAGACTATTGTTTTTAGGGCCTTGCTTATTGGTTTGAGATGAGTGAGTTGTCTCTGGCACTCTATCTTTTTCAGAATTATCTTTGGATGATGAAGAGTAGAGAGTAACCATGTATGAGTTTGCCTTGATATTTGAACGTTGTTTCAAATCTCCAAAATTTTAACTTCTATATTATAAGTAGATTTAAAACTTACAGGTAAAACCAATTGATCCTCTATTCTTTCTTGGATTAAATGAAATTTTATCGGATGAATATCTTAAATAAGGTAATTCTCTTTTGAAAGAAACAATTAACTCACATTTTGAATTTGTTCTATTCATGGATGTGTTGTGTTTAGGCATGAATTGTAATGGTTCTTCTTCTTCTTGTGTTTAGGAGATAGATGAGTCATCTTAATATGAACCATGCTCTAAACTGTTCTTTTGCTTGAAGCAAAGATAAATGTTGATTTCTTTTATGGCAGATTGGGAACAATGAGATGTTATAATATGTTGTTTGTCTAAGGATAATTGATGGGATCAATTAGACTCTATTTGTAGGGTTGAAATGGTAGATAATATTTTGTTCCTTTTCATGGAAGTAAAATTAATTGTTTATAGTGTACTTCTTTTCGTTGCTTTTGATATATTGATTATTTGATGTAATAATTGTCTCATTAAAGCATAGTTATTTTAATGGAACAATTATTGGAATGCACTTCTTTTTAAGGCTTAGTGCTTATCATGCTCAGTTCATTGAACTGACCCGTGTTAGCAATTTTTGCAGATGGACTTCGTAAGTGATAAAGAAGGAAAAACTTACATGATACATTGGCTGATTTAAGTCTATTTCTTGTGATGAACTCTGATTTGTTCTTGAGACTGTATTGGAAAAGAAAAGTAGTATTCTTTTATAATTAATACAGTTGTTATGCGTTTACCTGAATGCATAAGTTTTGTAAATGTAATGGTTATAAAGATAAATTGAAAGGTGGAAGATTACCAGTATTGGTTGTGTAAATTACTTTGCATTTGTATGAAAAAGATGGGTTCCATCTTGTTGTCAATCTTCATATTATTTATATGTTAAATGGTTAAATTTTAACAAGATTGGATCAAGGGATTAAGTTCAATCTCCCTACTTATGATACAACTTGTAAAGTTGTAGAATGTGATTTTCGTTATATAAACTATAAATCATAGTAATGCAAAGTAGGATGAACATACTTTATAAAAAGAGTGATCAAGGGTAGAATAGACCCTAACACTATACATATAATGAAAGACTCTTCATCTTTCATAATTGTTCATAAATCATATAGATTTGATAACATGACTTCAATTTATTAGACTTCATTTGTTATGAAGTCTAACTTTATTTTGGATATCTTCTGGCGCTGAAATTTCTAAAAAGTTAATGTACTTTTTACATATGAAATATTATAACACTGTGCAGTTATGCTTAACTGATAGTTTAACTATGTATTCAAAAATTAAAAGTGGCAATGAATATAACAAAGTTCTTAAAGGGCTAAATGAATCAATTTAGAAAAGAACTTATGGAATGTTGGATTAGGGATTAGGCAGGTGGCTGAAATCTGTTTAAATAATCCAAATTAATTAAACAATTAATAAATTCCTTGGGTATGTACATCTCAATGAGGCATTCAGAGGATAATGGAACATGCTAAGCTGCAGGCTGTACCTTGAGAAGATTAGGATCTTCTCAAGGATACAGTGATGCAGTCGACATGTGGCAATACCCTTCTGCATTGATCATCTAGATCTACACACATTGGACTTGATCTTAGTTTATCTCTAGATCTGGATAGTAGCATGGTTAAGATATGGAGTAGCCCTCTAAAACTCGGGGTACCTTGGCACATGGGGTTGACTTAGGTCGACCCAGTATGCCAACTTACCCTAAGTTTTCAGAGCCTCCCCTTATCATAACATATGTTGTTAACTCGAACTAGGGTTAAACCTTGGGCAAGTGGACTAATGAAAGTCAGTGAAGGAAATTCTAGATAACAATAGAGTGGGGTGAAGGACGTATTCTAGATTGACGAGTATGTCGTCAAGGAATAGTAATACAAATAGTATGTTAGAAATATTTGGCCAAAGTATCGCAAGCTGCTGGTTGCATTGTCCTATGTCACCTAGTCTAAGGCTCGTGATGCGATGAATATTGGTAACAAATATTCAGATAGGATCCTTAGATAGATCACTCAATACCCTAAATAGGGTAAGAACAACCAAGTATACGTAGTATACAGAAAAGTATTCAATACTTGATGTTTAACATGAATAGATCGGTAGTTTACCGAGTCATGAAATGAATAGATCGGTAGTACACCGAGTCATTACATAGCTGCATATGGTTATCTATTATATGAATGGTTGATAAAGAATGTGTGATCTAAATTATGAATTTAGATCAAGGAACATTATTTTAAAAGAAAAAAAAATAAAAAAATTCCCTTGTTTCTAAAAGTCTTAAAATGGGAATGTTACATCTTGGTATCAGAGCTGAAGGTTACAACTCTTGGACCTATTGTGTCCACAATCTGATTAAACTTAAATTTTCTTGTAACAGAAAATGGTGAGAACAAGAGGAAATGTTGAAAATAACCCTCCACCTAAAGAAGGAGTGGCAACTGCCTAGAAACTTGATGAGATCCTTGCTACCCTATTGGACACAAGAGATCATTTGGCTGTGCTTGAGCAACAAGTAATGGGAAATGAGGAGGAAGAAGAAGCTGACAACAATAATCAGCCACCTCCAGGGGACAACACCAATGTGGGTGTTGATAATAACAACGTTAACATACCTACTCAACCTGAGAACAAAAAGGCTAGGCTAGCATAGAGAACTCACTAATGACATAAAAAGGATAAGTCCACCCAAGTTTGATGGCACCACATTAGGAGATGGAGCTGAGAATTGGCTCAATGAAATGGAGAAGTACTTTGCAATAAGGAACTTCTCAGAGGAAACCAAGGCTATATGGGGAGCATATCAGCTTTCCCATGAAGCATCTTCATGGTGGGAGCCTGTAAGGCTAAGTTAAATATTGATGAAACTAACATCACTTGGGATCAATTTAAAAGTTATTTTAGACAACGATGGCTGCCACAACTCTACTATGATCAGAAAATGACTAAATTTTAGAACTTAGCTCAAGGAAAGCTAATAATAACTGAGTATTGGGAATGGTTTACGAAACTCCTCAAGTATGTACCTCAGTATCAAACTGATGAGAAGTTTAGGATACATAAATTCATTATGGGATTAAATCCCATTATAGGGGAGAAGTTGATGTTCACAGCCCAACCACTATGGAAGGGGTTGTTGAAAAATCCATAAGGCAGGAATAGAAATTAAAGGCTATTTCTGCTCATAAAGAGGAAGTAAGGAAGAAAGTTCCAAACCCCTCTTCAGCTTCTCTTGCACCTAAAAAGGGACCATGGAAGAAGTTTGGTAATAAAATCAAGTTTTCAGCTGATAATAATAAGAAAGCAACAGAAATAAGACTGCTGGAAATGCATGAGAATAATTTTGCCAAGAATAATAACAATGGACAAAAGTCCTATGGAGGTCAGAATAATAACTATAAGACTAGAAATAACCTTGAGTCTAGAAAGGGACCTGTAGGAGGTTGTTATAATTATGGTAAGGATCATTATGCAAATCAATGTCCTTTGAAGAAGGATGATGGTAAACAACAACACAAGATACATGCTACAGTAGCTGACAAGCAAGCTGAAAAGCAAGCTACACCTATAGAAGTTCTGGTAAGTTATTTGGCATACCTGTAACTATTCTTTTTGATATGGGTGCTACTGAATGTTTTATTTCTAGTAAAATTACTTCAAAACTTAAAAGAAAAGCTGGGAAAATGGATAAATCTTGGACTGTACATTATGGTAATAATGTTGTTCATACAGTTAGTATGTGTCTTTTTGGAGCAGTCCTTGAATTACCTAACTTTTCCACTGAGGTTGATCTTTATGTTGCACCTTTAGGGTCTTATGATGTAATCATAGGTGTTAATTGGTTAGTAGAACATAAGGCTAAAGTGGACTATTTTGAAAAATGCATTAGTTGTTTAGATGATCTGTAGAAAACAATAGAGATTCAGGGTGTGAAATGTGAGATTTCTGTTAGGAAACTGTCAACTATGCAACTTAAAAAGGCCAAAAATAAAGGATGTACCTTATATGCAGTAAAAATTTCAGAAACTGCAGAGGAAAACAATGATTTCATGGATCGATATCCGCTGTTACGAGATTTCAGTGATGTATTTCTGGAAGAATTGCCAGGTCTTCCACCCAAAAGGGAATTTGATTTCATGATTGAGATCAAGCCTGGAACTAAACCTATATCTAAGGCACTATATCAAATGACTACTATAGAATTAGTAGATCTTAAGGCTCAATTGCAAGAACTTTTGTCTAAGGGTTTGATTAGACCAAGTGTTTCACCTTGGGGAGCACCAATGATTTTTGTGAAAAAGAAAGATGGAACACTTAGATTGTGCATTGATTACATAATGTTAAACAAAGCAAAAATTAAGAATAGATATCCACTCCCTAGAATTGATGATTTATTTGATCAGATGCATGGAGCATCGTTTACTCTAAGATAGATCTTTGATCTGGGTATCATCAATTACAAATTAAGTATGAGGATATTCATAAAATAGCTTTCAGAACAAGGTATGGACATTATGAGTTTACGGTTTTACCTTTTGGAATAACTAATGCACCTGCGGCATTTATGAATTTAATGAATAATATCTTTCAAGAATACTTGGAAAAATTTGTGCTCGTATTCTTGGATGACATTCTCATATATTCTAAAATCATTGAAGAGCATCATGAGCATTTGAAAGTAGTTTTGGAGATTCTGAGAAAGAGATGGTTGTTTGGTAAACTGTCAAATGTTCTTTCTATGACACAAAAGTTCACTATTTGGGTCATGTAATAAGTAAAGATGGAATTTCTATAGATCCTTCAAAAATTACAGCTATAACAGAATGTCTGCACCAAAGAACGTACATGAAGTTAGAAGCTTCATGGGACTTGCTGGCTACTATAGGAAATTTGTAAAAGACTTTTCCAAGGTAGTTGCACTAATAACTTCCTTACAAAAGAAGGATAAAAAGTTTGTCTGGAGTGAAAAATGTGAAATTGCATTTAAAACCTTGAAGGAATAGTTAACTTCTGCACCTATTCTTGCAGTACCAGATCCTGATGGAGATTTTATGGTGGTAACTGATGCATCGGTGAAGGTCTAGGAGGTATTTTGTTACAAAGTGGTCATGTTATTGCATATGAAAGTAGGAAACTTAAGTTACATGAGTTGAATTATGCTCCACATGATTTAGAGCTTGTTTTCATTGTTCATGCACTTCAAGTTTGGAGGCATTATCTACTTGGTAAACCATTCGAGTTGAAACTCGATCATCTTGGGTTACAAGTACATTTTCACTCACCGAATCTAAATGCAAGACAATGAAGATAGTTAGATTTTTGTCTCAATATGATTTCAACATAAGTTATATTAAGGGTAAAGAAAATAGAGTGGTTGATGCTTTAAGTCGTAGGAAGAACATTTCATCTCTTATAACACTAAGAACTTAGTTTAAGGATGAAGTAAAAGGTGTTATGGAATCTGATTCTTACTTTCAACAAGTAAAAGCAGCACTTGCTGCAGATTCTAATGATTTGAGGTATAAAGGTTTTCACTTTGATAAAGAAGGAATCTTATGATTTGAAAATAGAGTTTATGTACCTTTGCTTAATGGTTTGAGAAAGAAATTGTTAGTAGAATTTCATAATTCACCTTTCTCTGGACACCCAGGCATTACAAAGATGCTTGCTGATATAAAATAACAATATTTCTAGAAAGGAATGAAGAAAGATGTTATTGATTATGTAACACATTGTCTAGAGTGCCAACGTGTTAAGGCGGAACATATGCACCCAGCCAGGTTTATTGTATCCTCATAGCATACCGTAGTATAAATGACAAGTAATAAGCATGGATTTTGTACAAGGGTTACCTATGTCAAGGAATAAACATGATATTATTTTGGTAGTTGTTTATAAACTAACAAAAGTAGCTCATTTTATTGCTGGAAATGAAGGATGATTCACCTATTTTGGCTAAAAGATTTGTACACGAAATTTTCAGATTACATGGGGTACCTGAATTAATCATATCTAATAGAGATCCTAGAATGACGTCAAGATTTTGGCAAACGCTTAATGCAGCTCTAGGAACTAAGCTAAATTTTAGTTCTACATACCACGGAAACAGATGGATAGACTGAAAGAGTAAATCAAGTTTTAGAAGATATGTTACGAATGTATTGTATGGATCAGTAGTATAGGTGGGAAGAATATCTCCCATTAGTTGAATTTTCTTACAACAATACATATCATGCTTCTCTTAAGATGGCACCTTTCGAGGCACTTTATGGAAGAAAATGCAGAACCCCTGTTAGTTGGGATAACATAGAGGATAGAGAGGTAATTGGACCTAAAATCCTTATAGAAATGGAACAACAAGTTAAGTTGATTTGTGAACGCTTGAAAGAAGTAGCAGATAGGCAAAAGAGTTATGCTGACTTGAAGAGGGTTGATAAGAAATTTGAACTTGGTGAGAAAGTCTTTCTCTAGGTTAAACCGAAAAAGATTTCTATAACTTTTGGCAAGTCTGCCAAGTTATCACCTCATTATGTGGGACCTTTTGAGATAGTTGAAGTAATCAACCCTGTAGTGTATCATTTAGTATTACCTCCTACTTTATCACAAATGCATGATGTTTTCCATATTTCCTTGCTTAAGAAATATGTTTCAGATTTGTCACACGTATTAAATTGGAATTCCTTGCAGGTCCAAGACCCAGGAATAATCGTGGTTAAACCCATTCGAGTGCTGGAAACTCACCAGTTGCATTTAAGAAATTGAGAAATAAGTCAATGTAAGGTCCAATGGGACCAATTTAATGAAGAGAGTGCAACTTGGGAAAATCTAGAAGATATGAAAATTGCTTTTCCTTATCTATTTGAACAAAATTGATTTTGTTGACTGATAAAAATTTATGATTTTATCTTTATATGACATTAAATATGCCAGTTTTGGGTAGATATTTATTTGATTTGGATAAACAGCTATTAATGTTGATTTCTTGAATTATAAGATTCTAATATATTTAGACTTGTGGTAAAAGAAGTGAATGAAGTGATTGTCCTGATTTATATTGTTAAAAAAAAAAGTGTAATCATCGGGATGATGATTCTTTAAGAGGGGAGCATGTAACACCCTTGACAGTTATTATTTTCCTCCTTTACATTTCAAGTGTTGACATGTGATTTTCCTTATAAAGATGTGTTCTTTTGAATTTTGGAGATCATGCTTGATATGGATAAATCATCTTCTGTTCTTAAGATCCTTTGACTGAATTGGAATGGCTTTCTTAAATCCATTTTTCATTTCTTATAGGTGGGTTACAATCTGGTTTAAGAATTGTAAAATTTTCTACTAATCTGACTCATCCTTGGATCAATTTTAGTGATCCAAGGAATGTTTTAAAATCTGCTCTATAGGATGAATGGTAAATCGACATTCCAGGAATTGATAGACATATGACTGAACTTTGACGGATACTAGTTCTTTGATTGTTGTATGAACGTGTTCTATTCAATGGTATGTCATGCTTGGATCTTTTTAGTTCGATTATACCAGGACAATGTTGACACAAACTAACCGTAGTTGTTCACGGCATAGGAAAGATCTAGAAACCTAAGATAGGTAAAGATAATTACTACCTAAACTATGTTACATAACAGAATTCCTATTCTAACCTAAAGCTTCCTATTCTGCTTTGATTTGGTTGATTGGCATCCTAACCTAATACTACCAGGTTATATTATGATCTAACCTAATGCCTAAAACTATAGTGTTGTAAATTAATCTAACCTAAGTGAAAACTACCTTAGGCTATGTGCTAAGACCTATTGTGGTAATTTTTGTTTGGGTTATAACCTAAGGTATATATATATACTACAAATTACCTAAGGTCTAACCTAAACAATATAATCTACCCTAAACTAATGGGTTTGAATGGGGAATTAGGTGGTCGCATACATGGTAGGCGACGGTTCCAAGGCATTAAAAATG
Source organism: Taxus wallichiana var. yunnanensis (assembly GCA_018340775.1). Classification (NCBI taxonomy): domain Eukaryota; kingdom Viridiplantae; phylum Streptophyta; class Pinopsida; order Cupressales; family Taxaceae; genus Taxus; species Taxus wallichiana. The sequence continues at coordinate 437,923,180 of CM031239.1, forward strand.
TTGATAAGGTTTTAATTGCTTGGAGGTACTGCCAGCTTTGGTAGGGGTTAGTGAATTTGGCGGAGGCTTAGGTGGAGACTCCACTAAAATGGAATTCTTTGTTAAATTTGATTTGGCAATAACTAAGCATGAGAGGCGGTGGCAAAGGAGGATAGGTGGGAAAATAGGAGTTAAGGGAATTAATTTTTTTTGGTCTTTGTGCTCAAACTACCTTGGAAGGCATGCAAATGGTTTGGTATGTGGTTGTTTCACTTTGCATGTTTTGTGATTTTCACTCTGCATGCTCACTGGTTTTTCGAACCAGCAGATAGAACTACACTTGATGGCTATTTTTGAGGTTTTAAACCTATTTTCAGTTCGTGGAATATATAGGAAGCATGATGGAAAAAGAACATGGTTATTTGATTTTTCGTGGAGAAAAGGAGAAGTTTTGAGCTCGGTGGAGATTATTTTCGAGTTCATAGAAGCGCTATCAGGCATGATAGGCTCTAAACTTTAACATCTCTTTCTTTCCTATAAATGTCTCATTAAAATGATTTTGCTCTATGAGATTCTCGATTCCTTATTTTGTCTGGTTATTGACTTGTGGGGTTTATTAAATTTGTGTTATTGGTTTTGAATTTCATGGTAAATAGAGTTCTATTTAGAAACTTACCTTGTACAGTTCTTAAAAATAAGAATGCATGCAAAACATATCTCTGTAACTTGGCCTTTTCATGTTAGGATGGGAAATTGAAGTATTCTATTTAGATAAATCTTCGTCGCTATTTGGATGTGGTTCATAGTTTTGAGATCTTTGGGTTCTATCTAAACTAGCTGGAATTTTTGTTTTGTTGATCGTGAGCTTGAGCTGAACTTGTGTATTAATGGATCTTGTATTCAAGCTCGTTTTAGATTTGGAACTGGTTCTGGTTTTTGTGAGAACTGTTGATTTAGGTTCTTGTTGTACTAAACCATGTTGGAATTTTGTATATCTCTAGACTGTTGTCGAAGCACGTATAAAGCTCGGTGCTTATATCTTAGTTCCATTGAGAGATAATATGGGACTCTGTAACCATGCTTTACATTCTTTTGAAATTTGAAATAGTTTTTGTAGATTAGTAACTACAAAGCACTCGTATTTGTTACTTGTGTGGACTCTGTACTCTGTGGGAATTCCTAGTCCTACTTGAGCTAGTATTTGGACTTCGTGTTTTCTTATAAAACTATGTGAAGCTTTTTTGTTCTGAACTAGAGTTTGGAGACCTAGGTAGCTCCGAACTATTGTTAGAAGTTTGTATTTGATTATGAGCATGTAATTTAATACTCATGTTTCCTGAACTATTGTTAGAGAACTTTTGTTCTTAAGGATCATGATTTTTATACTTGTAATGACTTGGACTGTTGTTGAAGTCCGTAAATGGATTAGAGTCTATGTATTTCTCTAGTGATCATTTTCACTATTAATACAAGGTTGTAATGTACATGGCACTCACGTTTTGTTATTTATGTGGACTCTGAACTTTGTGGGAAACCTTAGTTCCATTGAGTTAGTCTTTGGACTTCGTGTTTGATTTGAACTCATGTAGGAGTCACTTGTTGTGTTGAACCCGTGTTTATATTTTTGGAAATAATTAGGGATTTTACGACATTGTTTATGACTATGTACCTGTGTTTTATGTAGAGGAATTTCAAACTGTTAATGGAAGTTGTATTTTTCTTTGCATTCGTATTTGTGTATTGTATAGTTCTGAACTTTGTTAGGACTTGTACCGACTCTGTTTTGGAACTTTGGAGTTGTGTTCTACTTGTTATTAATGTTTAAAAATTTACAACTCTTTTGTCGAGTTTTTGCTCAAGGTAAAATTGGGAGAATAATTGGGTTATTGTGGGGAAAACCCTCCAAGATATCGAAGGAAAAACATTCTCGTTTGATGAATAAAATTGTTAATTCTGAGTTTAAGAACTATTTCTTCTTTCCGAGATATGTTGATGGTATTTAAATGGGAGTAGCCCTTTCTCTCAGTCCGAGGAAACTTGTATCTCAAACCTCTTAGAATAGACTCTGAGTTTCTTTTATGAGAAGAACTTAGTAATTTAGTACTATATACTGTTAAGGAGGGATTACTTGACTTTGTTCTAATAGTTTTTGTATTATAATTTGTTGAACCAAGAACTAGTTATTCTTTTGTAATACAAAAATGAAACCTGACCTTGGGATACCAGTATGAGTTGTTTGGTCTTCCTTTGCACAATCATTTGTAGGAATGATGTTGGAAGAGGTTATATTATTTGGTTTTATTGAACTGTAAATGTCAGTTTGTTGGCAGACTGTTGTTTTGTAGGGCCTTGCTTGTTGGTTTGAGATGAGTGAGTTGTCTCTGGCACTCTATCTTTTTCAGAATTATCTTTGGATGATGAAGAGTAGAGAGTAACCCTGTATGAGTTTTCCTTGATATTTGAACATTGTTTCAAATCTCAAAAAGTTTAACTTCTATATTATAAGTAGATTTAAAACTTACAGGTAAAACCAATTGATCCTCTATTCTTTCTTGGATTAAATGAAATTTTGTCGAATGAATATCTTAAATAAGGTAATTCTCTTTTGAAAGAAACAATTAAATCACGTTTTGAATTTGATCTATTCGTGGATGTGTTGTGTTTAGGCATGAATTTTAATGGTTCTTCTTCTTCTTGTTTTTAGGAGATAGATCATTCATCTTAATATGAACCATGCTCTAAACTGTTCTTTTGCTTGAAGGAAAGATAAATGTTGTTTTCTTTTATGGCAGATTGGGAATAATGAGATGTTATAATATGTTGTTTTTCTAATGATAATTGATGGAATCAATTAGACTCTATTTGTAGGGTTGAAATGGTAGATAATATTATGTTCCTTTTCATGGAAGTAAAATTAATTGTTTATAGTGTACTTCTTTTTCATTACTTTTGATATATTGATTATTTGATGTAATAATTGTCTCATTAAAGAAGAGTTGTTTTAATGGAACAATTATTGGAATGCACTTATTTTTAAGGCTTAGTGCTTATCATGCTCAGTTCATTGAACTGACCTGTGTTAGCAATTTTTGTAGATGGACTTTGTAAGTGATAAATGTTAGGAATCAGTATTCACATGGTTTATTATATGGTTAGTTTTATATATATTGTTATAACAAATGTATAACAATATATTAGTACGGGTAAGTTATTGTTTTGTATACTTCCTATTTTATAGGAAGTTGTTCAACAACATTCCTGGCTATATAATAGCCATTGTATTAGCAAGAATAATATGTCGAATACAATATCAATTTATATTTCCTGTGTTAATCTGTTGATGCTCTAAGATTTGGTATCAGAGCGTTGCATTCCTTCAATGGAGAAATAATTGTCTACAGGGGCGGCTTTGCTTTGTTGTCCCAAATTATGTGAAGATATGAATAGAGTCGATTACATTTTGCATTTGAATTGCTAAACACGGTGGGCCATTCCCAGGGGTAATGCACAGATTAGTTATTTTACTGTGAGAAATATTATTTTGTTGAGATGCGTTTAGATCCACATCTTGCTTCCTGCGCATGCATCCATCCGTTCTTATCCAGGCTGTAGACCTTTCGATGCCACATGCTTATGTTTCCGTGCAGTCGTGACTCAGATCTTCCGTGCATCTAAAACTGTTTATATACAAATCTGGGCTCACGGATCTGTTGTTTTTCGTTGCTCGCACACAACAATAATTAGAAGAAGGGATATTTTACATCCAAGGTGCAAACCCATGTTGAGTGAGTGTTTTGTTCTCAATATATCCAGTTCGCATTGATCAAAGGCTAGCTATTTATTCACAAACCTACTGTGACAACTCGCATTTGTTATTTTCGCTGGCATCTCAGACCTATTTGGTGTCTTCAAAGTAGCGAAGGACGTGGCATAAGTATCTAAGTTGATACAAATCCATATGGTGTCCTGAGTACTGTGTGGGGCAGATCTATTATGAGATATTGCTGTAGAAATGTGAGATCCCCATGTCTCGTGTACAGTGTTGATCTAAGCGTCCCAGATTACACATCTACTAACCAGCGCATATCTATTCACTATTTTACTGCATGCATTTCAACTTTGAAGTGAAGAAGCCTCGGAGCAGTCATATTGACACAATGCAATTCTATCCATTCATGGAGCCCTCAACGATGACAACGTTTGAAGCTATTTTTATAATCCCATTCAGCGCAGATTTCATTTCAGGGAGACTCAGTCAATGCATGCGTAGTATTTTAGTTGTCAAGAAACCGTGCCGATCAAATAATGATTTGAACAGTTAAGGTAAAGTCATATTAGAAGTCAGTTTTTAGTCATATTAGAAGTCATTTTTTTGATATATATATTTTTTTCTTCTCGTTCAAAGTCTTAGTCATGTTATACAAAATTATTTTTTCTATATCAAATCCATGCCATTAAAATATTATTTTAAAAGCCATTCAGATTGTAAGTTATCTAGTATTGTCTAGGTATCAACATTGTTAAAATTGTGTTTAGGTGAATATAGGTAGTCCATGTCAAATAGGTGATTTTAGGAATTTTTGCATTAGTCATTGTGTCATTGTATTAAGTCTGAAAAATAAAAAAAATTGCCCGCATTTCAATTTTGGACGCATTTTCGCTTGTACGTGACGTCTAATTTTGGGGGGTGATTATTGAGCTTCATGTCCATATTCCGCTGAGTTAGCAGCATCATGAAAATGGAGGAAGGAGGCATCGGAGGAAGGAGGTCAAACAGCGACCTCTCGTCAGTCACCAATGACGGGGCCGCACAGAATGATTTGGTGGCACAGGTGTGCAGTGTGAGTACTTGTTTTTGAGTATTGCAGTGTTCCAGTTTCAGCTTGGTGTGATTCTTTTTCAGAGTTCTTGTTTTGTTTGGTATTTGATGGATGTTGGAAAGAAAGTTGTGTTGGAGCACAGATGACTGTCAGTGATCCTCTGACTGACTTGGTCCTCTGACTGTTGTACTTCGTTGGAAGATGGTCAGCTAGGAGAATACGTTCACTAGCATTAGTGACCATGTGCAGCAAGACCTAACTAGCAAGATCCATTCAGGAGTATGTTCTTCGATGCAGTTTGCTTCTCAGTATCTATATGAGTGGAATTTCACATTGTGGGGGGGAATACATACCAATGTTCCATTCCCATTCTGCACCCAAAATGGCTTAGTTAAGGAAAGCTTCCAGTGGCAGTGGTAGTTTTCTATGTTGTTCGAGATCGAGTGGCAGCGATCAAAGACAGAGACTACAATTAAGAACATTACGATTCTTATAGGAAGTAATGTGAAATCTTTTCAGTATATCTTCTATTGTGTTGTTTTTGAGATATGCATGTTGTGTTTCCTACATAATTCCCTGATGTATAAGCATAGTGGTGAACAGTAGCACTAGAGTAAGTCAGTTCATGGATCTTGAAAGGGTTTGTGGGAGGATCCAGAAAACCACATGAGGTCGACAGTTGATGAGGTTCCTGTCACATCAAGGTTTGTGGTAAGCCTATTTAAAACCATGGAAGGAGAGAGCCTTTCTTTTGGATCAAGGTCATGAGTCACAGAGTTGGACATGCCACAGGGGTGAGCATACTGCAGTTGAGTGTGTGGATGTTTTTCTACCATGTAAACACTAAGGGGGGGAATGTTAGGAATTAGTATTCACATGGTTTATTATATGGTTAGTTTTATATATATTGTTATAACAAATGTATAACAATATATTAGTACGGGTAAGTTATTGTTTTGTATACTTCCTATTTTATAGGAAGTTGTTCAACAACATTCCTGGCTATATAATAGCCATTGTATTAGCAAGAATAATATGTCGAATACAATATCAATTTATATTTCCTGTGTTAATCTGTTGATGCTCTAAGAATAAAGAAGGAAAAATTTACATGATACATTGGATGATTTAAGTCTATTTCTTGTGATGAACTCGATTAGTTATTGATATTGTATTGGAAAAGAAAAGTAGTATTCTTTTATAATTAATACAGTTGTTATGCATTTTACCTGAATGCATAAGTTTTGTAAATGTAATGGTTATAAAGATAAATTTAAAGGTGGGAGATTACTAGTATTGGTTGTGTAAATTACTTTGCATTTGTATGAAAAAGATGGGTTCCATCTTGTTGTCAATATTCATATTATTTATATGTTAAATGGTTAAATTTTAACAAGATTGGATCAAGGGATTAAGTTCAATCTCCCTACTTATGATACAACTTGTAAAGTTGTAGAATGTGATTTTTGTTATATAAACTATAAATCATAGTAATGCAAAGTAGGATGAACATACTTTATAAAAAGAGCAATAAAGGGTAGAATAGACCCTAACGCTTATACATATAATGAAAGACTCTTCATCTTTCATAACTGTTCATAAATCATATAGATTTGATAACATGACTTCAATTTATCAGACTTCATTTGTTATGAAGTCTAATTTATTTTGGATATCTTCTGGCGCTGAACTTTCTAAAAAGTTAATGTAATTTTTACATATGAAATATTATAACACTGTGCACAGTTATGCTTAACTGACAGTTTAACTATGTATTCAAAAAGTAAAAGTGGAAATGAATATAACAAAGTTCTTAAAGGGCTAAATGAATCAATTTAGAAAAGAACTTATGGAATGTTGGATTAGGGATTAGGCAGGTGGCTGAAATTTGTTTAAATAATCCAAATTAATTAAACAATTAATAAATTCCTTGGGTATGTACATCTCGATGAGGCTATTCTGTAGGATGTTGGCACATGCCAACTACAGGGTTGTACCTTCAAGAAGATTAGGATCTTCTTGAGGTTACAACGATGCAGTTGACATGTGGCAATACCCTTCTGCATTGATCATCTAGATCTACACACATTGGACTTGATCTTAGTTTATCTCTAGATCTGGATAGTAGCATGGTTAAGATATGGAGTATCCCTCTAAAACTCGGGGTACCTTGGCACATGGGGTTGACTTAGGTCGACCCAATATGCCAACTTACCCTAAGTTTTCGGAGCCTCCCCTTATCATAACATATGTTGTTAACTCAAACTAGGGTTAAACCTTGGGCAAGTGGACTGATGGAAGTCAGTGAAGGAAATTCTAGATAACAATAGAGTGGGGTGAAGGATGTATTCCGGATTGATGAGTATGCCGTCAAGGAATAGTAATACAAACAATATGTTAGAAATCTTTGGCCAAAGTATCGCAAGCTATTGGTTGCGTTGTCCTATGTCACCTAGTCTAAGGCTCGTGATGCCGATGAATATTGGTAACAAATATTCAGATAGGATCCTTAGACAGATCACTCAATACCCTGAACAGGGTAAGAACAACCAAGTATACGTAGTATATAGAAAAGTATTCAATACTTAATGTTTAACATGAATAGATCGGTAGTTTACCGAGTCATGAAATGAATAGATCGGTAGTACACCGAGTCATTACAGTTGCATATGGTTATCTATTATATGAATGGTTGATAAAGAATGTGTGATCTAAATTATGAATTTAGATCAGGGAACAATTTTTTTAAAAAAAAATTCCCTTGTTTCTAAAATTCTTAAAATGGGAATGTTACAATCTAGGCCTTTGTATGGTCATATTCCAACATGCCAGGCCTTGATCCTAACATCATTGTCCATAAGATCGTCACTATCCCCAATGCCAATATGGTTAAGTAGAAGTTATGCTGCATACATACTCACATTTCCTGTCTTATCAAAGATGAATTACATCATCTCCTTTCTGCCAAATTCATTCATCTTATCGATTATATGCAATGAGTTTCTAATATCATATTTATTACTTGAGCCTCTTGAAAGCTTTATATCTATAACAAATTTCGAGATTTAAATCTCACTTTCCCTTAAGGATGAATTTCTCTTTCCCAAAATCGATCAGTTTGCTAACCTCACTACTAGCCACGAGAATGTTGTCTCTTATGGATGATTTTTCTAGTTATAATCAAATTCTTATTGTGTCGAGGAAGACCAATATATGACGTGTTTCATCACCCCTTTAGGAACCTTATGCTATTGCATAATTTCATTTGGTTTGAAAGGGGCCCCTTATCAACGCGTCATGACCTTTATCTTCCATGACATCATCCAAAAAACTATGGAGGAAAATGTAAATGATCTCTTGGGTAAATCCAAACATCGACAATACCACCTTTCCATCCTTGAAATCCTCTTCATGCATCTCACTTAATTCTTCATTCGTCTTAATCCCGCCAAGTGTGTGTTTGGATTTTTAACTTGAAAAATCCTTCGATTCATCATTTCTATCAGGGGTATTAAATTTGACCCTACCAAGATTAAAGACATCCTTAATATGCCTCCTCCTTAAAATATTAAGAAACTTTATAGTCTCTAAGGTCGACTCAATCAGTTTTCTATTTAATGTCACAAATTTCAGATCATTTCCAACATTTTCATTGTCTTCTATGCAAAGACACTCATTTCAATTGTGATGCCAATTTCTAAAAACCTTTGACGAGCTCAATAATTATCTTCCATCACCACATGTGCTCATACCCCCTCACAAGGGGGAGAAATTCTATCTTTACATCTCTACCACCGATCATGCTCTAGGTGTTATATTGGCACACTTTGTGATGAGTAGGGTAGGTAAGAAGCTATCTATTATATCAACCATGCTCTTCATGACTATGAAACCAACTACCCTGAATCTAAAAAGATGTGTTATGTTATCTCCTTCACCACCTATAAACTTCACTACTATATTCTCAATAAAAAAACCTATGTCATCACTAGCTTTAATCCTCTAAAAACCATGATTTCCAAGCCTTACCAAAATGATCACATCACTTGATGGCTCTTACTACTCGACTAAGTTTTACCTAGAGTTTATCTCTCAAAATCCATCAAGGTCCAGGATATTGCTAATACACTTCTCGAATCCCCTCTTTTTGACAATCAACTTCCCCATGAACAATTTCCTAATGAATCCATCAACACCATTGATCATGAGTAATATCCCCTCAAAATGACATTATTATTTGATGGATCTAAGTTTCGAGAAAGGGGTATGTGCTAGTGTCATCATCATTCATCCTTGGGAAACTCATATTCTTATGATTTACAAACTTAAATTTGAGTTCACTAACAACATAGCTGAGTATGAATCCCTTATCTTGGGCCTCCAAATTACTATCATGCTCGGCATCTAAATTCTTGACATATATGGTGATTCCTAGCTCATCATCAATCAAATTAAGGGAATATATCAATGTAAAACAAATTCCTTCAAAAATACAAGGATATCATCAACTTTCTCCTCATGGCCTTTCAATACACCATCCAAAAAATTCCCCATATATCCAATCATTTTTTAGACATCATCACATCCCTTACATCTCTCATTCCTTAGACAATGGAAGAATCTAAAATCTTTGTTGTTTTCCATTGTATTAATCAACCATCTCATACTAATGAGCTCCCTCATATCAATCTCATCAACACCAATCAATCTGATATTTGGTACACCTAGATCTTTGACTATCTTTCTCAATCCAAAATTCCCTCCAACCTATCCAAAAATGGTAGGAGGTCATTCCTTCAATGCACTAACCATTTTTAGATCCTCTACAAACGTGGATTTGATGGTATTTTACTACAATCCCTTGAATCCCATGAATATTTGTACATTATCTAAGATGTCCATGATGACATATGTGGTGGAAACTTTAGCCGTTTGTTTATTTACAAGCATGTTCTATGGATGGGATATTATTGATCCACCCTCAATCAAGACTATTGTGAATATGTCAAAAATTGCATCAAGTTCCAACAACATTCCAACCTCGTCTCGCATCCCTATTTAGGCCTTACAATTGAATCAAGATCTATGGACTTTATCATAATGGGGACTTGACCTCATTGGTCACATCCATCCATATTCTTATCAACATCATAATTATATCCTAACCATAACCAAATATTTTCACCAAGTGAGTGGAATCCATTCCACTCACATCTATCAAATCTAACAAAATCATCAACTTCATCTATCAACACATCATTTTTCACTTTGAAATTTCTCATAAAATCATCACGAATAATGGAAAGTCCTTCAAAAAACATATATCTTAAGATTCTTTATGACTCCTTCAATATAAATCTTAGCTTCTCTTCTCCTTATTATTCTTAAGCTAATAACTAATTGGAATCCACTAACAAGACTCTCTGCAACATTCTTACCAAAAATATTGATGAATCAGGTTGAGATTGGAATATTCATATCCCCTTTACTCTTTGGGCTTATCAAACTAGAATCCAAACCTCTATGGGAGCTAATCCCTTCTCTCTTGTATATGGCTCTGAATCCATCCTTCCTCTCGAAGTTTGAATCCCATATTTACGCATTTATCTTCATGAATTTTTCTTTAACAAAGACTATCACCAAGATTTTATAGTAGAAATATAATTCTTAGATGAGTGTCACTTAATCACTCTCCAACATCATCATGTCTATCAAGAGAGAATCAAACATTCTTATAAAAACATCTTAAATAACATGACTTTAACATCGATGATCTTATCCTTTAAAAAAATCAAAATGTCACTACTCTAGAGAGGAGCCAACATGGAAATTTTACTCCAAATTGGATTGGACCATATATTATCATGCATAAGTATGGGTTTGAGGCCTATCATTTAGCTTCCTTGATGGTAAACTAGAAACAAAGCCTCTCAACACCTTACAATTGTATCCTTTTTATTGTTAAGACACATACCAATGTGATCTTACTCACATTTAATGATCTAATTCCCATCATTATGATTTTGAATCATGTGACTTTCCATCACTATCCTATATATGAACTTGAATATGGGCACCACGGATCTCCTCATAGCATATTCCTTATGGAAAATTTCATCCTTTTAGGTGGGAACCCCATAATAATTACATCAATCTCTTTCTTATATATTTGTTGGAACTATGATAAGGGTCAACATGTGTAGATTCTACATGTTCCTTACCCTCCCCAAGTTGTCTACTTTGCTATCCTCAGCTCTATCCTAAAAGTCAAAAATTACGGATGCTCATATCAAAATATATCTTATAAAAAAATAGACTACTCCCTCAAATGGAAACTATTCATATAAAGTAAATAATATCAAAAGTATAGAATGATCCCTCAAAGGAAAACTATCATGCATTCTATCCTACCATCCAAAAGTAAAAATTAAAATTCAAAATCCCAAGTAAAAAATGCCATTGTAGACCACTCCCTCAAAGGATGGCTATATTCTTATATCATGGAAGAAAAGGCTTCCCACATTGATCAAACGTCTACATATCAAAATAAATATTCAAAATTAAAAAAAAAGCATCCTAAGAAAGCTTCCCACATCAATCAACTTTACCATCAAAAGTAAACTTTTTGCATTGATTAGTTTGTTCCGTATTTCTCAAATATGGGGCATAGACCTAGGACAACCACCTAAGGAGAAACTATTTCCCCAATGTTCAAACACACATACCATCTTCCTCTCATGATCTTATATGTGACTAACTATCATTAGTTATGCGTTACCACATGTAATTGATTTAACAAAAATAGAGATTTTCTCAAATCCTAATTTGTAGAGTCACAATGCAAAAATAAGTAATAAAGTAGATATCTAGCAAAGCAATAAGGTATATAAAAATGGATCCACAGGTGCAAGGGAAGGAATAAAAGACTTATCTGATTTTGAAATAAATCTCTAGGTATGATGAGTTGGAAAACTATTGAATAGGAGGAGGAATCTAGTTTAACCGTACTCAAAAAAATTACACAATGTGAAAAACATCAAAAACATACTTTTGTAGTGCCACAAGATGTTTTCTAACCTTCATTATTTTTCCTCTTTATGTCACTTTGGAAGATAAAAATGTTCACATATAACCTGCAAAACAAATGAGCTCTGGAAAAACCCTAAATACACCACATGCTAAAAAAAAATATGTAAATGGGGATTCGGACTAACCACGAAAGTCACCCAACAGATTGAACTTATGACCAAGCACTGCACTACATCTCAGACTCCATGTAGTTCTATGTGCATGTGTATAAAATTATCCCCTAGGTATCTCTTGTGTAAGATGCACTTGATAGTGAGCAATAGCTAGATGTAGTAATGTAAATAGATGTGTGGATGTCAAAATGAACTTCCCCTCCTATGAAGTGTATGAAAAAAATTCATTCCCTTGTCCCTTGAATAATAGCTATATGGATGATTTGATGCTCTTAGAAATTCCTTTAGATGCAACCTTAAGTGATAGTAGTAGATGCTTAGAGATTGGTCCTTTATTATGGTCACATAGCTTTATATTATATGATTCCCTTGCTTGAATTTAGTAATTGACAACTAAAAGGATGAACCATAAGAATATAAGATTCCCAAAAGGTAAAATATGCACAAAAGAGGTGAGCAAGATACAAAGAGGTCAAGGGCACTGGATGCTAACATTCGGATGGGTGTTGGTGTCTAGAGTTAAGAATGATAAAGCAATGAAAGTTAGACTAGGAAATTAGGTGTGTAGGACCACATAAAAAGTAAGAAAGAAATAAAAGAGGCCAAAGATGGATGTCAATTAATACTTTGCTTGCTTAGGAATCATATGAATAGTGGTTTGTGATTAGGACGTAGAAATGTACCCAAGTGTGTGATTTAGTGTCTACATTTTCCCCCACTTTATGTTGTTGAATAAATACTTGATCAAATAAACTAGATAATATATTTGTACCTAATAACCATGTAGATATATGACGAAAACATCTTTGAGGAGACAAGAAAAAGTGTGGAGTGATAAAATGAAGCATGTAAGCTAAAGAGGAGGAAGTGACCTGGTGGTGAAAGTATATGTGTTGTGTTGCACCATACATGTTTTTGTTGTCACTTGATGTGTTTGATGATGTGACCGCTTCTTCTCATAAGGACAAAATTTCAAAAGAAGATAAAAAGAGTAGTTAAAGTCATGCATATGTGAAAATTTTTATCCATGTAAAAATGTGAAAAATAAGTAAAAGGAACATATGCACCTAATCCGTGATGAGTAAAAATGATAGAAAAGATCCTAAATGTGCAATCCTATACCAAAGCTATGAGCTATTGTATGGGGTGAATGAATCACCCAATGTATGCCCCCTCATTTGGGGTGCATGCCCAAGTATCCGGGAGGATGCAACCAAAAAGATAGGACTATACACTAGTATGGCGATGCCCTAAAGGGGGAGGGAATGTGCATGGTAGAAACCAATGCACATGCAAACAAAGTGGCTGGAAACATGTGTTAGTGAAATCAAGACAAATATGCATATATAAGACAATGTGTAATATAACAAGTAAGAAGACAATATAGACTGCAAAAATAGGGTTTCAAATATGTGACATTTCTCACAATGTCACAAGACAATAAGGACCAAAGCGACCAAAAGCATACAAGAAATGAATAAAAAATACATAGGGAAAAGCCCATAAATAATGGCATATAATGGAAAACAATGAAAAATAGTAATAAGAAAATTATCAGACAACCATGGTGGCAAATAGTTCCTACAAAGTAAATATTACACATGAAGCACCCATTAGCATGCTAGAAAGATAAAGAGTATGTCAAAGCATAAATGGTCTAATATAAAGCGGTGTGCTAGTAAGAATCAAGTATTATAAAATGAAACAATAAGACTTGTAGTATGTAAAAACGTAGATGCCCCAATAGCCTTGGTGGGACTAGTAAGAGATACGAGTGCCAAGCATCCATGTTGCATATAAATATATTTGTAAAGAATACATTCACAACTAGAGAACAAGTGAACACACACATGTATATAGAAAATATAATGACATACTATGGCTAACATAATAAGTAAAGTGTAACATGTGAGTATAAGAAAACAAGAGCAATTGCAAGAAATATAGGCAACATGTTGTGAATGAATGAGATGGAATCATATGAAAAGTGAGTGTAATAGGAGCAACATTCCCCAGTGAATGTAGATGAAGTATGAGATGAAGTTCTATTATCACCAAAAAACAACACCCTCTAATTTACATTATTGTATGTGATGAGTAATTAATGTTTTTGAGGTTATGTGGGGTTGTCTTTAAGCTGTAATAACTTTATGTTGAGACAAACCTCTAGAGAAGGTTGGTTCCTCTACCAAAATCCTATTGTTAAGCTAATCCTAAGAAAGGAAATGTAATTATATACTCCTATTCTAAGCTGTTTCAAGGGACCATGGAGAGAGAGAGGGGTTAGAAAGATGCATGAAAGGGAAATCCTAAGCTAAAGGGGGTGATAGCACGAAAAAATGGTGATTTATCTCCACAAGGGGAAGGAAAGTGAGAAAAAATGGGAGAGAGGAAAACATATGTGCCATGACCCAAGAACCATATAGACCAAACTACGCTTCTCATTTAAAACACATAAAAGTGGAACCTACATAAGAAATACACACAACATGCCAAAATAAAATAGAGAGGAAATAATGTAAATAAAAGAAGCTAGAGAAGACAAATGTTCCACAAATCATATTCTATATTGCTTAAAGTATGTACAATTCCTTTACAGTCATGGCAGAAGGCGAGATTACATTGTAGAGACCAAGTTAGAGGTATGAAACTTGTGGGAAGTTGGCCACCATTTGGGCATAGTGTTGTTACAACAAAGAGCCATCATTTACAAAAAAAAAAGATTTTACAATATATAGAACAAGGAAGAGAAAGAAGAGGGAAAAGATCAGATTTGATCTTGTCATTAATGAAGATCTATTTTTTCCTACAACACGGCATGTAAAGTGTACCCCCAAGTCTTTTTCTTGTAGAAGTTGGAAGATCTCATTCTTCATTAATTCAAGTGGTTTAGCCATCTGATTTTGTATATTAATGGCTCAAACTATTTTTCCCTTTTTCACCCACTAAAAACCTTTAAAACTCAAATATGATTACATCAAATTGAAGGGCTTGAGGATACCTTTCCAATGATATAAATTTTGAAGATTTTGAGCTTAGAATCTAAATATATGGCCTTCCGAATATTTTTCATGTTGGGAAGCAAAGGACCATGACACATGGTGGTATTTGATTGACCTTAGAGATTTCCATTGTCTATGTGTGTAACATTTTGTTTTTTCCATGTGTTAGTCTCAATTAGGTTGTGGAATCAAGCCTTTGCTTCCTTTTATTTTTTGTGGCTTACATAAAGGTATGTCACATTAAGAAATGTGATCCAATATGAAACTTCCACGCTTCTCGAGTTGTCATAATTTTGATGACTCCCTCTAACTACTGCAAAGCATTGAACAAAAGAAAATTCCCACATATGGCATGTGTTTTTATTCCATTGGTTGTGCTTTCACATCGGAACTTCACTCTTGGGGGACTTAAACCGATGGCCCTATACTAATATGCCACCTATCCACCTTAATTTCCTTTAACTACTTGAACCTAAAGCCCTTTGAAATCCAGATCATTGTGGGGACTTTACGTCTATGGGATGCCATCGCCTAAAAATTCACCAAAATGGTGACACGTATCCCTTTCCAGTCATTGATCTTGCACCACTTGCTATCCCTAGCTCTGCCATGTTTCCTTGTTGACCTTGCTTTACCCAAACCTAGACCTGAAATATTATTAACACCCGGTTTATTCCATGGGATTCACATTCATCGGGCACATCTAACTTGGAGTGTGATGGAATGCCACTATGTGTCCTCCTTGGACCATTAATTCTATGCCACCTGTTGTCACCTCCACATTCCGCGTGTCCTTTGACTTGCCTTGACCCAATCCCAGAATTGAAAATCTATGGAATATAACTTATCTCAGTAGACTTAAAGTCCTTTGAAGCCAAAAGCTTTGAGGAGATTTGGAATCCCACCATGTTGCGTATTGGTGATGCTTAGCGTTTAATTTTATGCGCATATAAATGTCACATGACCTTTAAAGTATAACCCGCTAATGAATAAAATTTAATCCTTCGCTAGTTTTCAAATGCTAATGGCTAGTGCTTTTAGAAAGGGGAATTTGACGGTCGTCTAATCATCTTTTTACTGTAAAAAATGGCTAATTCCATTTTTAAGCTTGTTATATCCAAAATAACTCTAGGGGGTAGTTTGGGATAAACATTTGGTGACCTCTCGAGGTAATCTTCCTACTAGATTCGATTAGTAGCCTTTATGCAATCCATTGGGTATGGAGTCGATCCTAAAAACTTGAAAGACTTATTTAAACTTGAAAGTTTCTTACCCCTGAGCCATTCAAGCATAAAATGAACTTAGCTGATCTATGGATATTTAAATGATCTTTGGAACTTATCCAACTATTAGATTCCATCATTGGACCTACTCTAACTGATTTGGGGCTACCTTGGTTTCTCTTGAAGCTGATTGCTTGGGATTTTTGATATACTTTGAAAATTATCCTAAACCACTACATTTTGACCAAGGAAAAGACATAGAGACTTTAAACTACAACTGATCACTTGGGGCTGAAAAAGTACACTTTGAAAGATACCCCAACATCTGATTTGGCCATGAACACTTCTGAATTGGACTCAAGTATGCAAAAGGAAAGAAATCCTACAAAAACTATATACAAACATTAGAAAATAATACATATTCCAAGTGGAAACATGTAGAGTGTGCATAATCACTTATGTTTCTAAAAACAAACCTACCTGCTCTAATCTAACTAGAAGAAAATGGAGATAAACAAAAACTACAATAGGTTGTGAGAAATAGTTACCTTTCCTCACCAAATGCAGCCATGTAACCCATTTGGTAACAAAATCACATGGTGGAAGTGCAAACATGATCCAAACTTCCCGTTTCTTCAAAATATCAAAAACAAAATGATAAATACCTCCTCAAGTTGCTCTATATCTAGTTAGAGGTGTTAAAGCCAACCTTTTGTGCTTGAAGATCATCCTTACGCTCTAAAGTGAGCATGACTGGTTGTAACTCTATTTTTGGTGCCAAGCTAGCCAGATACATGATTTGGCAAGGGGATTTGAGAACTAATGGGATGATCCTTGTGATTTTCCCATCTCTTTAAATTTCAATCCCATGAATGGGATTATCTTGTAGAATTTCTCAAATGGAGTTTCGGTAAGATGATCGAATCTTTCTTTGATTTTACAAGAAATTCTAGCTCCTTTATGATTATTGATTTGGAAATGGTGTCATCATCATCTTCCTCCTCCTCTATGGATGATTCTTGGGAGTATTTTTATAGCAAGAGGCTCTCTATGTTGGAAGATATATGGTGAAATTGAAAAGTGGTGAGTTCAATGGGTTCCTCTTCACCAATACAATCTTCCAAGTATGATAAAAAATCAACCTCTTAATTTTCAAGCTCTGTAAGATACACCTCTTGGATATCATCCTCATTGTGCTCCTCTTTTTTAGAGCTGATTTATCCACCTCTTCTAGTTTTAGAAGATGAGATGAATCAAAAACCTATGTGAATATGGTACCAACATGCACACTATATTCGGAGCATAGAGATTATTAGT